>BCLG01000270.1:123998-150452 GCA_001602295.1 Zoysia matrella | reverse complement strand
CTCTGTATGGGCTGCATCAAGCGCCGAGGGCCTGGAACGCGAAGCTGCACGATACGATGCTGTTGCTTGGTTTTGAGAGGTGTCCATCTGAGGCAGCAATCTATGTCAAGAGAAGCGGCAATGCGCAGCTGGTGGTCGGTGTGTACGTTGATGATCTAGTGATCACCGGGGCCAGCTGCAGCGACATCAAGTTTTTCAAAAAGGAGATGAGCAGCGCGTTCAAGATGAGTGATCTCGGTCTACTTCGCTACTACCTCGGCATTGAAGTGAAGCAGGAACCGAGTGGGATTTCTCTTAACCAAGGGGCGTATGCACTGAAGATCTTGGAGAAGAGTGGCATGGCTGGATGCAATTCAATCCAAGTGCCTATGGAGACACGTCTAAAGCTGAGCAAGCTAAGTTCGGAGCCGCTGGTGGACGCTACTGCATACCGGAGCATCGTTGGAAGCTTAAGGTATCTCGTAAACACTCGCCCCGACCTTGCTTTTGCTGTTGGATACGTGAGTCGTTTTCTGGAGGAGCCAAGGGAGGACCATCTTGCTGCGGTCAAGCGAATTCTTTGGTACATAGCAGGGACAAGCAACTGGGGGCTCTGGTACGGCAAGAAGGAGGAAGATCAGACGCTGCTAACAGGTTTCAGCGATGCTGATTATGCAGGAGATGTTGATGCTAGAAAAAGCACAACCGGGATAATCTTTTTTTCTGGCCAATAGCCCTGTCAGTTGGCAGTCAATGAAACAGAGAGTAGTGGCCCAATCTAGCTACGAGGCAGAGTATATCGCAGCTGCGAATGCCGCTTGTCAAGCATTGTGGCTCAGTCGGGTGTTAGCTGAAGTGCAGGGAACAACACCGAGTGTGCCAATGCTGAGGGTGGACAATAAGTCCGCAATTGCTTTGATCAAAAACCCAGTACTCCACGGACAGAGCAAACACATAGAAGTCAAATACCATCTTGTCCGGGAGTCTGCTGAAAATGGTCTGATCAATGTCGAGTTCATCAAGAGCGAAGAACAACTAAGCGACATTCTTACGAAGCCGCTTGGTAAGACCAAGTTCCATGAGCTGAGATCAAAGATCGGCCTGATCAATGATGAGCATGGCAAGGCTTAGGAGGAGATTGTAGAGAATAATCCTTGCCTGCCTAATTTTAGTGATTTACTTTCTTTAGTCTCTCTAGCTTTGTTTAGGTAACTTTCGATTGTGTGATCGGCCAGTTAGGAAGACTATTATCTGCTGCCTTGTAATCGTGTATATAAGCTAAGGAATAGACCCCGAAGAGGTCACTAATTCAGCAGCAAACCAACAATACCGTGTGCCTCTGTGTTCGCGTGAGTTTCTTGTGCGTGTTGGTCGTGATCTCGCCGACAACGTGAGAGTTGTTTCTCTGGCGAGGTTCTAACACCGACGGGCCTTGCTCCAACCCGCCGCACCGGCCACCGCCTGCGCCGCCCCCCTTCCCTGCTCCTCCTACGTCGCCCCTGCCTCTCTCGCACGTCCGCGGCTCCCCGCCCCCTCCTCACACGCCGTCGCTCCGGCCGCCCCTGGTGATCACGACGGCGACCTCGCCGCCTCCACCTACTTCCGGACCACACAGTCCACAGTAGAGGCCGAGAACGCTGCTTCCGTCACCGCCGCACACCACGTTGGGCTAAAACCACTCCAGATTGTCTGAAGCGGTTGAGAAAAGGTACCTTTTATTTTTCCATTGTATTGAACTTATCAATAATTCCTGCATGTTCAATACTGAAATTCTTTTTTTAGGTACTTCATATGTTATGGAATGGATAGACTTATACATATTCTTATTGTAGAGGGAAGGGAGTAAACTAAATGATATAACCTGACAACGAATTCTGTTTGATTAATTTTCAGCCTATATATTTGGTGTATGATTCTTTTCTTAATCGCGGTGCTTGCTACACTGACAAAGCAGTTGTCATGAGGTGTCATATACTACCTTTTTGCTCTTGTTACTTCCATCGACATAGGCAGTTTCATTATTAATAATATTCATCTGCAGTGACACCGTCTGGATTTGAGCCCATCATAGTTTTACTTATTTTCGACATGATTCTTTCCCTGAATCGATTATCTTTTGCTAATATTTCTAATTTGATATAAATGATAAAGTGTGTATAAAACAAAATAAAACATTTCAGAATAACTTGTCTCTTCAATATTTGCTTAAGAAAACTGGTGACAAACTATCAGTAGTGTTTTTTTTTAAAAGGCATATATGCTTGGTGTAATCAAAGAATCATCTTGAAATTGTGAATTTAAATAACTGTCATCAGATATTATATTGCTTAGTCTTTTGGAGCATGGTTCATGTACACAAGTGCCATTAATACTAATGCATTAAGGAGACAGAACATTGGACAATATTCTGTAATTAATGGCTAAAACACCCTTCCTTTTACTTCTATATTTTTGCTTTCTGAATCTGAAAAACTATTGGCATCTTCTGAATGTTTAAATTATGTATAGACAACCATATTGAATGGTAAAGAAGCCTCACCTTGCCTTAAGAAAGATGGCAAGAAAATTATTTTCTTCTATTCATGGGTTAATATGTGTCTCTGTCAGATCAAGAAAGTGACATGCTTGCTACTTATTTATGCATATTAGATTTTAAATATAGCTAAATTCACTGACATCAATAGAAGAAAAGATAGAAACTCCAATAGGATTAGAAAGGAAAAGTACAACTGACATGAATCTGTTCCCATGCAATGCTCAGGAATCTATATATTCTAGAAATGTTAAATTGTTTTCCACCCAGGGATCCATGTTTTGCAGATACATTTTTTTAATCCCAGCCATGGACCAATATTTTTCATGTAATTGTTTCCCTTCTCTAATATTAACTGTTAATTGATCAATCTTTTTCACATGGTACCTCAAATACATAGTGAATTATGATTCAAACAGTTCTAAAGGAGAATTAGGTGTTTATTGAAGAAATGAGTGGTTCGAGGGATTTTTTTTAAGATAGACTACATACTTTTTTACATATAAATATAATAGCTTGATTTTATATTGACATGTGGAATTTGTCATATGAGTGAAGGGTCCCTCCGTGGCCATCACTCGTGCCGGTGCGGACCTCGGTGTCCAGGGGGTATGCCTTGCGTGGGTCAGCGGGTGCTGGCTGGAGGTGCTTACCGCTGGGCGCCCCTGCCCCTGCTCCTACTGGAGGCTGCGCAGGGGATCGTGAGACCTCAGCTGGATGCTTCAAGCTGTGCTGCGCTTGTAATTCCCACCATCAAGTCCGCTCTGTAAAATCTGATCTGTTTTGTACTAGAACTAAGCATTCGGGTGGGGAGTGATGAATTTGGGATTGATTTTGATTTGGTTGTAATGGATAGCTACTCCCACTTTTAGTGGAGTATAAAGGGGTGTATTTTGATATATGAGATTCATACTAATTGGATCTGGGCAATTTCTGTATTAGATGCAATCTATTTGTTGATTGAGCACCATGCCCTGAATGTTCTTAAAATTTTCATTATTTATATATCTGATGCATTCTTTCTTTGTATATTATTTTTGTGATTTACCTATCATGCATACTCTCTTGATATTACATTATTTTTGTCCATATGTACTGAAAGTTACCTGAACCAAAGCTGATTATTTTTTTTTTGTCATGCCTAAAATGGTGGAAGGGTCGCGGATCAGATATGTACCCGACGGTGGCCCTAATGGCGAAGGACGCTCTGGTCATGCCCACAAGCAGCCAGCTTTCTTTTGAGCAGATCAACCACATCAAGAGTACTCTTCGTGGTTATTTGTTGATATGCTGCTGCTATTCGATTCTGTTGAGAGATGGTGCTTTGATACTCCAATTCCAGATGTTTGGGACGATGAAGATCACGAAGACAACCACTGATCCCCTCGTGTTGTTCTACTTGTCCTTCTTTTGGTGTCTTGAAGGCGGCGAGAGAATTTCAGTCTATCTGTCGCTTGTATGTTGCCATTTTTGGCTTCTAATATGTATTAAATCTGTCCAAGCCCCTTGTCATTCCCAAGTTTTTTTTTTCTAGGAATCAAAATGTCACCTTATTCAGATTGGAACCAAGTTAAATAAAACTAAAATTTCTAATTCTACCGTATATAAGTATATATTTTTAATATAGCATCAAGTGGTGAAAATATTCTCTCTCTTTTTACCAACATGGTACACCATTGGAGTTGCCGCGCCATCTTTCTAGTCTCGTCGTAACTTGCGATCGCATGCACGAGCCAGTTTGCACAACGTTGGGATGTTATTTCAACCTAATTTTTTGATAATCTGTATCCATGAAGAGGGGAGGAGGCTCTTTTCTACTACGAACTACGAATACACATATGCTCAAGCAACTACTCCACAAATACAAGATGCAGGATAAGACCTTCGTAGCATGCAAGCGATAACCATGGCGTGGTAAAGTTTTGAAGATAGATAGGGTCAGTGAGGTCGCATATTTTTGTTCGGAAGCTATCGCTGCCTATATAATATATGTTGAAATGGAAGCACTTCAAATAAATTGTTGTGGTCAAGGTGCAGGAGTTTGAGTGTAGCTCGTGAAGTCAAATTCTCCCCAATTATTATCCAACACAACACACGCTAGGTAGTAGGCTCTTGCGTATCCAATCAGTTGAACAGCTAGTTGTTTGAGGTGTACATGTGCAAGTAGAGCTGTTAGACGTTGTTACTAGTTCAAGTTTAGTATTTCTGTAAAGTAATCTTTTTGTGCTATAATCCACATATATCGGTACAGGTGAGAACACATTATTCTTTCCTAGGAAATAGAATCTATATATGAACGAAAAGCAAATAAATTCTACCTCCATTATTGGCTTATATATATCTTCAACAAATGCAACATGGGTCTCGACGGGAAGGCACGCACCTCAATCATTAATCCATCCACAGGACTACTTCATTCCTCTAGATCAGCATCTAGTTCTTCTTCCACACTATCATATCTTCCCATATTTTATCCTCATTGAAAGAATAACATCTTTTATTCTGCCTGACTGCAGGAAAAAGAAAAGAGTACAGTACCTCCCATGTTCCTCGTCCTCCTGCGGAGCCTTCGCGGATGGATCGTTGCCGGAAACAAAGGGTTTTGCTAGGAAGGACCACAGGTCCACGGCGTCAGCATGGACCAGGCATGGATCTCCATGAACCCTAGTAGACTGTTGCCCACTGCTCAAGCCAACGATCGTCTCAGGCTCTCGTACTGCACGCAGACTGATAGTCCCCATCTCTTGCAATATCCCAGTGACCGATCGACAGATGTCTCCTACTGTAACTTGCCATGGAAGTGCTGCCGCTCCTGTGGTCCAAATACACTGCAGCTGGGAGGAACCAAACCCTATTGCATTGCTTGCAGTAGTCCACTGAATAAGTTTGAAAGGATGCGCTGAGCTTCTGCACAACGGCCGAGGGATGAGGATCCTCTAAATTTGTGAATTGTGCATTAACACTCATTGACGTGTGAGTCCAGTTCCACACAGTGGTGAAGCTAGAGAAATATAGTGAGGGTGCATAACTTCATTAGACATAAAAAGATGGTCAAATTTAACTTTTGATGGGTTCATGAAATTGAATTTTGAGGGTGCACATATGGTGAAAAATAACTAATTATAAGTAAATTTTTGTTTTTTGGTTGCATTTGCACCCAGCACTATGGTAGGTAGCTTTGCCAGTGGTCCCACTGACTTGAAAACTAATTCAGAGGTTCCAAATCCAAGGCCGTGCCACGGTTGTCATCTTCACCCGTGATTCGTGAATCCGGACGTCCTGATCAAAATGTATAGTACTACTCCTACTCCCCCTACTCGACGAGGAACAGATGCGCCTTCGGAGTTGCCGATTGGCTGCGGCAGGAGACCGAGGTGTGAATCTTGACGAGGAGTTCACTCCACGGCCACGGCCACGGCCATGTGACGGCCGCCTTGGCTCTGGAGCTACGCTCCGCTGGGACTGGGAGAATGTGAGGTTCATACACATGGCCTTCCGTCTTTTCCAGTGAAGCTGATCGAACGCAAGTTCTGGTTGAGTGTGGCTCGAAGTTTTATTGCCGAGAGATTCGCGCATCGATAGGTGCATGAATCAGCTACACGGACTCCAGAGTCCAGCCGATAGATTTAGGGCGTTCGAGGTCTCGGATTCTGCTGTCCGCTACTACGCCAACCCAGTTTGCTTCGGGCTGATCAAAATATAGTACTGCAAGCGTAGTACCGTTGGCTAAAAGCGGGTTCATGCATCATAACGTCTACATGCACCAACCGGCAACAACCGCCGTGGCCGAGACAACCGTGTAACTGGATTCGAACGGAGGCCATTGCTGGTCCGGCTTGCCACCGTCGACCTCAATCCACTCCATGTCATAGTTGGTACTGATATGCTCAACTCGGTAGGACGACAAGGCCCTCCGGTTCAGAACAAAGTCCTTTTGAATATTGTCTTAGTTAAACTTTAGGAAATATAAATTACAAATAAGCTTTTACTTACTAAGTTTAGAAATATAAAAAACATATGATTAGATTTATGTTAAACAATGCATTTTCATTAAATATACAAGTCATTTTTTGATTAATATTTTTATAGAAAATAATAGTTTAAGTTATATTTTGGAGACTATGTCGTTATTCAAAACGACTTTCTTCTTGTATCGGAGGAAGTATAAAATTTTCAATCTCTGCTTCCAATTATCTGCAGGTGACTGGCAGTTTGTTTGCGTTGATATTCCCATTGGGTGCCTAATCATTTTTCTGGTACTTATTCGAATATTTAGGTCCTGTTTAGAACTAGTGTAGATTATTAAAAACTGGATTATGGAGATAGTTTTTATAATCTAATTTATAAACATAATTTGAATGGTAGCGTTTGAATGTCAGATTATATAAACTAGTTTTTAAATTTTCTCTTATCTAAGGACATGTTTGCCCTTTATTTCTTAAATAGGTGTGACTTGNNNTTCCTATGAGAACGGAATACCAATTTTGATTCCTTTCTTGGCCTTCCGTCAAATCCTATTAGCTTCCACCGTTAAGTTACTCTTCTAAGCAATGCAAATTGACTATTTTGCTCTTCTAGGTAACTTGCGTTAGTTATGTTGTAAACCAAGAAACAAATACTTCCTCAGATCGGAAAATTTTGAAATTTTACAGAGGCATAAAATACTTTACATGTGAAGTGTTTTATGACTTTGCAAAATTTTAGATTTTTATGAGCTCAGAAAGTATATATTTTTGGATTTGGAATAGAGCTAATTGGAGTTGTCTGAAAGGGCAACATAGTCAATTCACAAGGGTAACTTAACGGTAGAAACTAACAGGAGTTGACGGAAGATCAAAGGAATCAAAATTAGAATTATGTCCTTATAAGGAAGTTCATTTTGAAAAAAAGCCAAGGACGGAAGCGTTGAAAATTTTAAGGTCAAAGGAAGGAATTTTCTCCTTATCTCTACTCTTTAAAAAGAATAGTTTTTCTTTTCTATGTCCACACGGTAAAATGTCCTCAACAGAGATGAGTTAGATTACGTGCACACAAAAAATGCATCCAGAGTTATTCCTTTTTACAAATCTAACAGATGAAATCTCTCCACAGACACTATTTACAAAACTAACGGATGTGCTCTTTCGGATCTCTCAGATAATGGCTCCACACGGATCATTGTTAGTTAACAAAACACAACTACCAGAACAAATCCAAGGAAAGTGGTTAAAAAATAAAACAAATTTATTTTCTATGTACACGTTAAAACTACCGTGCTAATGCTATGGGAGATCCAAATCAACGTGTGTATGTATGATGTCTGTTCGAGTTCAAATGAAAATTCATTTCGAATTCAGAAAAATAAAATCAACCAGGTCCACTTCGTGACGTCGTAAACATTGCTAACTCGTGTGTCGATAATTAAGAAGAATTTGGATATTGAACGTTATTTTCAAATACTGTACATAAGGAAGAAAGGGTGTTTCTTTATCTCTACTCTTAAAAAGTACAATTTTTTTCTACGTACACATAGTAAAATATCCCAAACAGAGATAGATTGGACTACATGCGCACAAAAAATGCGTTCAAAATTACCCTTTTTTACAAATCTGACGGTTAAAACCTCTTCATGGACATTATTTACAAATTTTACGGCGAATCTCCTAGATCTTAAACCAACACGGACTATTGTTAGTTAACAAAACACAATTATCTGAAACAAATATATGAGATCTAAGAAAAATTGTTGAAAAACAAAATAAATTCATTTTAACTTTAATATATTATTTTTAAGTTAATATTTTTTTTATACCGTAGCGTTAGCACGAGTATCGGGACTATATAATCTAAGGGTTCAAGTTTTATAATCTAAGTAATAAATTGGCATATTTAAAACCAGTAGAAATTATATAATGTGGTTTATGATAATCTGAGTGGTTGCAAATAGAACCCAAGGTTAGTTCGCAACAAATTGCTGTCCATTTGCAAAGAAACCGTTGGGCGAAGTTGCCAGGTTGGGGTTAAAAGTGTCGTTGTCGAATCATGTCCAATCAGAGCAAAACGGTTTTCAGACTCCAAAATAAGTATGTGAACACTTACAGGCAGTGAAGGTTTGACACCCCAGATGCATCTGCCCCAAATGCATGGCTAAACGAATAAAAAGAATCTTCTGGTGGGCAAACTATATAGATCCCTGGAAATATGCATGCATAAAGAAAAGGGAGGGCTAAGGGTCATGCTTATGACCAGCAAATTCAGTTGAAACACACAACTCTGTTCGAAATGCACTATCTACGAATGCAGCTCCACCTGGAATTTGCCAATGGCAACACAAGGATGCACATTACAGCGTGAGAGTTTAAAAAGCATGCAAGCATGCTACAAATTCAGATGCAGCAAAAGCAAAGAGAAGCTCAGGAGAATTTTGTTATAGAAACTAGTACCTCTGTTCAAAAATATAAATATTTCTAAGTTTGAATAAGGTCAACTTTTTTAACTTTTACTAATCATATATAAAAAGTTACATAATTTTTAATATAAAATATATTTTTTATGAAAATTTATTTCATGATGAATTAAAAAATATAATTTTTATATGATAAAACATTATTTATTATATATTATTAGTGGTCAAAGCAATAAAAATTTTACTTTGACTAAACCTAGAAATACTTATATTTTGAAACAGAGAGAGTATATACATTGATTCGGTTAAATGAAACAAAAAAGCTATACATATGGTACCAACTTCAGTTTCTGAAGACAATCGAGCGACCATATTACTAGTAAGAAACAAAACCCCAAGAATTTTATACAGTTACAGATATCTCATCTGAAGAAGCCTCAGATGCTGCAGCCAGAAAACTTGAAGGCAGCAAATTATTCAATGGGCTTTTCTACAGAATCATGCAGTCATCGCAGCACACGGTAAAACATTGGAATCCAATGTTCCACTTTCGGGGAATTACTACCGCGTTTCACCAAGCCAATGGTATCACAACAAACTGTTCAAGTAATGATGTTGATTCCTCTTTGTGAACTCTACGAGGCCTCCATAGGTTGGGTCCGCTATGCCAACATAAAAGGCCTCGGTGTCCGGGCTGAATGACAAGCCTGCTATCTCCCCAAACAAATCAATTTCATGAGATTTCCCATAGTCCGCATGGGAATCATATATGTGGACAAAATCAACAGGCTCGGATGTAGCCAGGAAGCGCCCATCTGAAGAGAATTTGATACACCGAATCGAGCCCATCCTTCCACCAAGCACAGCTAAGGACTGCGATAGGTTTCTAATGTCCCACAGCCTACATGTTGTGTCTTGACTCCCAGTGGCCAAGATGTTGCCATTAGGATGCCAGGCAGACGCAAAAGAGTAATCAAGGTGGCCCTTCAGAGCGCCAATGGCCTGAAGTAATAATATATACAAATCTTATGTGTTTGTATAAAAGAAATACTGATAGCCTGAAATTTAGCAAAGAAAATATACTAAAGAACTTACCTTGCCGCAGTTGGGATCCACTACCAACCCATTCTCATGATCCCCAAGTACAGCAAACATCTTCCCGTTCGGGCTCACAGAAACACTCTGAAAAAAAAAAATGTTTAGTAACTACCACAAGAGTATATGTGTGTAGCAGAAGGGAATGTACAAACGGCTACTTACATTGACCGACCATGGGAAGGTGTAATGCTTAAGGAGGTCAAAGTACTCGATGTCAAAAATTCTGATAGACCTGTCATTGTTAGCGGCTGCCAACCGTCTAGATCCACTGGAATATACATTTAGCAAGCTGTCAGCTCAAGTATGAATACTAGCAATATCAACTGAGAAAGCATTGAGTCTTACTTAGGATCTTGATAGATCTCTAGAGAGTTGGTGATAGCATTTTCTTCATCAGTTACCCTTGTGCTGAAAACTATGCCATCATCATCCAGGCGCTAATACAAACCAAAGACATTATTAATTACATGAGTTAATAGACCAAATTAAAAGATTTCAAAGCAAAAAAAGATATGCAATGCAAATACCTTGCATATAAGCTCTCCCTGAAAGCCACCAAGTATCAATAAATTACTATCCACAGTCATGGTTGTAACCTGGACCATAGCAACTGACTGCGAACCATGCCCTCGCTGTCAAGGAACAAGAAAAATTGATAGTTTGGACCAAAAGGAATTGAACCTACATAATAAATACAGAATGCATGAAGATGCACAAGCATATACCTGTTTCGGCACAATGGAATCATCAGCATTTATCAGCTCAGTGCTTCTCTGTTCCAAAGATGACCAGTGCATCACTGATTGGTTGTGCATCGTGTAAACATCATGCTTGGTAGCTGCCCAGACCAAATTCCTTAGCTGCATATCAAAATATCAAGTAAAAGCAAATTGAGAACAGGTGACCTGTGCAGTGTGGATAAGTGTGTGACATGTGGAATGTTTTTGTGGATACAATGCGGATCCAATAAAAACAAGTAAAAACCATATAGGAAATACTTTATTTCTACATAATTACATTGGCAAGCAGATGATTTAATTGTTATCGGACATTGAGTAATGTTTACAAGATAAGTATGTGTAAGTTAGTTAGTGCACTGATATTCTGTCAAAACCAGGGAGAAAGTTAGACCTGAAAATGTACGATTGAAGGCCGAGCGCGCCTTGTGTTGTAGTGGAAATCATAGTAAGGGCTGTCCTCTTCCACTTGTTTGCACTCCTGGAAGACCCAAGAAAAGTTAGGTAGTCAAAAAATGCCGAAGATGTAATTCTCTCCTAGTTGTTTCATTACAATATTTTACTCACGACCACCATATAGAATGAACTTTCATAATGGCAATAGTGTTAGTTACAAACAAACCACAGATAAATCTTTTCTAAAGCAGTGTTATGAAACTGAACCCTGTTCAGGAAAACCAACAAAGCCAGTGTTCAAGACATATGAGAAATTATTACAGGCAATGATTCATTGACATTTGAAATGATGAAGGATACAAGGATAGATGACAGCAAACGTTTGTTATATTTTCATAATTTATGGTAAAATATTCTACCTTCCATGCTGAGTGGCAAAAATAGTTAGGAACTGCTCATGGTTGAAAATGGTCAGGCTTACATTTTTACAGGTAAATTACAGAGGATAATATTTAACCTACCAAATAGCCTCAGGAGTGGTGCTTAAAAATAGTCTTTAAAGTTTGTGTTGTGGAACGTTGCTGGGAGCCTCAGCCCACTGCACAGGAAGAGAGAGACCTATTCTTCTCTCTCTCTCTCTCTCTCTCTCTCTCTCTCTCTCTCTACCTGCAGCTGCTAGGCATAGGCGCTAGGGATAACTAACTTTACAGACTAACAAATTGATCTTATCTACTTAACAAACTAACAACCTGATCTTATCTTCCTAACAAACTCTAATAAACTAATTGATAACTACAGCAGCTGTTTGCATTTCTGAAATTTCATATATAACTAAAATCTACTAGGTCAACTAGGATTATGATATTTGTAACACAAAAAATTAGCTACTCAGAGCAACCAAGGATGATTTAGGATCAATATAATTGTCCCACCAAGCAAGCTACATAGTAAACACCCTAAGCAAGCTATACAGTAAACAATCTAAGGAAGCTACAGAGTAAATACCACGCGTGCAAACATTCATTTGAGCTGGTTGTCTCTAATGTGTGTGATGTTGACCATTTTGGCCTTATCCTTGAAACCCTACCATATTCATAGACACAAACAGAAGCTGTGCTACATGGTAAACTTATTTTACATCTTATTAGTTCAGCAACTTCTCAGAATGAACTTAAAAAAAACTTATTTTTCAGCAGTTTTTCACCACTTGTTCAAATAATCTGCTTTTTTAACAAGTTCCAATTGTGCCAAACAGGGCCCATAGACTGAGAAGAGTCAAGGAAGCCGACAAGGGCACAAACAGATGTGCAAAATATTCACTCTACACGTGTTATGAAGTCATAAACAGATCCTGATACTGCACTCATATGTTTATGGTTACACTCAACAGGAAAAATCAGTCATGTTTCACGCCACATCAAAATAAGAGAAGGTCATGCATTATAGATATGCACCCTTGCTTAGGTAATGAACTAATGATCACTGTTTCTATCCCTCCGTTCTCAAATTGTTGCCATTAGGACACCAATTTCAGTCCAAATGGCAACAATTTAAAAATAGAGTAATTCATATCGAAATTCATCATTTCTACGGGTGGTTTGCTAAAAATTGTCTTCCACACTGTTTAGGGGGGAAAACAAGCAACTCTGTACCTGCAAAGCATCCTCCCGGGCGTAACTGAGGTTCTGATAGTTCCTATAGTTCTTCATCTTCATGTCCCGGTACTGATCCCTACCGAAGAGCATACTGTCCCACGGGATCCCCTGCATGTCCTTCCCGTCAGCGACGTCAGCCACGGACACGTCCGGCAGCATGCCATCCTGCAGCACGAACACCAACCAGTAAGAAAAAAAAATTAAAAACTTTCCCCGTGAGAAATGAAATCTACCAGTCCCGACCGGAATACGCGCGCGCGCGCAAGCAATCGGGCGTCGAAGCAAGGCGGTAATAAGCACCTGGTCGTAGTTAACGACGTTGCCGAAGAGCTCGTTCTGGTTGGCCTCGCCGAAGGGGTTGTTCTCGCCCTGGTCGCCGAAGGGGTTGTTCTCGCCCTGGTCTTCCACGAGCTCCTGTATGCTCTCGAGGATGAACTGGAGGTTGTCCTCCAGCTCGTACTCGTCCATAATCTCCCACCCCGCCGCCGCTGCCAGATTGGAATCCGGTAGCAACACCACCCTGCAGAAACCAAATTACCCATCGTGAACACAAGGCCGCGGATTTCTGACCTAGCCACCAACCCCAAAATTCCCCAGGAAAAAAAAAGAAGCAGGCGCCCAGATCGAAACGCAAATTCCGGAAGGAAAGCAGACGAACCCAGAGAGCGAATTCGCGAGGGCTCACCTCGATCGAGCGGATCCGGAGACGGATTTAGGGATTTAATGCGCAGGAGAATCGTGCGCGCGGGATGAAGACGGCGAAAGACGGAAAGACGAGGCGACGCGGGACGGTTAGGGAGCCTACGCAGCACCACCGTCCGGGACGGGGAAATTTTGACGAGACGAGGCAACGCGGGGGGGTCAGTGGGTACCGTTGCAGGGCGGTGCCGGTGCCGTACGGCCTAAGGATCCGGGCGGGTCTGGTGGGGCGTCGGGTTCGGTGAGGTGGTGGCCGGGGATAGACGTCCACGTGAAGGCCACAGCTGCAGGGCTGCTCTTTTTTTTTCTGAACGGCCAATTTTTTAGTTTTTAAATTTTTAAATTTGAGTACATAGTTCTAGGCGTATTAAGAATACACAACACTCTACAAACTCTATGCATATGTATAACATGACTACATATGTCCATTATGATATCGCCAAAGACCAAGTCATTTTCTGGCAATAAGGAGTATTGCAATTATTTTATAGCTTAATGCTATTTATTTTTGTACTAGTTTTGTTACGCTACAGGCAGGATAACACGATGTAATCTCTCTTATGGAAAGACAACTTAAATCTTAGATGTAACCCAAATTGTTTTCAATATATAGTACTAACTTATACTAATATGTATCATAATTTACATCTTAGACTAACTAATGTCAAAAAAAATAATAATAATAATTATTAATTAAACTCTCTTTACATGGGATTAATCAAGAGAGATGCTAGCTTTTATCAAGTCTACTTTGGAATAAAGAAAATTCACATGAATCAGTTTACACCAATCGAGTCTACTTGTCGGTTGGTAGCTGAAAGGTGATGTAAAGGGCAATTACATGGATCACCATATGGTTCGGAAATTGTGCAAAAGACTGTATGAAGAACATTTATAAAGATGCTGCTGTAATTACCAGGTCTGATCAGAGATCACCCTTAATGGTTGATCATATTGGGGAAAATTAAAAAATTAATGATTTAATGCAACTGAAAATAGTATATTAATGTAGTATCACTCTGAAGCTATGTTATCCTCGTTTACATTGTGCAGTGATCAAGTGAACTTCTAAAATACTCATTAAAAATATTTTTTTTATTTCTGTTACTCTAGAGCAAGTTTGATTTACTTAATAACGTGCCAGATGATATGAGAAACTAAGAATAAATTTGCATGACATTAAATTCATAACCTTACTAGATACTCTCTGCATCAAAAAATAGTAGCTTTTCAAATGCTACTATTTTTTTACGGAGGGAGTATCCATTACACAGGTGGTATTAAGCTAGTAATATGATAAACTCTACCTACTAAGCTGTCATCTTACATGTAAGGGAGAGAATAAAAAAGACAGTGTCTTGCTTAAAGATTCGAGGTTATGAAAAAAAATAAAGTCATGACCTGTACGCATATTAATAAATAATTTGTCGAAATTTGAGTACATGGTTCACAGTAATTGAACTGTTTTTCCTCCGCTTTATTTTTAAGTTGATTTCACTTGATTGTTTGAACATCACGTGATTGCAGTGAGAAAAAACCTTACGCCCAACATCATGCGATGCTAAACACAGGGCTAGCTTTGAGAACTTCTAGATGTATCGATGACAACTGTAGATATACACGTCTATGCCGAGATAGCGGTTGGAGTTTGCCGTTGTCAGAATAATATCCCCGGGTACTTGCGGCCTGGGATTACTCAACGGTCCAAGCTACGATCTACGGTCCATCAACGACGACCCGTCCACACTCTTCGTAGACCCGAATGAAGAATCCTGCAAGATTTTACGAAGTCTAACCAAGAGGGTTACTCAACGGTCCAAGCTACGATCTACGGTCCATCAACAACGACCCGTCCACACTCTTCGTGGACCCGAATGAAGAATCCTGCAAGATTTTACGAAGCCTAACCAAAAAGGTCGGGCGTACCTAGTCATAAGAGCCACCTCGACCCCCGTAGCGTCGGGGGCAACATAACGTCAAGATGTCCAAGCAACCGACTTACTTTCCGATCTCAGGGTCCCAAGCAACCGACTTACTTTTCGATCTCAGGGTCGGGCGATCAACCCACGACAAGGCCCTTGCCAACATAGAGATTTCTAGCGACTGTACAAAGCGGCAGGGCGGTAAAGCAAACGGTAAAGCAACTTTGTCCCCCCGGCGTTGAACAGGGAATAGGCCAAGGACGACAGTTGGCGCCAGAGGGCCGTCTAGCGCCAGAGGATCACCTGGAACATTCTTGAAGATGCTGTTGGCCCCATCCGTCAGAGGGGGCCTGGTTCCGTGGCAGCCAAATTTGGTGGTGACCCCACTCGTCAGAGGAAGCACCATCCTGCGGGGACCAAATTTGGCTATGCCCCACCTGTCATAAGACATCCTGTTCCGTGAACGTCAAGTTTCATTGTGACTCCCACCTGTCAGGGAGCCACCCGTCTTACCTCGCATTAACCCCACAAAGGCGCGCTAGAGACTTTGCCCGTGTAAGAGCCCTCCGGCTATTGTAACCCACTCGATCATACGTGAGTTCGTCGATTCTGACCCCTAGACGTAAGGTATTACACCTCGCAGTGGCCCGAACTAGGTTACATTCTAGAGTCCATCACGGATTAGGCCATATCGGTTAGGAAGAACCACACCGTACCTCCTCTGATCTACAAATTCGTACTGTGCTGGAGTACGAAATGCCAACAGTTGGCGCGCCAGGTAGGGGTGCCCGTGGTGTGTTTCGCTTCGTCATCGATGGCCTCGATCTCTGCTCTGGTGGGAGAGGCTTCGGTCTCCCGCCTGCGCTTCGAGAGTTTCATGATCGACTTGACTCCAGATGGCCAATCGTGGCGTGTCCCCGTCTTCTCCATCTGCCAGGCCTTCCGCTTCGAGAGCCTGGATTTCATTGCCAACACGACCGCAAGCTTCGTCTCCGGGTGTCGCGTGCCAAGCGCACGGCCCGGCATCGTCGGATTCGCACTGCGTTGGGTCATGACCCTTCGCGCGAGTGTTTCATGCTCCATGGCACAAGTGCTGTGGGTACGCCCCTCGACGCTATGCCTGCTGGCGATACTTCGCCAGGGCACCGAGCGACAAGCATCATGGAGGAGGCACTACGTCGCAGATCTTCGGCTAAGAGAGCCGATTCCGCTCGATAAGGCGGGTCGCCACCTCCGGCTACCGCCGATCTTCAGAGTCCGGCCCGCATCGCCTACCAGCAGATCATGGCGGCGGATACGCCCACCTTCGACCGCGTGATCGATAACGTGGCCGCGGTCACGAAAATCCTTCATGAGTCTGTGACTCCGGCAAACCCTATGGTCGTCGAAACCCATACCCGTCTCCGCGCCTTCCTCGACGCTGCACTCCAGCAGCAAGAGACCGGGGTGCCACCACCCCCGCCACCGTCTGAGGTTCGTAGCAGCCAACAACAAGGTGGCAGGATGCATCATTCAGATCTTTCGCCTGCCACCATCCGACGGCGCCTCGGCCCCGACCGTGATGCTCGTCAAACTATCGACGCCCGACAACAAGCCCGAGCCGATCTCCACGCTGAGTCACACCGGGAACGAACTCTCAAGTACTCCGAACATCGTCATCGGGAACGAACCCCCGACTACCGCGCCCGTCGGCATGCCCATAGCTACTCGCGGAGCCTCAGCCCCGATGGGGTTGGGTTCCGCGCCTTCGGATACGCCATTAGACACACGCAGTTTCTGGATCAATTCCGCGCGCCCTCCAACATCATCAAGTACATCGGTGAGACCAACCCTGCTCATTGGCCCGAGGATTATCGTCTCGCCTGCAGAGCCAGAGGCGCAAATGATCTGTTCGCCATCCGGTACCTACCACTCTTCCTATCCGACTCGACCAAGGGGTGGCTCGAGCACCTTCTCGAGGGGAGCATTCGGGACTGGGCCGACCTTTGTGAAGTCTTCATCGGCAACTTCCAGTGGACCTACAGGCGTCCGAGGAACTCTTGGGACCTGAGGAACTGCAAGCAACAACCCAACGAATCGCTCCGCGACTACATCCAGCGCTTTTTGTGCAAGCGGAACGAGTTACCCGAAGTGAGCGACACTGACGTCATCAACGCCTTCAACAGCGGTACAGCTTCCAAGACCCTCGTCCACAAATTAGGGCGTAAAAACCCTCAGACGGCCTACGCGCTGCTCGACATTGTCACCACCTTCGCCACTGGAGAGGAGGCTGTCCAAGCCAACTTCGATCGGGGCTGGGACAAGGACAAGGAAAAGTCCAAGTCCGACCGCAAGTCTAACCAACGCCTCGACCGGCGTTTCGACCGTCGGGACAATCGGGCCAGTGGCGGCTCCCCCAGCAAGAAACCCAAGAAAGGTCGGCAGCACGACGACGAGTTCGTGGCCGTCGCCGAACATTGGCCCCGACCCCAAGCCAAGGCTCCATCGAAGCACGACAACTACTTCGAGAAGTTTCTGGAGAAGCCATGTCCGAACCACTCCACTCCGGCCCAGCACCACTACAAGGACTGCCGCCTGATGCAGTACTTCTTGAGGGGCCATCTCCGTGTCCAACCATGTCCACCTCAACGCCCCGACCCTCTGGAGAACGGCGCCGAGGAGAAGGCCGACCCCACCTTTCCTGAACCTGAAGGCTGCCTCATGATTTTTGGTGGGCCGTGGGCTTATGAGCTCCAGCGCAGCCAGAAGCTGCTTTGGCGAGAAGTCAACTTCGCCGACCCTGCTGTACCAACCTACCTCAAGTGGTCGGAGGCGCCCATCACCTTCGATAGGTCCCACCACCCCGACCGAGTGCCTCAACCAGGGCGTTTTCCCCTGGTGCTCGACCCCATCGTCGGCAACACGCGCCTCACCAAGGTTTTCATGGATGGTGGGAGTGCCCTCAACATCCTCTACATCGACACCTTCAACTCCATGAAGCTCTCACGGTTGGATCTCCGACCGAGCTATGCTCCGTTCCATGGGGTGATCCCGGTGGACTGCGCCGTCCCCATGGGACAGATCGACCTCCCAGTCACCTTCGGCGACCGCTACAACTTCAAGACTGAGACCCTCACCTTTGAGGTGGTCGATTTTGACGGAACCTACCACGTCATCCTTGGCCGGCCCGCTTACGCCAAGTTCATTGCCATCTCGAGCTACGTCTACCTCAAGTTGAAGATGTCGGATCCTAAAGGCGTCATCACCGTAGCTTCACACATCAAGCAAGCCCTCGCTTGTGAGCAAGAAAGCTTTGATATGGCCATCACCCTCATGGGGGCGGCCGAGCTGAAAGAGATCCGCAAGTCTCAAGGGTCGGCCCCGACCCTGACCCTCGACTCCAAGCCGTCAACCTCTACGTGTTTCGAGCCGGATAGTGACTCCAAGGAGATCATCCTCGACCCATCCAACCCCTCCAAGAAGGCTTGGGTCAGAACAACGCTCTCCAACAAATAGGAAAGCGCGCTCGTCGACTTCCTCATCCAAAATCAGGACATCTTCGCCTGGGCACCCTCTGATATGCCAGGCATCCCGAAGGAGATCACCGAGCACTCTTTCAACATCAAGCCTGGATCTCGAACCGTACAGCAACGACTCCGATGCTTTGACGATGAGAAGAAGAAGGCCATTGGGGAAGAAATCGCCAAGCTGCTCGATGCTAAGTTCATTCGTGAGGTCTACCACCTCGAGTGGCTAGCCAACCCTGTAATGGTCAAGAAAAAGAATAGTAAATGGAGGATGTGTGTTGATTATACGCAACAAGACATGCCCAAAGGATCTGTTTCTTTTGCCGCGCATAGATCAGGTGGTCGATTCCACGGCTGGCTGTGAGACCCTTAATTTTCTTGATGCGTACTCCGGGTACCATCAGATTTCTATGCGAGGTCCCGACCAGCCAGCAACGTCCTTGATCACTCCGTTCGATTTCTTTTGTTACGTCACGATGCCTTTCGGGCTTAAGAACGTCGGTGTGACCTATCAGCGCTGGATGCAAATGTGTTTCCATGACCAATTGGGTCGGAACCTTGAAGTCTACATCGACGACATCGTTATCAAAACCTGCAAGGCCGAAAGCCTCATCGCCGACCTAGAAGTGACTTTCGCTAACCTCCGACGGTACCACGTGAGGCTCAACCCCAAGAAGTGCGTCTTCGGCTCAGGCAAGCCGCTTGAGTTCATCATTTTTGAGCGTGGCATCGAAGCCAACCCCGAGAAGATAGCCGCGATCCTAAATCTCGGCCTCGTCAAGAATGTCAAAGGTGTCCAGAGGCTCACTGGATGCCTCGCGGCCCTTAGCCGCTTCATCTCTCGACTCGGTGAGAAGGCAATGCCTTTTATCGACTGCTACGCAAATCCGACCGTCTCACCTGGACTGCCGAGGCCCAGGAAGAATTCGAGCAACTAAAGACCTCGCTGTCCTCACCGCCGGTCCTTGCTTTGCTACACTCGGAGAAGTTCTACTACTGTACATCTCTGCCACCTCTATGGTGGTCAGTACCGCCCTCGTCGTCAAGCGCTCGGAGGAGGCTCGGGCTTTGAAAGTCCACCAGTCCATTTACTTCATCAGTGAAGTGCTCGCCGACGCCAAAACCCGCTACACGCAAGTATAGAAGTTAATCTACGCCGTCCTCATCACCAAGCGCAAGCTATGCCACTACTTCGACAGCCACTCTGTCCAAGTGGTCACAAGCTTCCCACTCGGGGAGGTCATTACGAACAAAGATGCGGTCGGCCAGATTGCCACATGGGCAATGAAACTCATGGGCCACGACATCTCCTACATGCCTCGACAAGCCATCAAGTCTCAAGTTCTCACCGACTTCATCGCTGAGTGGACCGAAGCTCAAGAGCAGTCCACCCCTGTCGACCTAGAGCACTGGACCATGTTCTTTGATGGCTCATGCATGCTCCGAGGCTCAGGGGCTGGCGTCCTCCTCATCTCTCCAAAAGGCGATAAGTTTCGCTAGTGCTCCAAATCCATTTCCGTGCCTCGAACAACATCGTCGAATACGAAGCTCTCCTTCACGGTCTGCGAATGGCAATCACTCTCGGCGTCCGACGGCTCTACGTCAAGGGTGACTCTGAGCTTGTCGTGAACCAAGTCATGAAATTCTCAAGCTGCTGTGACCCAAAGATGGAAACCTATTGTCCAGAAGTTCGCAAGCTCGAAGACAAGTTCGACGGGTTCGAGCTCCACCACGTTCTACGTCGTGACAACGAAGCGGCCGATTACCTCGTCACAATGGCATCAGGGGGGGACCCTGTGCTCGATGACGTTTTTCTCGAAGTCCTCACCGAGCCAACCATCAAGATCAAAGAGGAGGCTGACCCCTCGTCCGACGCCTCGGTCGGCTAGCCAACCCCTACAGTTCTGATCCCAGGGTCAGAAGTGATGGCCATCATTCCCGACCTGTCTCAAGACATCTTCGTCTTCCTCCAAGATGGCACGCTTCCGGCCGACACTAACGAAGCCCGACACATCTCTCGACGAGCAAAAGCTTACACCATCATCAATGATGAGCTATACAAGCGAAGTACCAGGGGTATTCTTCAACGCTGCATTCCACGAGAGGAGGGTCGGCATATCCTCGACGACATTCACTCGGGAATTTGCGGGCTTCATGTCGCCCCGAGGACCCTGATGGGAAAAGCTTTCCGTCAAGGATTCTATTGGCCTACAGCAGTTGCCGACGCAAAGCAATTGGTCCGCACCTACCGAGGGTACCAGTACGACGCCCGGCAGACTCATCTGCCGGCTCAAGAGCTCCAAACAATTCTGATCACGTGGCCCTTTACAGTTTGGGGCCTCGACATCCTTGGGCCCTTCTAAAAAGCGCCTGGGGGATTCACCCACCTCTTCATCGCTGTCGACAAGTTCACTAAATGGATTGAAGCCAAGCTGGTGCCCTCTATCAGTGCCGGTCGGGCGGTTGAGTTCTTCTATGACATCATCTGTCGCTTTGGCGTCCCGAACTCCATCATCACCGATAATGGTGCGCAGTTCACCGATTGACAGTTTTAGAATTCTGTGAGGAGTACCATATCCGGCTAGACTTCGCATCCGTGGCCCATCCGAGGACCAACGGACAGGTTGAACGCGCAAATGGCATGGTGCTCCAGGGGATCAAGCTCCGAATCTGCAACTACATTTAGAATGCGGCCGGACGATGGGCCCAGGAGGTCCCCTCTGTACTCTGGGGCCTGCAGATGACCCCCAACCGAACGACGGGCTTCACTCCGCTCTTCATGGCATTCGGCGCTGAAGCCGTTTTGCCAACCGATATCGACTACGATTCCCCGCGAGTCCGGGCCTACAACGAAGAAGCATCAGAAGCTGCACGACATGATGCCCTGGATCAACTTGATGAAGCACGCGGCGTTTCTATCCTGCGGTCGACCAAGTTCCAGCAGAGTCTCCGTCGGCTACACGCTCGGCAGATCAAGGGTCGAGCGTTCAACGTCGATGACTTAGTCTTGATGCGAGCCCAAAACAAGGCAGGGAAGCACAATTATCGCCCCCTGGGAAGGGCCTTTTGTAATCTAGTGTGTTCTAAGGCCCGACGCGTATAAGCTGGCGACCGAGAGTGGTGCAGAGGTCGAGAATGCCTGGAACATTAAAAATTTGCATTGTTACTATGCATAATAAAATCAGATAAGTTTCTTGTGCCCTGTCATGATCTTATTTCTTTTTATGTTCTGGTCGGTGGCGTGCAACCGAAAGGCCGACCCCCCCCCCGCCGCCTGGGGGCTATCTAAGTGTCCCTTGCGACATGTTCGCTGACCCTCGCGATGTATTCGTTGGGCCCTGAGGCCTCCCTCCCGGCGGTCGGTTTGTACAAGTCTCGAGGTAAAATCCCAGCCCTCACTGGTGTGAACTCCGAAAGTTCCCTCGAGTTCGGCGTGATTTAACAAAGAGAGGCGTTGCAAACTGACCCCATCATTTTTCGCAGGCTTTGCACCTTTCGTTTCCGACCGATTGGCTCCATGCCTCGTTCTTGTTCTAAGGCTCCGACCTTGTCCGTGCAAGCTTCGAAGTTAAATCCCAACCCGTGCTGGCGTGAACTCCGAAAGTTCCCCCGGGTTCGGCGTGATTTAACAAAGAACAGCGCCGTGACCCGACCTCGTCGTTTTCAGGCACTGCGCCTCTCGTTTTCGTTCCTAAGTCTCGTTTCTTGCCGATCCCCAGACGTGTAAAGAGATTCTAAGTGCTAGCGTTTGAGTTCTCCTCGTGGCTAACGATCGACGACCCGGGTTGGTGACGCCCTATGGCTGCATTGAGTCTGATACTCAACCCTACAGGCTATACCCGACCCAGTCGTTCTGTCAAACGCCCAACGGATGACAAAAAACGCAAAGTCACTAAGAATGCTTGTCACGGGCAAGGGTCAGAATGCTCTACTGCTATTAACGTAAATTACAAGTGATGCCTGCGGTACATCATCAAAAGTCTTTATAGGAAAGCAAAAAAAAAAGAAAAGACATAAAGCCTACGGGTTTGGGGGCGGCGGCAGAGGACTCTGGGGACAGGTCTGTATTGAGCCGAACCTTTCTCGAACAAACTCCTTCGTTTGGAAGCCAGAGGAGAGGTCCGCCGCCTGGTGCCGAACCACGTCCGACAAAACCTGGATCTCCTCATCCGGCATCTCCAGAGGGAAGCCCTCGACGACTCGGGCGAGATCGACATCCGGGTAGTGCGCCGCCACCTGTGACAGCGCCAATGTTGCCGCGTTTTCAAGGGCGCCGGTCAGCGCGACGGCGATCAACCTCGGGAGACACCCCATCACGTACCGGGCGTAGTCCGCCGGCACGTTGGTGTCCCGCGCTCCGACGAAGATTCGCTGGAACCGAGCCCTCTGACGGATGGGGCCAACAGCATCTTTGAGAATGTTCCAGGTGATCCTCTGGTGCTGGATGGTCATCTGGCGCCAGCTGTCGTCCTTGGCCTGTCCCCTGTTCAGCGCTGGGGGGTGACAAAGTTGCTTTACTGTTTGCTTTACCGCCCTGCCGTCGTGTACAGTCGCCTGGAATCTCTGTGTTGGGAGGGGCCTTGTTGTGGGTTGGTCACCTGACCCTGAGGTCCGAAAGTAAGTCGGTTGCTTAGCCATCTTGGCGTTATGTTGCCCCCGACCCTACAGGGGTCGGGGTGATGGCTCTTGTGACTGGGTGCGCCTGACCCTCTTGGTTGGGCTTCGTAAAATCTTGCAGGATTCTTCCTTCGGGTCCACGAAGAGTGTGGGCCGGTCATCGCTGATGGGCCGTAGATCGTAGCATGGGCCGTTGAGTAATCTCGGGCCGTAAGTACCCGAGGGATATTATCCCGACAGTAGCCCCTGAGCCCTGCACCTTTTGCAATCCTGTTGAGGTGGTGCGGGACTGATCCGTAAAGTAGGTTTCCGATGGTCGGTCCTACGGGGGCGCACAAGCGCGCCCGTTGTTAGAGCCCCTTCCAGGAAGTGAGTCCTTGTGCCTCCTATACCAATTCTCTGGACCGGTAGTTGGTACACACATCAAGAACAAAGTGATATTATTACACGTACGGGTACGAAGTACTATACGCCTTCGAAAAGGTCTAACAAACATAACCTATATTAGAAACATCAAGTCGGCGTAGCGACTTTTGTTCAAACATCACACCTACTCGACGACTACTAGCAAACCACATGCAACACTCGAGCGAAGGGCGAGACTTTTAATCTTCATAGTCGGCGTCATCCTCGTCATCTTTGTCCTCTGAATCAACAACAGCAAGGGATGGAGTGAGTACAAGAGTACTCAGCAAGCCCTAACGGTAAGAATGGAGCAAGGTATGCAAGGTATGGAGTAAGGATAGGCTTGAGGTTTAGTTTTTGCGGAAAGCAAGTTTTTATGCAGAGGCTTCCTAATGGAAAAGGTTTTTAAACAGGATTGGAAAACAATTTTTATCATCTTTTAGTAGGGTGACCTGAGGAAGGTTTTCACTCCCTCCAACAGTTCCCAAATTTTAGTCGGGCACTAGCACGCATCCTTGCAGGCCCTAGGCACACAGCCAACACATTCCAAAACACGGGCGTCTACACCCACTCACACGTCAAGGACAACGCAGAAAACTAATCGTAGGGTACCCGAACAAATAGCATGTCAATACCGTGACAACGGCCTATCCGAAAGGATTTTACACTGTGCAGAGGTAGTACACTGTACCCACAGGATATGCTCCTCCCGATCAACAAGTTGCATAACGTGTATCCCACAACTACATAGGTTTTCACAGATTCCACCCAAGATGTACACAGGGCCTATCCGTCGGGGTATCAACCTCCCGATGACGCGACAGTACATTCTCGGAGCCGGATCGTGAAGATTTACCGCAGTCACGTCTTTTCCTGGTCCCCTTCTCTACACTGGGTATTACCAAACCAGGGGCTATATCCGTGGGCTTACGGTCCCATGACGCGGGCAATTACATAGTCGAGAGCCAGGCAGCGAGTTATCTCACGCCCTTCTCATGTCCCCTTGTGTCCGACCAACCTCCTAATGGCTCGATGTGGAATACCTACATAGCGGGGATAAGTCCGTCCCATTTTTGGGTTCTGTGGTTACACGAAATTGCTAAGTCGAGGACTAACGAACCGGTCCTTATATGGCAGGGGTGGCAGACTCGTCCACGGCAGGTGGACCGAACCGAAGCCTATACACCTATCACCACCACCTCATGTGAGCCCCACCCCACGACCAGAATCATCCCTCTTCACCTAGCACCAGTTGCACTAATCCCAACCCTTTTTATTTACACACACCACCGAACTCGCTTCAACTCATTTTACAAATGTATTGTGTATGGTGTGGCGATGACTAGCATCGTAAGGGGGAAAGCTCTAAGCATTCTATTAAAAAGGCAACTTTCCATTCTTTAAAAGTATTTAAAGACGGAAAACCTATGGGTAACAAGGGTGTGTCGCCAACGGCTAACAAGGTGGTAATTTACATTAACTACAGCAAGTAACTGACATTAATATAAATACCTAGTAGCAAGTGGGTATAAATCTACACAACGTTTTAACACGATTTATGAAATGAATGCAAGCATTGGGCTCTGTGGTTGCGGTAATAAAACATGGGTTCCATATGGTGCTAAGGGGTGTTAGGAATTGCCTTCAACGCCATCCTCAGGTTCCTCTTCGTACTCGGGCTCCTCGGGCTCTCTTTCCTCCTCGGGCTCTTCTTCAGCTACAAACAACAATAAAAAATAAGACTACTAATGGAAAAGCTACAAAACTACAAATAAAACAAGCATCAAACAGAACATGGAGTTTGGATAGCCTAGGGTGGTATGGCTCGTGATGGTGGTTTTAACGGTATGTTGGTTGCCGTGATTGGGGTTAGCATGTGGCGGCAAAGTCGCCGACAGGGTGGCTGTGACGGACTGTGGGAAAAGCTGCGTGGAGACATGGCTCGGCTGTGTCCACGACCCCTGGACACACGGGTGTCCAAAATCGGGGATTTTCTCGTGGACATACAGTTCGGTTTGTGTTCACGGCCCCTGGACACAGGGTATCCAGAATCGGGGATTTTCTCCGTGGACATGTGAACTGTGATGGGTCTTGTGGATTCGGGGACACGTGAGCTGTGATGTGTCCGTGGACACGAGGACACGTGAAAACGGTGACGTGTCTGTGGACACGTGGACACGTGAAAGCTGTGACATGTCCGTGGACACGTGAAACCTGTGACGTGTCTGTGGACATGTGGACATGTGTAACCGTGATGTGTCCGTGGACACGTGAAACTGTGACGTGTCTCTGAACACGTGGACACGTGTCCCGGGTCGTGTCCAAAGTGGACACGTGGCCGTGTCCGTGTCCGGGGACACGAACCGGGGGTGAAACTTGGCGTGAACGTGTGCGTGTGCATGCGTGTGGCCGACTTGCAGTGTCACGCGGCCCACTGGTCGGGGACCAGGGCCGCGCTCACTGTTCGACACGTGTGGGCTGGCCACGGGCGCGCTCTGGACGCTTCGGACACACTCTGGCGT
>BCLG01000270.1:108363-123854 GCA_001602295.1 Zoysia matrella | reverse complement strand
CAATGCGAAGACAGCGTTGCGGTGCTCGTGGTGGCCGGCGGCGAGCCGGAATGACGACGTGGCGCAGGCGCTTTGGACGCGCCCTAGGCGCGCTCTGCGCGTTCCAGCGCCCTCTGTGTCCGCTCTGGCGGCATGGCCAGGGGTGTTGCCCACCTGGGTCTCGGTTGGCAGGGCTAGCCCGTGCGTGCCTATGCAAGTGTGTGTGTGTGTGTGTGTGTGTGTGTGACCCTAAGGTTGCGAAGCCCTCTGGTCAGAGTCCAGTGCCGTGCCCTTCTTTCTGGGCTCTCGTCGGTGGCGTGGCGCAGGGTGGCGCCCTGTAGGGCTTTCCTTGGCGGCCAGTTTCAGGCTGGGTGGGTGCGTGCCTTGTGTGTGCCTAGTGCGGGAGTGACGGTGGGGTGCTTGCCTTAGTCGGCGGCGAGCCGATTCGGCAGGGGTGGCATGCCGATAGCGTGCGGTGTGGTGACGCCGGCGACAGAGGTGAGGGACCCCTCGTCGCGGTCCATCCTTGGGCGAGAAGTAACACGCGAGCTCCGGGAGCGTCGTGGCGCTCTCGGCTTGCCCTAGGACGGCGCCACGGTGGCTGGCGCCGGGAGCCGCACGGGTGCCGGCGGCGGCTCACGTGGCAGGGGTGAGTGGGGCGCGTGGAGGTCGATTGGAGGGCTCGGTATGATTGCTCAGGGTGAGGTGATGCTAGTGGAAGGTCCATAAGGCTCAATGGTTGCCGGATTCGAGGGGAAATCAGCAATGACGCACGGTGGCCGGTGATGTGGAAGAATGGGGTGAACTTGAAATTGGGGAGCATTGTGGCGAAATGTGGGCGAGAGAGAGACCTGGGAGACCGGCAACGGCGCGAAGGGCGCGCACGGGTGCGGTGCAGCCCTTTTATAGCCGGCAATTTGAAGGTCAAGCCCGACCGGCGCGGCGCGGCAGCGTTCAGGCGAGGTTGCGCCTTAAAGACGTTGTCGGCCAGCTAGAGCAGTTGTAGGGCAGCTGGCTCCTATCGTGGCTCGCTGAGGGGAGGCCGGGGCATGCGACGGCGTCCTGGTGTGGCCAGCGCGGCATTGCAGCATCCAAGGTTCGACCGGCGACTCGGGTCATCATGGCGGCGAGCAAATGTGTGATTAGACGGGGCGGGCGAGGCAGATGCGAGCTAACGGCCGTCGTGGCGGGTCGCCGAGGTCGTGAGGAGTGAATTCAGGCTGTGCAACGTAGTTTGTCGCGGCCGGCGGGGCGGCTCGATGCCGTTCAGCGGAGAGCGCCGGGTGCGGTGCCCAACTGGCCAAACTGGCCGTGAATACCCGGGGTCGCAGCGGTTTTTCGTGCGCGGGGCGACGGTTGCGTGACGGTTGACGGCGACGACGCTCTGACAGCGGTTGAGGGCACGGTGTGGGCGGAGCGGCGCCGTACAGGTGGCACCCGTGCCTTGCTCGGCGGGGCGAGCCAAAGAAGAAGGCAGGGGAAAGGAGGCGCGCGGGCTGGGCTGGGAAGCAGAAGCAGGCCGGTTTAGTGGTGATTTCAGGCCCACACGGGAAATTTAAATTTTCCCCAATTTTGCTAAAGGTTTTAGGAATTTCCAAACTCCACAAACAAGCAAATAAATTCCAAAAAGAACAAAAGCGGGAAAGAGGAGGGAAAATCAAACACTTGGCAAGTTCAAATTTTAATTTTTCTGAAATTTTCCAATTTACTATATTGCTTCTAGTTTAGTTTCCAATTTAGGAAAATTTTTAAAAAGGTCTAAAAACTAGGTTCATAGAATAAAATTTTTAAAACTCCCAATTTTCTTGGTTTTAGGATTTTTGGGATGTGACAGACCTACCCCACTTAAACGGAATCTCGTCCTTAAGATTTAGGCGGTTCTCTTCGAAGAATTGAGGGAATTCTTTCTTGAGATCGTCCTCTCGTTCCCAAGTGGCCTCCGCCTCTGTGTGGTTGCTCCATTGTACTCGGTAAAATTTGATGGCTTTACGTCGAGTCTGTTGGGTGGTCACATCCAAAATACGGATCGGTGTCTCCTGGTATGTCAAATCGGGCTGCAAGTTCAGCTCCTCAACGGCTACTTTCTGCTCTGGCACTTTCAGACATTTCTTGAGCTGCGATACGTGAAATACCGGGTGCACGTCAGACAGCTCTGCTGGAAGATCCAGTCGGTAGGCTACAGGGCCGATTTTTGCAAGGATCCGATAGGGTCCAATATACCTTGGTGCTAGTTTGCCTCGAATTTGAAATCTGCGGGTGCCTCGAATCGGAGACACCTTGAGGTACACAAGGTTTCCCTCATCGAAGGATAGTTCTTCGGTTATCGGCATAACTTTTCTGCCGGCTTTGTGCGGTCTTAATCTTGTCCCTTATCTCGGCGACCTTCTCTTCTACGTCCCTTATAATGGCCGGCCCAAAAAGCGACCGTTCTCCAACTTCCGACCACAGTAGTGGGGTACGGCATTTGCGACCATAAAGCACTTCGAATGGTGCCATCTGAATGCTAGTCTGATAACTATTGTTATATGAGAATTCAGCAAATGCTAGGCTGGCCTCCCAGTCCCTTCCATAGGTCAACACACAGGCACGGAGCATATCCTCTAAGATCTGATTTACCCGTTCAGTTTGTCCATCCGTTTGCGGGTGGTACGCCGAGCTGAAATCTAACTGAGTTCCCAGAAGGTCGTGTAGGCTCCTCCAGAAGTGAGACGTGAACTGGGAGCCTCTGTCGGACACTATTCTTGATGGAACCCCATGCAGCTTCAGTATATTATCCACATATAATTGTGCCAGTCTATCGCCCCTGTAACCCATCTTCACGGGTATGAAATGCGCTACGAATCATTTCCTTTATTGGTCCGAGGTAGACCCTGAATGAAGTCCATCGATATTTCATCCCACTTCCACATGGGAACTTTCAGTGGCTGGAGCAATCCGGCTGGCTTTTGATGTTCAGCTTTAACTCTTTTGCAAATATCACAATACGCTACATATCTAGCAATGTCTCGCTTCATAGCAGGCCACAAGTATTTCTGCTTCAGATCTAGGTACATCTTGGTTGTACCAAGGTGAATGGTGTAGGCTGAATCATGAGCCTCTCTCATTATGAGTTACTTGAGGCGTCTCCTGTTGGGTACACAGATCCGGTCTTGGTACCATACCGTCCCTTGGTCGTCGACCCGAAATCTCGAAGCTTTGTCTGATTTTGTGAGTTCTTTTATCTTTAGGAACCGAGGGTCTCTCGTTTGAGCCCGTTGGATTTCGATGTTGAGGGTCGGCTGTACTGTCAGGGTATGAAGACTGCCTGCTGTGGTTACATGTAGGTTCAGACAGTTTATTTCTCGGAGCAACTCCGGATTGCTGGTCAACCCTTCATCGCCATACGGCTTTCTTTTGCGGCTTAGGGCATCGACCACAACATTAACCTTTCCCGGGTGATACTGCACTTCTAAGTCATAATCTTTTATCAATTCCAGCCACCTTCTTTGCCTCAGATTTAACTCGGTTTGGGTGAAGATATACTTCAAGCTCTTGTGATCCGTATATATCAGACACTTGTTTCTAATCAGGTAGTGTCTCCATATTTTCAATGCATGGACCACAGCTGCGAGTTCTAGATCATGAGTTGGGTAGTTCTCCTCATGCTTCTTCAGTTGTCGGGATGCATATGCCACTAGTCGGTCCTCTTGCATTAAGACACATCCCAATCCTTGTCGGGAGGCATCACAGTAAACCACAAAGTTTTGGTAGATATCGGGTAGTATGAGCACTGGGGCTGAGGTGAGTAATGTTTTCATGGTTTGAAAGCTGTGTTCACATTTTTTAGTCCACACGAACTTCTTATCCTTCTTGGTCAGCTCAGTCATCGGCTTCACGATCTTGGAGAAACCTTCGATGAACCTGCGGTAGTAACCTGCTAACCCAAGGAAGCTTCTAACCTCTGTGGCATTGGTGGGTTGTTTCCACTCCATAACAGCCTCTACCTTGGCAAGGTCAACCCTTATCCTGTCTGCTATCACAATATGTCCCAAGAAGGCAACTTCTTGCAGCCAAAACTCGCATTTGCTATACTTTGCATACAACCTATGCTCCCTTAATCTTTCTAGCACCACCCTTAGATGGGCTTCATGCTCATGCTCGCTTTGAGAGTAGATGAGTATGTCGTCGATGAATACGACTACAAACTTATCCAACTCTTCCATAAATATTTTATTCATCAAATTCATGAAGTAGGCAGGAGCGTTGGTCAGTCCCAACGGCATCACTGTGAACTCGTACTGACCGTACCGAGTCACAAACGCGGTCTTCTTGATATCACTCTCCTTGATCTTCAGTTGGTAGTACCCTGATCTCAAGTCAATTTTTGAGAAGTACTTGGCTCCCTTCAGCTGATCAAAGAGGTCGTGTATCTGGGGTAGCGGGTACTTGTTTTTTATGGTGACCTCATTCAGAGCACGATAGTTAATGCACATTCTTAGGCTGCCATCCTTCTTTTTCACGAACACTACTGGTGCACCCCACGGTGACGCACTCAGGTGGATGAATCCCTTCTCCTGCAATTTCGCTAACAGTTCTTTCAACTCAACCAACTCATCTATGACCATTTGGTAGGGCCTTTTAGCTATCGGTGTCGCACCGGGGACCAAGTCGATAAGGAATTCAACGTCATGGTCCGGTGGCATATCGGATAGCTCCTCCGAGAAGACATCTGCATAGTCCCTTACTGTGGGTACCTCTTCTAGGGGAGTAGCTTCTGCACTGAATACTAGCGGCCCGACTTTCTGATCCCTTGGTTGACATGACACAGCAACACCCTTATGATCGATGGCTGTCACAATGCGCTCTGAGCAATATATAACTCCTTTATGACGCCTCAACCAATCCATACCTAGTATGACATCTATTTCCTCAGATTGGAGTACTATCAAATCTGCTGTAAACTCTACCCCACTTAAATGAATTTTAACTCCTATGCAACCCAAACCACACTTCATAGTGGCTCCCGGGGATTTAATCAACATGAGAGTCCTAAGTAAGACCATAGGCAATTTTCCCTTTTTCGCAAAGTTTGAAGAAACGAAAGAATGCGAAGCGTCGGAATCAAATAAAATGGACGCAAGAGTGGAGTGGATGAGGTACTCACCGAGTACCACCTCGGGTGCTTCCTCTGTGGTCTCGACGTGGACGTGGTTCACCCGTCCATGTCCATACTGTTACGTCCTCCGAGTAGGTGCAGCCGTCCTTGGTGTGTCACGAGATGCTCCGGACGCTGCAGGTCTCGTCCAAGAGTAAGCAGGAGCTGCCGCAGGCTGCCGGTTCAGAGGGCAATTTGCGACCAAATGCCCGGGCTGTGGCAGTTGAAGCACGTCCTTAATGCATTTGAGGCTTGACCCGTACTTGGGTTGGCACGTGGTGCAGGCGGAGGCAGAGGTTGGCGGACTGACGGTGCAGATTGTTGTGGCTGCTGCTGAGCGGTCATGGTGCGGTACTGCATGGTCGGAGGGTACGACGGCTTCTGGAATTTCTCGAACCTTGGCCGCTGTTTCTTCTCAAGCTGCCGTGACTTCTTTGCCAGGAACTTGTGCTTTCTCTCCCCATCCAGGTCAGCACGGGCTTTTTCCAGAAGTATAGCCTTGTTCATCATTGTGTTGAAGTTTGGAAAGGTGTGTGTCATGAGCTGTGCCTGCATAACGTGGCTCAGCCCATCTAGATAACGTTCCTGCTTTTTTTGATCGGTGTCCACCTCTCCTGGGGCATAACGGGCCAATTTCATGAACTTTTTAATGTATTGGTTCATCATCATGGCCACTTGCTTCAAGGCTCGAAACTCATCGGCTTTCATCTTCATAGTATCAGCCGGGATGTGATAAGCTCGGAATGCATGCTGGAATTCATTCTAGGTTATGGCGGTAGGATCGTTGGCGGCCTCCCGGTAGTTGTCTCACCACTCGCCGGCTGCTCCAAGCAGTTGGTGGGCAACAAGCATCACTTTCATGGTCACTTACAGCCACGATGTCGAGCTTCTTATTGATGTCTCGCAACCAATCATCAGCTGCAAGCAGCTCTTCATCCGTGTTGTCGAAGGTGGGAAGCCAGAGTCGCATGAACTCCGACATCCTGTTCTGCGGGTTCGGACCTCCCCGCGGTCCCATACCCTGCGCCAGCGTGAGTAGCAACTGGGTTTGCGTGGCCATCACGTCGGCAAAAGTGGCAGGTGGTAAGGGGAGTCCTTCTTCTCCCACCACTTGAGCTCCATCTCCAGTCATGGCTTGAGATAGGGCTCTTGCGGCCCCTCGTGCACTGGCGCCGGCAGCAACACCGGCAGAGCTGGAGCGGAACGAGCCACCACATTCTCGCCGTGGTGACTAGACTGAGCCTCGTCTTCATGAGCTTGGCGTTGAACGCTGGGGGCAGGTGCGTCGGAGTGGCGTGGGTTAGAGGGCGCCCCTCCTCTCATGACCACTTTTGCTTTTGCGGTCCGCGCAATTCGCTCATCATTGTTGATGTTGTTGAGGTTGCGCTCACGAGCCTGGCGTTCTTGGATACGAGCTGATTTCTTTGGCGCCATCCTGTCAAAGAAAAATAGCAAACCCGATGAGGTTAGGCGCTAGTAAACCAAGTGAATACAAGGATGATTTACAATTTTTAAGTTATAAAAACAGCACAACATACACACAATCATAAGACGAGAAGAAGCAAATCAAGCATAGCCACAACCATGGTTATATTACAAATGGTACTAGGTCACAACTGAGGTTCGGGGACATAGAACTACGTGATTACAGCACGGGGGTTTTCTCTTCTTTTTTTCAAATCAAAAAGCCGTTGCCATAGACAACATCATCTACTGCTACAACGGTAGGTCTCCCCCTGCTACACTAGTAGGTACAAAAGAGTAGCTATCCCATAGTAGCTACGGCTGCTAGCACTCCGTTGTCAACGCCCATCCTAGATTGGCATCCAGCAGCGAGGTCGATCTACAGGGCGTCGTCGCGTAGCTGCGGCAGTCAGTGTCCATTGCAGGCTTGGCCTCCACGGCTGCGGTGCCAGCACCGTGGGGAGCCTGTGTGCGACCTGGAGTGGTCCCGACGATCTCCACGCTAGAGTCGGGCATGGGTCGTCCTCCATGGGCTCGTCGGTGTCGCCGTGGGGGGTGCTGTCGTCGGAGCTAAGGGCGCGGGAGAGGTACTCTCCACAGCTGCCACCCTCGCCGTCCTGGAGGCGTGGTAGCTGTGCCACTCGCGTGTAGATGGCGTCACGAGTGTGCTGGTCCAACACCGGGGCGTGGGGTGGCACTGTTGGCCTTCCTTCGGAGAGGCGCACTAGAGCATGCTTGCGTGGCGTGGTCTTGGTGCGGGCTCCCTGCCGAGTAGGAGCACTCTCCTCAGACGCGGGAGTGTCACGAAGTCTCCCCCTCAGTGACCCAGCAATCCCTGGTACGCTCTTCCTTGCGGTACGGCGAGTGAGAGGGTACGGGGACTGCAACTGTCGTCGCAGTGACTCCAGCTCCCGCTGTTGTGCCGCGTGCTGGTCGGAGAGAGCCATCTTTAGGCCCTCCTCTCGTGCCCGGGCTGCGTCGAGAGTGGCACGGGCTGTAGTGAGCTGAAACCGCGCCATGTCACGCTGTCCCTGCTCGTTGCCTAGCTGCAGCTGCAGCGCGTCACGCTGCACCTGCGCCTCGTCACGCTGTGACAGTGCAGCGTCGAGTAGAGTCTGAACCGCGTCCCGCTGAGAGTGGGCAGTCTCGAGCTGCCCCTGCAGAACGCTGGCTTGTCCCTCAGCCGTGAAAGCGCGGAGAGACTGCGCTATCAACTGAACTTGGAGCTCCTCACAGAGACGGTGCTGCGCTATCACGTACTGCGCCGTCTCCACCAGTGTGAGGTCATCAACTGTCTTGGTAGGGCCTCCAAGTGTGCCCAAACGGTGCACCCACGTCGGGTAGTAGGTGACGAGCACTGGGAAGTAGCGCACTGGGGTGGCTCCGGTGAAGTCAATGTTCACCGTGCACACGTGGAGTAGGGCCTCACAGACGACGGCCTGTAGGGCGGCATCGAAGCTGGGACCAGTGGTCAGCATCGTCCACGTCGGCAGCGGGTACGCTGTGAGGCGGGTCTCCACCTCAAACGGAGTGTACTCGCTGGACTTCAAACTCTTCTAGCGGTACGACACGGGTATAATGTACCCGAACCATGAGAGCGTGTGAGCGAGTATCGCTGGAAACCCATCGATCCCGCTCGTCTTGGGGCCGAGGGGAGTCCACCTTCCAGAGGCCATCTGCAAAGAGACGGTAAACAAAAGGGTCAGTGAACTAAAGTAGACAAGTAAACAGCATAATAAAACAGATACGCAAGCAATATAAGCGCGTGTGGGCATGAGTCCCACTAGAATGTAGTTTTGTAAAGAAAACTTATCGTCTTAATTGTATGCTGTCACGTGTGGCATCCTGAGGTCTCATCCTACGTAAGTATGGCTCTAATACCACTCTATAAGACCCCCTTTCAGGAAAGTGAGTCCTTGTGCCTCCTCTACCAATTCCTTGGATCGGTAGTTGGTATGCACATCAAGAACAAAGTGATATTATTACACATACGGGTCCGAAGTACTACACGCCTCCGAAAAGGTCTAACAAACATAACCTATATTACAAACAACAAGTCGGCGCAGCGACTTTTGTTCAAACATCACACCTATTCGACGACTACTAGCAAACCACAGACAACATTCGAGCGAAGGGCGAGACTTCTAATCTTCATAGTCGGCGTCATCCTCGTCATCTTCGTCCTTTGAATAATAACAGCAAGGGATGGGGTGAGTACAAGAGTACTCAGCAAGCCCTAATGGTAAGAATGGAGCATGGTGCGCAAGGGATGGAGCAAGGGAAGGCTTGAGGTTTAGTTTTTGCAGAAAGCAAGTTTTTATGCAGGGGCTTTCTAATGGAAAAGGTTTTTAAACAGGATTGGAAAACAATTTTTATCATCTTTTAGTAGGGTGGACCTGAGTAAGGTTTTCACTCCCTCCAACAGTTCCCAAATTTTAGTCGGGCAGTAGCACGCATCCATGCAGGCCCTAGGCAAACAGCCAACACATTCCAAAACACAGACGTCTACACCCACTCACACGTCAAGGACAACGCAGAAAACTAATCGTAGGGTACCCGAACAAATAGTATGTCAATACCGTGACAACGGCCTATCCGAAAGGATTTTACAATCTCCAGAGGTTGTATACTGTGCCCACAGGATATGCTTCTTCTGATCAACAGATTTGCATAACGTTTACTCCACAACTACATAGGTTTTCACAGATTCCACCCAAGATGTACACAGGAGCTCTCCGTCAGGGTATCACCCTCCCGATTACGCGACAGTACATTCTCGAAGCTGGATCGTGAAGATTTACCACAATCATGGCTTTTCCTGATCCCCTTCTCTACACTGGGTATTACCAAACCAGAGACTATATCCATGGGCTTACGGTCCCATGTCGCGGGCAATTACATAGTCGAGAGCCAGGCACTAAGTTATCTCACGCCCTTCTTCTGTCCTCTTGTGTCCTACCGACCTCCTAATGGCTCGATGTGGAATACCTACATAGTGGGGATAAGTCCCTTCCATTTGTCGAGTTCTGTGGTTGCACGAAATTGCTAAGTCGAGAACTAACGAACCGGTCCTTATATGGCAAGGGTGGCAGACTCGTCCACAGCAGGTAAACCGAACCGAAGCCTATACACCTATCACCACCACCTCATATGAGCCCCACCCCACGACCAGAATCATCCCTCTTCACCTAGCACCAGTTGCACTAATCCCAACCTTTTTTATTTACACACACCACCAAACTCGCTTCAACTCGTTTTACAAATGTATTGTGTATGGTGTGGCGATGACTAGCATAATAAGGGGGAAAGCCCTAAGCATTCTATTAACAAGGCAACTTTATGTTCTTTAAAAGTATTTAAAGACGAAAAACCTATTGGTAACAAGGGTGTGTCGCCAACAGCTAACAAGGTGGTAATTTGCATTAACTACAGCAAGTAACTGACATTAATATAAATACCTAGTAGCAAGTGGGTATAAATCTACACAACGTTTTAACACAATTTATGAAATGAATGCAAGCATTGGACTCTATGGTTGCGGTAATAAAACATGGTTTAAATATGGTGCAAGGGGGTGTTAGGACTAGCCATCAGCGGCGTCCTCAGGTTCCTCTTCGTACTCGAGCTCCTCGGGTTCTCCTTCCTCCTCGGGCTCTTCTTCAGCTACAAACAACAATAAAAAATAAGACTACTAAATGAAAAGCTACAAAACTACAAATAAAACAAGCATCAAACAGAACATGGAGTTTGGATAGCCTAGGGTGGTAGGGCTCATGATGGTGGTTTTAACGGTATGTTGGTGGTCGTGATCAGGGTTAGGATGTGACGGCAAAGTGGCCGACAAGGTGGCTGTGACGAACTATGGAAAAAGCTGCGTAGACATATGGCTCGGCTGTGTCCACGACCCCTGGACACTCGGGTATCCAAAATCAGGGATTTTCTCGTGGACACATAGTTCGGTCTGTGTCCACGGCCCCTAGACACACGGGTATCCAGAATCAAGAATTTTCTCTGTGGACACGTGAACTGTGACGGGTCCTGTGGATTCGTGGACACGTGAGCTATGATGCGTCCGTGGTCACGAGGACACGTGAAAACGGTGACATGTCTGTGGACACGTGAAAGCTGTGACATGTCCCTGGACACGTGGACACGTGAAAGCTGTGATGTGTATTTGGACATGTGGACACGTGTAACCGTGATGTGTCCATGGACACGTGAAATTGTGACGTGTCCGTGGACACTTTCCGGGTCATGTCCAAAGTGGACACGTGGCCGTGTCCGTGTCCAGGGACACGAACCGGGGGTGAAACTCGGCGTGAACATGCGTGTGTGCGTGCATGTGGACGACTCGCAGTGTCACGCGGCCCACTAGTTAGGGACCAGGGCCACGCTCACTGCTCGGCACGTGTGGGCTGGCCACAGGCGCGCTCTAGACGTTTCGGACGCGCTCTGGCGCGTTTCGAGCGCGCACCGGCGACGGAGGTGAGGGACCCCTAATCGCGGTTCGTCCTTGGGCGAGAAGTAACACACGAGCTTCGAGAGCGTTGTGGCGCTCTCGGCTTGCCTTGGGACGGCGCCACGGTGGCTGGCGCCGTGAGCCGCGCTAGTGCTGACGGCGGCTCACGTGGAGGGGGTGAGTGGGGCGCGTGGAGGGGGTGAGTGGGGCGTCGGCCTGCTTGATGTGTGAAGCTACGGTGATGACGCCTTTAGGACCCGGCATCTTCAACTTGAGGTAGACGTAGCTCGGGACGGCCATGAACTTAGCGTAGGCAGGCCGGCCAAGGATGGCATGGTAGTTTTCGATGAAATCAACCACCTGAAAGGTGAGGGTCTCAGTCCTGAAGTTGTTGTGGTCGTCGAAGGTGACTGAAAGGTCGATCTGTCCCATGGGGATGACGCGGTCCCCTGGGATAACCCCATGAAACGGAGCATAGCTCGAACGGAGATCTGACCATGAGAGTTTCATGGCGTTGAAGTGTCGATGTAGAGGATGTTGAGAGCACTCCCACCATCCATGAAAACCTTGGTGAGGCGCGTGTTGCCGACGATGGGGTCGAGCACCAGAGGAAGACGCCCTGGTTGAGGCACTCGGTCGGGGTGGTCGGATCTGTCGAAGGTGATGGGCGCCTCCGACCACTTGAGGTAGGTTGGTACGGCAGGGTCGGCGAAGTTGACTTCTTGCCAAAGCAGCTTCTGGCGCCGCTAGGACTCGTAAGCCCACGGCCTAGCAAAGATCATGAGGCAGCCTTCAGGCTCAGAAAAGGCGGGGTCGGCCTTCTCCTCAGCGCCCTTTTTCAGAGGGTCGGGGCGTTGAGGTGGACGTGATTCGACATGAAGATGGCCCCTCAAGAAGTACTGCATTAGGCGACAGTCCTTGTAGAGGTGCTGTGTCGGAGTGGAGTGGTTTGGACATGGCTTCTCCAGAAGTTTCTCGAAGTAGTTGTCGTGCTCTGGTGGAGCCTTGGCATGGGGTCGAGGCCAACATTCGGCGACGGCCTTGAACCCGTCGTTGTGCTGCCGACTCTTCTTGGGTTTCTTGCTGCTGGAGCCGCCACTGGCCCGGTCGTCTCGACGATCGGAACGTCGATCGGAGCGTTGGTCGGACTTGGACTTCTCCTTGTTCTTGTCCCGGCCCTGGTCAAAGTTGGCTTGGACAGCCTCCTCCCCGGTGGCGAAAGTGGTGGCAAAGGTTGACAGCCTCTTGGTAGGTCGGGCGCACCCAGTCACAAGAGCCACCCCGACCCCTGTAGGGTCGGAGGCAACATAACGCTAAGATGGCCAAGCAACCGACTTACTTTTTGACTTCAGGGTCAGGCGACCAACCCACGACAAGGCCCCTGCTAACACAGAGATTCATGGCAAATGTACAAGGCGGCAGGGCGGTAAAGCAAATGGTAAAGCAACTTTGTCCCCCCAGCGCTGAACAGTGGACAGGCCAAGGATAACAGCTGGCGCCAGAGGATCACCTGGAACATTTTCGAAGATGCTGTTGGCCCCATTAGTCAGAGGGGGCTTGGTTCCTTGGCGGCCAAGTTTCGTGGCGACCCCACTCGTCAGAGGAAGCACCATCCTGCGGGGACCAAATTTGGCTATGCCCCACCTGTCATAAGACATCCAGTTCAGTGAGCATCAAGTTTCGTTGTGACTCTCACCTGTCAGGGAGCCACCCCTCTTACCTCGCATTGTAACCCCGTCCGACCTCTATATAAAGGCCCGTCGGAGACCCCCGTACAACGAGAGAGAAACACATAGAGTAAGATAGCTTTCGCCATTGTAACCCACTCGATCATACGTGAGTTCGTCGATTCCGACCGCTGGACGTAGGGTATAACACCTCGTGGTGGCCCGAACCAGGTTACATTTTTGAGTACATCACTGATTAGGCCATATCGGTTAGGAAGAACCACACCGTACCCCTTTCGATATACAAATTCGTACTGTGCCGGCGTACAGAATGCCAACAGCCATAATGGCAAATTCTCGCAATTATTTGTAATTAATAAAGGGTAATTGATATTTTAAAAGTCATAATCAAATTTTAGCTAGAATAGACCAGATTATGATCGAGTTTATGTAATTTGGGATTTAGTTTTTATAATTTAAACAATAAACTGGTATGTTTGAAACTAGTGGAGATTATATAACCTTGTTTCTCATAATCTAGGTAGTTCCTAACGGGGCCTAAGCTATCATCTTGCATGTCGAGGGAGAGAATAAAACAGACAGTGTCTTACTTAAAGATTCGAGGTTATGAAAAAAAAATTACCTTATACGCATGCTAACCAATAATTTGTAGAAATTTGAGTACGTGGTTCACATTAACTGAACTATTTTTACTCAGCTCTGTTTTAAAATTGATGTCACCGTTATCTTTGACCATTTGTCGTATTTTAAAAATTAGATCAAACATGTATAATTACAAGTCATGCTAAGATACCTTTGATGATAAAATTGTTATTTTAATTATTATATTTTTAAAATAAGACAAGTGGTCAAATATAACATTAAAATTCTGCGGCAACAATTTTTTGTTGGGAAGGATATTAAGTAGAGATTGTCAAACTTTTATATACCTGTCTTTGTCTAAAACTGAAAATAATTCAAATCACTATTGTATATAAACAATCACACACTCTTCTACACTAAATTTGAGTGCATCAGATATTTAAAGGCATCCAGTCCTATAAGAATTGTTTTATTTGCAATAGCAGCATGGGATAGTTTCCTGCTAGGCCCACAACGTTATGGCCGCACGGCCATCAAGTTTAGAGGCCCTCAATGAAATTCATCTCAGCCCATTCCACACGAGTTGCTCGGCGGCCCATAAATTTCTACCCTCGATTTAGAAAATCTCAGCCCCGTTCACTGCAGCTTAAAACAGCTGCGGCTGCGGCTGCGGCTGCGGCTGCTGCAAGTGTGATGAACAGTGAAAATAACTTTAGTTTTGCAGCTGCAGCTAACACACTCTCGTTTCAAAAGTTGTGGCACCGCCCGGTGTGTGGTTCAGTGATCGTTCCGGTTCGCGGTGCGGTTCTCATCGGCGTGGCCCACTTCTGCCCACCAGTCGTCGTCGTCGCCCAGCTCAGCAGCAGCTTCCCAGCCCACGAAGATATTTCTTTGCTGACACGTTGAGTTCTCGCTTCACTGCGAGCACTGCGGTGCGTTCGTCTGAGTAGAGCATGTGTTACGAGCTACTCTGACACTGTCAAATTTGGAATGCTCCACAAAATGCGATACGATCAGGACTGTAATAGACGGGCTGTAAATTGGTATATCTACAAAAAAAGACCTCATAAATCCAAAGCACTCACGAAAATTTTACTCCATCCATTCTAAAGTACGTGATATTTTAAAATTTTTAAAATCAACCTTTGATCACTCATTTTATTCAAAAAATTTTAAAAAATAAATAAATAAGTCAAACTTAAACAATAAAAGAAATAATATTTTCACAAATTTTTTGAATAAGTTGAATGATCAAAAGTAATGTTTAAAAATTTTAAAAGACACTTATTTTAGAAGGCTAAATTATTATCATAATTAACATCTAACATCAACTTTAATGATCTATCTAAAAATTAATTTAATTATGAAAATTATAAGTCGTGATTCAAATAATTTTTACAATAAAACAAATTATAATAAAGTATATAATATTTATTAAATTTTTTAAAAATAAATAATCAAATTTGATGTTAAAATTTAACGGTGGCAAAAAAAAATTTAGTGATGGGAAGAGTACTGATTTGAAGTCTCACAGAACCACACTGTGTGTGGCTACCATACTCCACGAGTTCGCTGGGTTTGACAAAAATATATAACCATTTATTATATCTCCTGAATCAGATTTATAAAGATCGCACAAATAAAAACAAGTCGCACCAACTACCAATCAGCATACAGAGACAAATGGCCCGGAGAATAACACCGAGTGGTGGCTGACGTGGATCCGATGGAACCGGAGATTCCTTTCAACCGCCGCGATTCCTCTGCCTCCCCTTCTTTTATCACCCTCCGCTTGAGCTCTTCCCTCTCCCCACCATTCCCACTCTCTTCCCGCTCCACCCACCTCCCCCTCTCCTCCACAACGACGGCCATGGCGATCCGTACCTCGTCGTCGTTGCCGTCTCATCTGTGCTTCTTATCGATACAAAACATCCTCTAGCTAGCCCTCATGCTATCTAGCTTCTTCCCTAGCCTGCTGCTGTAAGTAGTACAGATCCAGTTACAGAGAGGGGATACATCCAAGGGTGAAGAGAAGATGATTGGGAAGAGGCCAGGCCACCCGATGCGGCGGACCACGAGTCTGACGGAGTTCGCGCTGCCAGAAACGCTGGCGGACGTGGCGGAGGAGGACGAGGAGCTGCAGCTGCCGACGCACGCCGAGGAGGAGGCGGAGAAGGAGAAGGAG
>BCLG01000270.1:82756-108353 GCA_001602295.1 Zoysia matrella | reverse complement strand
CGCCCGCGCGGCGCCGGCGCTGCTGGGCCTGCGCCGCAACTCGGCCGACTTCTCGGCCGCCGAGACCGCCGCGTTCCTCCGCGCTTGCGAGCTCTGCAACCGCCGCCTCGGCCCCGGCCGCGACACCTTCATGTACAGGTGCACCTTGCTCTCGCCGCTCGTCGACCGACAGGTCCGTCCCGTGATGACTGATGATCCCCTGCGAAAGCATGCGTAACGAGTCATTTTCTTCTTGGGTGTGCAACTGCAGGGGCGACACGGCGTTCTGCAGCCTCGAGTGCCGGCAGCAGCACATCACGATCGAGGAGTGGAAGGAGAAGTGCACGGCGCTGGCCACCGTAGCCACGCCACAGCAGGCTGACGAGCCGCCGGTGAAGCCGGCAAGCGAGACCCCCGACAAGCCCGCTGCCGCCGCCGCGGCCGGAGGCCCAAGAGGAGGAGGACGCGGCGGCATGCTCGCCGCCGCCTGATGAGTCCGGCGGTGATGAGTATGTAAATATAAGCCTACTATGTGTCAGTCAGCCTCTGCCTGGCCGCGCGGCCATGGCCACGCGTGGAGCTTCCAACTCTGCTGTAACATGATCGCACTTCGATCCTACTCTGTCATCTCCACGCGTGGATTTTGATCGTCTCAGCTCAGCTCCGTCCATGATTCACCGTGAACCTTTTCATGAGTTACTATCAATCAATTCATCATGTTTTGCACCACCTTCCTCGCATCTGGTCTGTTGGCGCATGATTCAGTCGAGTGATCTAGAGCTGGATTCCTCTTCAGGAAGTTTGCGATGCACATGTACCTTTTATTCCAGAGTGATGCATACGTTCCAACTTGATGGTGCGCGTGCGTGTCCAAATCTCCCACGGTGCACATGCGCGTACGGTTCGCGTTGCAATCGATCGATCGATTTGGTGGTGATTATATAGTATTGATCGGAGATTGATCATGTGATCGGGGCACGAGCGCTCAAGAATCTTCCACGGCCGTGCAGTCAGCGCTCGGCGCCACTTGTGGGATCCGGCCTGGTATAATTATTTCTTTTTCTGTTTGTGACAGATGTTACTTGAAGATTCACGAGGTTATTATTTAATTTTGGCACAAACACTTCATACACAAGTTCTGACCTTTTTTTCTTTGAGCGACCATAAGTTCTGACCATATGATCCCACTCATGCACTCCCTAACAGAGAGAGAGAGAGAGAGAATTTGTTGGCTGATCTTGATATTCACGGTCACAGTGTTGCTGCAAGCGCCTCGCTATCGACGTCTACACTGAGATAGGGATCAAACCGGGACGGATCATTGAAGCATTTTTATTGTCAATTACAATCTGAATTGATCCAATAGTTAGGATACTTAGTGATTGACACATGTCGCGTGATCGGAACAGAATTCCTACGGATATAGACCTGGGTTCTACACCCTCCATCTAAAAATAAGTGACATTTTTTTATTTTTTTAAATCTGGATTGATCCAATAGTTAGGATACTTAGTGATTGACACATGTTGCGTGATCGGAGCAGGATTCCTACGGAGTTACGGTTATATAGAACCCTGGTTCTACTTTCTCCATCTCAAAATAAATGATATTTTTGATTTTTTGAAATCGTCGTTTGACTATTTGTTTTATTAAAAAAATTACAAAAATGTAAAAATAAACTAGCCAAGCTTAAAGTACTTCTAATAATGTTTATTTCATAATAAAATAAATAAATTTTTTGAATAAGATGAATGGTTAAAGAGAGATATTTAAAAATTAAAAAAAACACTTATTTTGAGACGGTTAATCAGCTGTGAGCAGAAGTGTGACCACGGGCTTAATTATGTAACTGATGAATCATTGTGTTTGTCTAATAATCCTACAAGCAATTATGGGACAACCGAATTTGGCGCCAACCAGAGGTTGCTCACATGCACCCTTGTTGCCCCAACTGGCAAGCACCAAACCCGCGCAATATGTGATGTGAAATATCAGCGAGATTAGTCACTGGTCGTACATCCAAACTGCCATCATGTGTTATTTCTCAAAAAAAAAAAAGCCTGCTATCATGTGTTCCTAAAAACGACAGCCGACTCATCAGCAGAAATGGGACGTACACCCTCTGTTTAACTGTTATCGCTGTTGACTTCTAACAGCATCTTTGATCATTTATCTTATTCGAAAAATTAGTTCAAATGTGTAAAATTTTAAGTCATAATTCAAATAACTTTAACAAAAAAATTAAATTATAATAAAATATATACTATTTATCAAAAAAGTTTTTAATAAGACAAATAATCAAAATTGAATATCGATGCACAATAACCTTGAGGTACTTTGAAGCGCTCTACAACTCCATTTGTCTCATTTGAACACTAGTTTAGAAATGGTTTACTGTTTTTAGCTATTTCTTGTCTTCGACCAAAAATTTCTACAAATTTGATAAACTTTAATACTAATAGATAAAGTATATAGAATGAAAATACTTTTCATGACAGAGGAAGTAGAACTCATTAGTCAATCAGTCAACCAATTCAAAAAATTAATTAAATATGTAGAAATCATTAGTCAACCAATTAAAAAAATTTAAAATGCGAAGGAGGAAGTAGAACTCTTGGTTGAAAAAAAAGGTGATGTCGAAATTATTCGATTTTTTTCCATGCTCAACAAGTATAATCTTTGTAGTAGTACATATAATGCCAGTGGAAGACTACAAACCACCACACGTACATTTCACTGTACGCTTTTGTTCACGGCACTGAAAATGTCGACATTGTGTCCCCGTTCCCAATTATGAGCCGCTGCGTGGTTCCGGTCCACGGGGCCCGCTCGTGGACCTGCCCGTGTCGTCCACCTGCAAGAAGGCTCCGAGCCGAGTCCGCATGACCAACAGTTCCGACATGGTGAACCGTCTGTATGATAGTACACCTACAGTACAGTAGTAACCAGGGAAGCTGACGGGGTGAAGTTCATGCCATTTTTGGCAAACAGTGGTACAGTGGTTTTTCGCTTGGCTTTGTGTGAGGTCATCGATGGTCATAGAATGAGAAATGTTCATAGAAATATCCACAATCAATGTTCGTATTTATTTGGTATCATCTCAATCTGGTTAAGCTTGTTGAATCAGTCAAAATACTCTCCTATTTATAAATTGTTGTCGTTGTTTACTTCTAAAATCAATCATAGAGTATTAATTTGATTATTCATCTTATTCAAAAAGTTAATTCAAATTTGTAAATTAAATTTTAAACCGTGATTCAAGTAACTTTAATAATAAAGTAAATTATAAGAAAATATATTATACTTATCAAAATAATTTAATTAGACAACTAAGTTAATATTGATGTTAGAAGTAAGAAAGTTAGACATTGGTGGCATTATTGTAATTTGGAAGAGTTATGGGAACCATTATTCAGGAATCCAACGTTGTGCTGGACAAGATCGGGCCACCTTTTATTCAAGAGGAAACAAAAGAAGAATTTAGGTGACCAATCATGAACCGAAGACAGAAGAAAGCAAGAGATATCTCCCGTGCACTCTATGAACACGACATATCATTGGTAGTTTTGAACGAACCCAGGCAGGCTAATTAACGCATAGTACTATTCACGAACCATTCTTACTAGCTGCACTTGTCACGAAGATATCAATCAAGGTATACCTGCTGCAGCTAGCCAGCCCCAATTTTGATTTCTCATCGGAGATAATAACTGAATCATCATAGTCATTAGTCACAGCGCTAGCTCAGATCTGCGAGGTCCCTTTCAGCCTCGTCGTCACGTACGACCGCCATGGCGCCCCGCATACTACGGCGAGGACCCGCGCGCGCGGCAGCAAGGTGTCTTTCCAACAGAAGAATGGGGACGCATCTTTGGCGCAGAGGAAAGGGAGCGCATCGATCGTTGGACGGAGTGCCGTAGTAGATGGCGTCGTTTTCGATGGGCTCGGAGGCTAGCTAGCTTCATCGTCACTGATGGATGCGCGCGGTGCACTGGCCGCCCCTAGGCGCTTTTCGATCACCGGTGGTCCTCGGCTTGCCGGGCGCTGCCAACCGCGGCCGTCCCTCTCCTTGCTCCAGCGCCGTCCACTTGTGACTTGTCCCCTGCCGGCCCCCAACACTTTCGGGCTCGCTCTCTCCTATTCGTCGCTCTCCGCATCTGCGCCAGCTTTGTTTTCCACGTACCTCCAAAACTCTCTCTCTCTCTCTCTCTCTCTCTCATGCCCTTGTTCAATGGCTCGGCGTCAGGTAAGAGAAAGGAAGGGAGAGAGAGCACGAACACGAAGGACGACGGTGTTGCACGCGGAAAAAATCAGCGTTCTGAGGCTGCAACTTGCATTTGGCAGGGTGCAAGTTTGTTGTTTGGTGACGCCCTTTCGATGCACAAAAAAGTTTGCTTGTGAAGAAAGGAAAATAGTTCGCTTGTGGCTTGCCAGTGCGACCTGGTCCTGTGGTAGCTGCTACTCGCATACGTACGCGGTGTTCCTCGCACTGTGGCTGAAAGCAGATAGAGACTGATGAGCAAGTTGGCCATGGGACGATCAATTAGTGACCGGCGCTTGCCGAGATAGATTCTACCTAAAATTTATGAAGAAAAGAGGAATTTCATTTTTGTGAGATGGTTCTTGGACAGGAACTCATATATCTCCACAAGAACACCGATGCAAAGAAAAAAAAAAAGGAAAATACCGATGCAGAGTGATCTAATTATTCAGTAGTCATGTTTATACAGAGTATGCTAATGATCCATTAGCTAGACGAACTTCACTGTTAGATCGATCCAGTATAGTATTTCGTAAAAACTAGGATACTAATTAATCACAGGCTCATTAGGATAACGCGGAAAGGCATCTTGACCAATGAGTTGATTTCATTTCATTGGTACCTTTATTATTACAATAAAAAGCATGGCAGATCAGTTGAGACACAAAGTAAACACGTAGCATACCATTTCGTCCCAAAACGAGAGTCCAATCAATCAACCATTTGGGACCTATCTGAGTCAGCAATCGCCAGCGATATCTGTTGGCTGTAGCTCTCTTCTTCCGGTGAGCTTAGGTGACGTTCCAAAGCGGACACCCGCAGTTTCTAGTAGCGCGGCAAAGGAGAGATTTTTGCAATTTTACCTTTCTCAGGAACAGGCTTCGCTAGAATACTACGATAATGTTGAGCTTCCCTGTAATACCATTATAATATATTTTCATTTTTTCTTTTACCATCGGGAAGCTTTTAATTGCAATTAACTTTTTAAACATCTATCAAACGTATGGATAAGACCAAATACACCTCATCCATCTCTTCTCTCTTCTTTCTTCTCCGGTTGCCTGGTCATGGCCTGTCTAGCTGCCGGCGCCGATGGTAAAAAAAAGGATGAAAGTGGATTATAATAGTATTGCAACGAAGCCCAACGTTGTCATGGTATTCTAACGAAGCTCATTCCTGAGAATAGTAAAATTGCAAAAATCTCTCCTTTGGAAGAGATTCATCTAATCTACCCGTCACTGCCGGTTCACTGACACGCAGGTCCTGATCAACTTGATAGTATCAAAACCGCGCGTAGCGCGTTTCGCATTAAGAGAGAAGATAGAGTACATAAACGACTTACAATAAATACACTACAAAAACGACCACAGCACTGGCAAAACAAGAGGCTAAGAGCCTACAAGCTGTGACCAAACAAACAAACCGGCCACACTACAAAGGTTGTTCGCCACCACATGGGGACATGTGAAGATTGGAGATATTCTTGAAAACTCAGTCGTTGCGCTCAAGCCAAAGAACCCACAGGACGAGCAAAACCAACGAGTCAAATTGTTTCCTCTGAGCTTTGGGAACCCGTTTACGACTGGCGAGCCACCAATCGACGACAGTCTGATGCTGGTTAGGCAAAAGGAACAGCAGTCCATAGCGCCGAAGAATCCGAAACCAAACCTCTCCACTGAAAACACAAAAGAACAGAAGATGATCGACGGTCTCAGGGGCCTGATTGCACAAGGTGCAGGAACCCGAGTTTGGCAAGCCGTGACGCTGAAGCCGATAAGAAGTCCAGCAACAACCAAGAAGAACCAACCAAAAAAAGAAGTGACACTTGTTAGGGGCCGAGTCTTCCAAAGCTGGGCAGCACCTAGCAGTGTCGTCTGTCCGGCAAAAAGAGCCTGATAGGCGGAGCTCGAAGAGTACAAACCTGAGGCGGTCCATCTCCAAACAAAGCGATCCTCAACGGAGGTGTCAAGAGAGATGTCTTGAAGAAGGTCGTGAAGATGCAGAACCTCCAGCAAGCACTGCACCGTAAGGCTACCAGACAAGTCACGCAACCAAGCATTGCCTGGCAGGGCATCTGCAAACAGACGCGACCGTCGAACATGGGGTCTCACCATGCGGAACAAGTTCGGGGCAATGTCGGAGATGCAAGAACCATGCAACCAAGGGTCGATCCAGAATAGAAACCGCTTACCATCACCCAGCTCAAGGGAAGTAAACGCCCGAAATAGAGCCTCCAGGTTCCTATCAGCCGGTAGGGGAAAGCACGTCCAGGAGCATGAAGGATCAGTACGGCGCAGCGATAACCAGTGCAACGTAGCGCCATGCCCAACGCATCTAGATTAAGGACACCCAAACCGTCCAACGCAAGAGGCCGCTGGACTTGGCGCCAAGCAACAAGCATTTCCCACCTTTAACCACATCAGTGCCTTCCCAGAGGAAAGCTCTCATGATCTTCTCCAAAGTCTTCACCACCCAAGGTGGAAGCTTCATCGCGATTGCTGTATACACTGGCACAACAGAGAGGGTAGACTTGATAAGCACAAGCCTCCCACTCCGACTGAGCATCTTGCCTTTACAGGAGGCGAGCCTGTCGGCTACCCTATCAACCAACGGTTGGAAAGCCGTCTTCGGTAGCTTCCTGACTGAGAGCGGGAGACCAAGATAGCGGGCCGAGAAATACGCGACGGCGTAGGGAAAGAGCTCAGAGAGGAGCTGAAGGTCATCCTCGGCACACCGGATAGGTGTGACCTGGCATTTGCGAAGATTTGTAGCCAGGCCGGATGCACCTTCAAAGAGAGAAAGGATGTCCCGAAAAAGCTGCAGGTCCGACCTTGTAGGGGAGAGGAACACGACCAGATCGTCCGCATAGAGGGAGGCCCTATGGGGGATATTGCGAACCCCAAGCAACCGGAGGAGGGACCTCCCATCCGCCATCCAAATCATAGCACTTAGAGCCTCCATAACCAGCAGGAACAACATAGACGAGAGGGGGTCTCCCTGATGTAGTCCACGAAAATGTGGAATACGTTGGCCAGGGTCTACATTGAGGAGGACCCGGGTCCTAGCCGTGGACAAAAGCGCTGAAATCTAATCCCTCCAACGGCGCGAGAACCCCATGTGTTGAAGCACCTCAAGGAGAAAAGGCCATGCGACCAAATCAAAAGCCTTGGCAATATCAACCTTAAGGAGGATACGGGGGATACGTCTCGCATGAAGGGCGCGTGCAGAGGCCTAAACAAAAAGAAAGTTATCCTGTATGTTGCGCCCCTTGATGAATGCACTTTGGCTAGAGTGCACAAGCCTAGGTAACAGGGGAGCGATCCTGTTGGCTAGTGACTTAGATAGAAACTTGGCAAAGCAATGAATGAGGCTGATGGGGTGATAGTCCTTCACATCTTGCGCCTCCAGCGTCTTCGGAAGAAGGATGAGAAGCGCATCATTGAGGGAATGCATGCTCCTAGTGTCCAACTTTCAAAAGGTGTCAAAAGCTACCATGATATCATGATGCACAATGGGCCACGCGGACTGAAGAAAGTGACCAGAGAAACCATCAGGGTTGGGAGCATTATCTGGGGGAAGCAACGCTATGAGGTTCCAAATCTCCTCCTCAGTGAACCTCACATCCAATCCTCTCAGGTCCAATGTCGGCAGGTCCAACAGCTCCAGGTTGAGGTTGTGGTCGCGAACCACCGGGCTACCCAAGAGCCGATCAAAGTAAGAGTAGACGAGAGAAGCCTTGTCTTGCTCCGATGTAGCCGTGACATCCTCATGGGATAGACCGTGGATGAAATTCTTCCTGTACCGGAAGTTGGCATGCGAGTGGAAGAACCGTGTGGAGGCATTCCCCCTCCGACAACCAAAGCAACCGCGAACGCTAATGCGCTATCGACCTTTGGAAGGATGCCAACCCTAGAGCCTTCAGCTTGAGCCTTTTACGCAGTCCCTCCTCATGTGGTGCCAATTGCCTCCGGTCTCGCGCCATCTCAAAACGATGGATGAGCTCGTTCACAAGTTCGATTTGCACCCGAACAGAACCTATAAACTTGGAGCTCCAGCTCTTCAACACCCGCGCAGTGTTCTTGAACGACCATTCCAACCTCTGGAAGGGGTTGGCCTCAGTGAGCGGACAATGCCAAACCTTCCTGACCACCTCAAGATAGCCAGGAAAATGAGTCCAGATGGCCTGGAAGTGGAAACGAGCTTTCCGACTGAAGGTCACATCCGTTTGCAAACTGAGAGGGGCATGATCCGAGAAAGATGATGAGAGGGGCTGCAGGTGATTATTTGGGAAAAGCATCTTCCACTCCGGGGACACAAAGAAACGGTCTATGCGCTCCAACGTAGGATGCAACCGCTCATTACTCCAAGTGAATAAGCGACCATTAAGGTGGAGCTCCTTTAGCGTTGCATCGTTGAGGAAGCGGCGAAAATGACCCATAAGGTTTAGCAACAAATTATTCTTGTCTTCGGCCCGGTAGGTTAGGTTGAAGTCACCAAGAAGAAGGCAAGGGCCAGAGTAAAGCTGACGAAGCCCCTGCAGCTCTACGAGGAAAGCCGGTTTGTCGCAATCCCAACTTGGTCCATACACGACCGTCAACCGCATCTCCAACTGCAGGCTCCGAAGCAAGACACGAGCCGAGAGAGAATAAGACCGAAGGGAAACATGAGAAACCTCCCACACCTCAGGCCTTCAAGCTACCAAAATGCCCCCACGGGTGCCATCAGCCGGAAGGAAGGTAAAATCAAACCCTGGGCCAGCCACATCGCGAATATGCCGATCGACCACAGACTCAAGCTTAGTCTCCTGCAAACAAAGAAGGGAAGGTCTCGCGGAGGAGACCAGAGCACGAACCGCATCTCTATGGGCGACCGAATTAAGGCCACGAACATTCCATGCCAAGATAGTTTCAGAATCCATCCGAAACAAATACAACACGATCCCACCCACACACTACACTAACCTCAAATAAACCATGCACTACTGCAAAAGAATCCGACGTCTCCACAAAGGTAACTAACTGGTCCGGACAAAATGTAGTACACACAAAAATATACTGTAACAAATGAGAATGATGCAGTCTCCGACAAATTTGTTCGGAACAGGGTAGAATTATCTCTCTCCTTTGATCTCGAGCTGCTAGCGACGCAAATCTAAATTATTTCACTACCCTTTGTTTAACCAAAGGCAGGCACAGAGTTGCGACGGCTGATGCGTGCAGGGGTGGCAGGGAGCAGGAAGAGCGCGGCGTTATCATTGGGGGGTTTGATTATTCGGAGGGTCGCCTATCGCCAGATCAGTGAAAGCTACCCAAAGGCGAAATAACTTTGTGGGTGACTAGCTAGCTAGAAAGAATACGTCGCCTATCAGCATTATTATACAACCGGTAATCCGTAATACGTATGTGATCTTGACGTGTCTTGTTTAATCTTAGTTGTAGCCGTTCGTTCACTTGTGGTTGAGAAATTGTGGGCTTAACCTCTCGTTCGTGATGTCGCGCGATGATGGACATATGGCAATCGTGCATTTTTGTATTAAGTAAGATAATAATGTTAATGTATAATAGTAGTAGTAGCAAGTTTGATTTGGCTGCAGGATGTTAAGTCAACATGAGTGAGTATACGATGTTAAGTGCATCACGCGTAACACACGACATGGTTAAAGATCCCTCCATTCTTAAATTAATGTTGCCGTTGATTTTTAATATCAACATTGATCATTTGTCTTATTCAAAAGTTTTTGATAAAAATTATATATTTTGTTATAATTTGATTAATCATTAGAGTTATTTGAATCACATCTTAAATTTTACATATTTGAAATAATTTTTTGAATAAGACGAATAGTCAAAGTTGAAATTAAAAGTCAATAGTGATATCAATTTAAGAACGGAGAGAGTAAATAGATATGTCTTCTTGGAACAAGTAATTAAGGTAGTTGCCCTCAGGTTGTCATTAGAATACTGACAGAATCATTGCTTCTTCCATAAATCAACCTTAACTATATACTACAAAAATTTCTGAATTAAATTTCATATCCCCTTCAATCACAAACTCTAATGTTTGACACCCCTCAAATCATCACAAGCATAGTATATATTGTTTTGGAGTCACCACGGTCAGAAACATGATAGTAATGCCGTGAACCTGATATGCTAACCATGAATCAATATAACTGTTTGAAGAGATTGATCGTCAGAGACTGGTCACTGAATGATTGACATACATATAATTTTTTAGAGGAAACGGCACAGAAAAGTTAAACTAAACAACACGAGTTGAGATTTTGATGCTTGTTTTCTACAGTTTTAGGAACTGATAACCAGTAGCCACGAAGTTATTGAGGAAGATAGAATCAATGGGCGAATGCAGCATCGTGCTAGAAGATTACAGAAGAACATGATGGACCCTTTTGCCGTCCCCATTGGCGAGGCCATCGTTTCGTGGCTGGTTTTGGTGCCGTAACGACGTTGAAACTGTCGGTGTTTCGTACACTGGCACAGTATGAATTTATACAATCAGAGGGGGTACGTTGTGCTTCTTACTTGCCGATATGGCTTAATTCATGAAAGACTCAAAAATATAACTTAGTTCGGGTCACCGTGAGGTGTAATACCCTACGTCCAGGGTCGGAAACGATAAACTCACCACGTATGATTGAGTTGTTTACAATGGCGGAAGGACTCTCACATGAGCAGAGTCTCTAGCGCGCCTATGTGGATGTGTATCGAATTCTATCAACTGTTTAATCTTATTATACGAGGGTTCCTGACGGGCCCTTATATAGGGGCCAGATCGAGGTTATAAGGCGGGTGAAACGGGCAGCTCCCTAATGAGTGAGGCCGCAACTAAATTTGGCTCTCACGAAACTGGACTTTCTTTGACGGGTTGGGCCACTGGCATCTTTCAGAATAATCCTCTGACGATTCCTTAGCGCCTGATGGTCCTTTGGCGTCAGCTGTCGTCGTCAGTGTACTTCGTCTGTGCCTTGTTCAGCGCTGAGAGAGACAGAAGTTGCTTTGCCATTTGCTTTACCTCCTTACCTCCTTTGTACAGTGTCAAAAATCTCTGTACTGATAGGAGCTTGTCGCGGGTTGGTCGCTCGATGAAGTCAGAAAAGTAAGTCGGTTACTTAACCGTCGGTTGGCTAGGCTTTGTTGCTACGCAGCCCCCGACCCACGGGGTCAATCAGAGTGGCTTTTGTTTTTAGACGTGCCAGACCCTCTGAGTTAGGCTTAGTGGAAACTTGCGGAAATCTTTCTCCTGGCGCACGACGAACGTGGACTAGTCGTCGTAGATGAGCCAACTAGAACGTCGAGTAACTCCGGACCGTAGGTACCCGAGTAAATGACCCCGACAGCTGAAACAACCGATCATGGTACACTGTACTGTGCAGGGTTTGATGGAAGAAAATTGCATAGGACCCGGATCCTTCGGATATCTGTAGGACCTCGCCTCCCTCCGTGCCACGAGCTAATCACAATCTCAAAGCAGTTGCCCATTTTTCCGGCCCAACTCTCCATTTCAGCCCATGTTAGTTCGTCGTCTCGGAGCCGGTAGTTCGACCTCCGCGACGACACGCTGGAGCTCGCGGCCCCGCGGCTTCACGCTGCAATGGAGCACGCCATGGTCTACAGGAAGATGACGGATGGTTCGTGTAACTGCTGAGCTACCCTGGGAAGGACTGCGACGAGGCGGTGGCCACGACGCTGAAGCTGCAGCACATGGCGTGGTCTTCAGCGTGGTTAAGGAGCTAATCGTCAACGACCTGGCCGCAATGGAGTGAGCACATATGCCGTGAAGCTTATTTGGCCAGATGCAAGTTAAGTTGCTTCCATTGGTTAACTAAAAATATAGCAGATCAATCAAAATCTACTGCTGAACTGAAACGGTACTGATGATTATAACTTCAATGCAGTAAACATTCATTATCTACTGCTACCTAATTTAAATATAGCAAAACAATAAAAAAGGTACTGATAAACTAAATTGTTGCCACTAAGTTGTTGATTTGGAAGGGAAGTCTTCATCAAACTCTAAACGACGATAAGTTGATGCTGCTGTAGGATGATTTCCAAGTAACAAATTTGTAAATTCCCCTTGGATGGGTGGGAAGAACATGGGCATCCCTTCAAACGGCATCACATCATTTGTAAATGGTAAAATAGTGTCACCAGAAGTCACATTTGATTCAAGTGGTTCCTGCAATGAATGAAATTATAGAAAATCAAAATTGGTTTGAGGTACTCAAAATAGCTTGCAGATAAGATGGTAAAAACTGAATCTTGGTTATCTTACAGTAACCTGTGAAACTCTAGATGCTTTTGCATCTGTTGTTTGCTTTGGTTCTCTTGCAGAAATACCTTTCCTTGCTGTTTTTCTACGAGGATTTTTCTGTTAGAAATTTAGGCATTTTACGGTATATTTTAATTCCAAATGTATTAATAATCATGAGTGACAAATGGTGCGTTCGTGCTCATAATTAATCTGTACAAAAACAGAAAGCATGAAAAAAATACAAGAAATTTAGGTTGTACCTGAAATGGCAGCGGCACTGTTCCTAACGGTCGACAGCAGCAGCACTGTTCCCAACAGTTGACATGTTGAGTTGCTTGAAGTTGTCGATCACAGTTGATGCAGGAAGAACGTGAGCAGTGCAGTCTCACGAACGGCCTTCTGGAAGTAGCAGGAAGTAGTCGTTCAAAGAGCACAAGCGAGCAGTCGCGCAGATGGTGCGCTCCCCAAAAACTTGATCGCCCGCCTACCCGAGCATTTGTCACAGCTGGCGGAGTTTCAGAGGCCTGCTCTTGCAAGGTCTGTGCGCGTAAAAACTTGCAAAGGGAATGCGAAGGCGCAATAGTAGCAGTGAAAAGGTTTTCTAGTGTGTCTAGAATGAGAGGGAGAAATCGTTTTTATAGGCGCATGGAGAGGAGGTGCAATGAACCAAAGTTATTGCGTGAAATTAAACGCCATCAATTACCAAAGTAACAGCCGCCAATTAATTCATCGTTCACTGAAAACTGATGTATTAAACTGATTTGAATCTCTGGTAATGTCTGAAGTTAATTCACCGTTTTAATTGAAATTGCTTCAATCTTCAGAAAGGGCGAAACACTAACTCAGCGCAATAATACAGTGCTCTGTACACACGCGAACGCGCACGCCGCTCGTGGCAGTCACAAGTCACGCGAAAACACGCGTAACTCGCGTACGCGAACACTAGCTCACATATTTAAGTTGGTTGAGCTCCTTCTCAACTTCTCATGTGGGACTAAAGATTTAGTCCCCCCAAACATTTAAAGTCGGTTTTAAAATTTAATTGAAAAATCAATGGGCCAAGCCCAAATATTCCAACATTTTCTTTCCTCTCTCAAGGACATTTCTTAACCTTTTTTTCCAATGGAACTTTTTTGTGTGGCGGAGCTCTAAATGATATTCGCTCTTTTGCTACTTCTTCTGTGCACTCAAGAAAACTTGTGGAGAATTATTTTCATCCAGTTTAAGATTGCTAAATAAATTTTCAACTTCTAGAGTTAATTTTTCAAAACCATTTTCCAAGTGCTGGAGAACTTCTTCGGAAATGGCACATTTCAGAGCAACGGACATCATTTTTCGACAAAGATTTGTACTCTGTGATGCTAAGTTTCCGCTTGAGCTTTGTGTCCTGCATGTATATAGGCCTCTTTTTGCATACTTTGTCCATCTATTCAATATATATATATATTGAGGGGGTAAATCAATAATATCATTTTGGTTGAATACTCGTAGCACATGCTTGCATAAGATGCCTGCATTATTTGTAATTTATTAGAGATAACAAAAATGTACTAAAGATAGTTTAGGGAGCACAGGATAATACACATACCAAGATTGATGTACTTCTTGCAAGAACATGATATATTCATATCATCTGAATTAAATATGACCCTGGCTTCATCCTCACTGTTATCCATTGCCATCACCTTATATAGGCTGATTGACCCTTCACAGTTTATCAATGTAGAGGACAGAGTAAACAGTTTTTGAAATTGTTCTTGAAAAGCAGAATACATATTTCTTGTATATGATTGAGAAGCTGTCTTCAACAACGGGAGTGTATCAATACAAAGAATTGGGTCTGAACTGCGTGATTTATGGTCTTCATACAACTCATTACGCCGAAGACGTGTGATGCACTTGTCATATTCTACCAAGATTTCTGAAATGGAAAGCTTCCTACGGAATGTTTTCTCGAACACATTATTCATACCTTCACTCCTTTCAGTAGATGTCATGTCAGCACAAAAAGAATCATGTCTAAATATCGCAGCCCATTGTTCATGTAAATTATACAAATTTTGTATCCAGCCATTCTCATGAAGGTTGTAAGTAGCTATCAACTCTTGCCATCTTAAGTTGAAGTGTGCCACTGATTTTTTTTCGTACACACAACTTTTGAAATCCTTCAAAAAAATTAGGATTATTGGCGATCACATGGCTTAGATGCTTACCTGCATTTTGATATATGTCCCACAAGCAAAGGCGATGATTTGAGCTCGGGAATACCATCATTATTGCCTTCGCTATTGCAGCAAATTGATCTGTAAAAATTGTTTCAGGTGCTTTCCCAGACATTGCTTTCAGAAAGGCTCTAAACAGCCAAGCAAATGATTCTGAACTTTCATTGAATAAACATGCAGCTCCAAAAAGAATAGTTTGCCTATGATGATTAGTTCCAATAATAGGGGCAAATGGCATTTCAGACTTATTTGTTTGAAAGGTAGTATCAAAACAGATGACATCACCAAAGCAAGAATAATCTGCAATGGCCTGGCCATCAGCCCAAAAAAAATTACAAATCCGACCAACATTCATTGGATCTAACTCCACAGCATAAAAGAAAAAGGGGTCTTTAGCTTGTTTATTTTCCAAGTATTCCAGCAATGTTTTTGCATCTTGTGATTCCAAGTACTTTTGACGCTCATGGCTAATAAAATTATTGCAATCCATTTGTAAGAATTGCACATTTCAGCTCCACCTAACCATAGTTGGAAAAATTTAAATATTTCTGCTGGTTTAACACCTGCTTCTCTCATTTTGCTATGATATGCTCATTGGCAGGTAACATCCGTCGTTGCAATCTAAGCATGAGTCTTGTCAGGACTTACAAAAGGGTGATTATGAGCCAATTCAACTTTTTGCATCTTCCAAATACCTTCTTTGGAAATAAAGAATTGAACACGAGCTTTGCATTCTGACCTTGTTGAAGCACGTTGAAGCACGCTCTTTCTTAGGTTGGTGTATTGGATTACTATTCTTGTGACCTTCCAAACCATATACTTAGAAGCAAAAGTACTATCAGCTCTATGTTTAACATGACATTTTCTTATACTGAATCCAATCTTTCGTGCATATGAATTATAGAAATTGTATGCAGCATCTTCAGATTCAAAGGTCAATCCAACGTGTGGCACTTGTTCGTAGGATGCACTTTCAAGAGTAGCCTACAATGAAGGATTACACAAAATAAAGTACTAGTCTATATGATCAGTTTTTGTCGGCGTTCTGACCACCGGCACAGTACGAAAACACGAACGCGGGGGAGGAGGTGTGCCTTCATATTTAATATGACCTAGTCTACAGAGACTCAAGAAGGTTTTTTATCTGGTTCGGGCCACCTCGAGCGATGTAATACCCTACGTCCAAGGAGTGAATTATCTCGATGATAATAGTACAAGGGTCGGATTCTCTCTTCGCGAGAGGGTCTGGAATGGATCGAAAGTGCTTAGAGCACGGATGAGAGGGGTTGCTCACGAGAAGGAATGCGAGAACTCTGAGCTCTGGTGGTGTTCGTTGTCTAGCTCGTTGGTTTGTTGTTCGTTCGTCTCTCTCCTCTTTATCGCTCCCCTGGCTCTCCTTATATAGGACGGTCCGGGGTCACAGATGGTGGGTCCTACGCGATCCTGCCGCCTTCACCGACAGGTGAGCCCTTCCGCTGTCGTCGCCATCATTCACTTTGCCCAGACGCGAGTGTGACCCGTCGCGTCGCACGCAGCGGCGGGCACTGTAGCGCCTGTTCGACACTGCTGTGTTAGGCACAGTGCCGTCGGGTTTTGTCCGTCGATTGCTGCGGCTTCTGCTGGAGTGTCGCCATAGTGAATCTTGTCCCGTCCTGTCAGGATAGTTGGCAGCCGGAGTAAATACGCTATTATGCCGTACCTACCTCCTAGAGGTCGATCCCCATGGATCGGTTCTCAGAGGTCGGCTTGGAGGTCGGATCGCGCCCCTGAACGTTGCCGTCCGATCTCTAACTCGAGATTTTACACATACAAATGCAGACCGTCAAGAACCTGGGTATATGATTCTGACAATTTTAAAGCAATAATAACCTTGTGAGTGTTTTGCTTGTATTAAACTTATTGCTCTTCTGTAAAAAAATGGCATCTCTCACCTCCATGCCTGTTCGACCGTGGCCTGTACGGCAATATGCACCGGAAGCCTGGAACCTTCTCGATCCTTCGTCTTCCTCGCAACCTGTCCTCCGGCTGCCGATCAGCTAATCCTTCCTCTCGCCGTCGATCAGCTTCTTCCTGTCTCGCTCAGTTAATCCCCCGGTGGCCGATCAGCTTCCGCATCCTCCGCACGTCATCGAGGCTTCACTCAAACGTGGCTGAAATGCGGAGTTGGGCCGGAAGAGTGGGCAACTGCTTTGAGATTGTGATTAGCACGTGGCATGGAGGGAGGCGAGGTCCTACAGATATCCGAAGAACCCTAGTCCTATGCAATTTTCTTCCGCGTTTGATAGATGGAAGTGAACATGTCTTGTTCCATTAGAAACAGTACGGCGGTTCGCGTGTCATGCACATGTAAGTCAACGCAAGTTAGAGCGACGAGAGCCAAAAAAAAAGAGAAAAATAAATTCCGACCTGCCGGATTCGAACCAGCGACCTAAGGATTTATCTGCAACGACTACAGTCCTCCGCTCTACCAACTGAGCTAAGGTCGGTTTGTGCCACGATTGAAAATAAATTTTATATATCCACAAGTTTCGGAGGAACCGAAAATAAAATGCGAAGGAACCGCTTGTCAATTCGCCCATCAAAATCGAACCACAGGTCAGCGTCGATGAGACCGTACCGCGCAGTGGTTTTGTGATGACGATGCCATGTCATCGGTGAAAGTTCAGGCCAGTTTACACTGGCATGGTCAACAACATGATTCTGCTCTGTTCATGATGGTGGATTTGTCGCAGCGCTTCTGGTTCTTGACGCACGTACGAATCTATTAATTCTGAAAGGGATTAGCAGCGGTAGCTGTTTCTGTACACCTGCCGTATCCCAATTCTCGTCGAGAATTGAGATGAGGAGCAACATGTGAGTGCAGTAATTCGGAATTCTTCAGTACGGCATACGCTTAACCTATACTCCATTCAATCTTTTTTGTGTCGTTGTTTAGCTCAAATTTGAAATATATATGAGCCACATTGAGCTGTTTGATGCAGCAGCACAACTGCATACTGTTGGCTTCAATCACATCAAGATCCACGCATTCAAAATAACCGCACGGATTAAACTAACATTAATATTCTGATCATATAATGAGCCTGGTCGTCCTAAACATCAACGGATGTACATGTCTCGAGGATGATGTGCAGTTTTACAGCAACGGATAATATTTAGGGAGCCGTTGAAAGAGTCGACTAAAATGAATCTCGAAATTTTTTTAGCTAACCTAATAGTGATTTTGGAGTGAGATACTCTTATTAGTGAAAAAAAAAGAAGTGACTACGACCTCATGTGAGGATGCCTCCCGAATAGTCCCTGCCAAGGTTTCAGATTTCGTTACCGGACCGAAAACCGCCGAGCCGCTGTTTGATCGGTTTTTGTGAAAACCGAAAAAACCGCTACAGTAAACTAGAAAACCGGACAAATTTAAAAATCAAAATTTTGAGAGAAAACTGGTCGGTTTGACTAGTTTACCTTTTTAAATTTGAAATCAAATAAGTTTGAGCGGTTTTTCAACGGTTTTCTGGTAAACCGATCGGTTTTTAAATTTTCAAATTTTTTGAATTTATTAAACCGAAAACGGCCGACCCTTTAAACCGGACCGGCTCGGTTTGACTGAAAACAGCGAAAAACGACCGGTTCTCGCCGGTTTTTGAAACCCTGGGGCTGCTCAATGGGGCCCCTCTAGTAAAAAAAACGAGCGGCAACTCACAGCCGTCTAGAAATATGATCCGACGGCGTCTCTCGCGTTCTCAGTTGAGCACGAAGTCAATAAATCCGCTTTACTCTTATTAGCTTCCGTTGGGCCAATTCTCCGCCCACCTCTGCCCACAACCCCGGCTGGACTCAATTACTACTAGTGGGCCGCACTACTCAGCCCTCTCCCAGCTTCTGACCCACCCCCCTTCGCCTGCCGCGTTTGGACCGAGTTGCACTTGGATAAGATTTTTTGTGTTATTTTAAATTTAAATTAACTTTCTTTTCCATTGTAACTTAATTTTAAAATTTTTTAAATTAAAATATTTTTTATAAATAATGAAAAATAAGAACACACACAGTGTTGTTTTCAATTTTTTTTAATATATATTCATGATTTAAAAAACATTCCATCTCAGTGAATGGAATTTTCTAGCACTAGAATTCAGTTGTTCGAGTGCTGAAAGTAAAGTATTCTAAGTAGTAATGTAAAAATGAGATCTCATATGAATATAATTTTTCTCAAAATTTCTACATTTAATTTATTATATTTTCAAACTTCTATCTTACTGAACAAATGATGCTTTACTAGTAAGGTGATGTTTGGTTCGACCTAATGTGACGTAACCTGATTACAATCGTAAAATAACTATGCTGTTACGTGTTTGTTTCCATCGCTCCACTATCAACTTCCACTGTGATCGGTTACGTCGCTTTACAAACCAGTTACCCCTCCCAATCCAGCGTTATCCATTCCAATCCCCGTCCTCAAGCCCTAGCCCCACGTCAACCCCACACCCGACCCGCGTCGGCGCCGCCCACAACCGCCCCAGCCCACAACCGCATCGGCGCCCACCCTCAACCATCCTGCCTCTGACCACGCTACCCATGGCCGCACCGCCCCCGACCTTTTTGGCCATCACCGTTCTGGCGACCGCCTCGACCGCAGCTCCACCGACTGCACCGCCCAGACCGCAGGGCCGCCGAATGTGTCACTCCTGATCGCACCGCCCCCAAGCACCTCGGCCCTACCGCGCTGACGCCCGCCTCGATTGCGTTGACGCCCGCCTTGACAGCACCACCCTCCACCACCACGGCACTCGACAAACTGTCATCGCCAAGGCAGAGGCGACCTGCCTGCAGAGATTCGGCCTTCCGATCAGATTGTTCGAGCGCCAAGAGCTGAATGAATTCCTACGTCCATCATTTTTCCATTTTTATTCCACTGATTTCCTTTTTGACAAAGATTTCACAATGTTCAGAATCTCACTGATTGTGTCCAATATTTTGGAGTCAATCCAGCCTCTTTTTTACGAATGACATTATCGTTACCTTCAACAAACAAACATAGTGATGGTATTCTTTTACGTTAGCATTAGCAAACAAACAAAGAGAGAAATTAAGGATTCCACCGGTAATCACCCTGTGACTTATTCCCGTTGCCATTCTCATTGTTGTGCTTGTAAACAAACATCATCTAAGGTTCAAGTGTTTCAACAGCGTAAATAAATTATTCTACCAGTAAAAGTCAATTATTCTAACTAGTAAATCAATTGTTCTATTAACAAACATTTAAAAAATATAAAATAGTACAAATAAATGTATGAACGTAGTAAAATGGGATAATTTAATTTATTTTTTTAAAAAAAGAAATAAAAATTAAAGGTGAAAAATTAAAATTTAAAAAAAGAGAAAAGGGAAAATAAAAAAAGGAAAAAGAAAAAAACTCTCGCGTAGTCCAAAAAGAGCTATCAGAAATCCCAACAGTGTAACCGCGCACGGCGCAGCAGCAACATCAGCGGGTTGCGCACTTGCGCGGGGTGTGCCGTGTGCGTGGGTGGCTCTGAGACGCGTTGCTGCTATGTGCGTCGTCTCCATGAGGCTGCCGTGCTTATGTGCAGGGTTTTGAAAATCGGTCTTTTGTCCCGGATCGGTTTTTGGTTTGGGTAAAAACTGGTCAGTTAGCTGGATTTGTTAATACTGTCACAGCGCTAGATTCGTATTCTGATCGAAAACCAAACTTAATAATATATCGGATTGGATCGGTTTCATCGAAAACCGTAAAAACCGACCAGTTTTTATCAGTTTTCAAAACCCTGCTTATGTGGTACTGCTCCATATTAAAAATAAAAAAAATTACTTGACCTTATCTTGAATAGCTACTATAACATTTTGCATTCTTGCAACTTAGAATTTTGTTCGGCATGCATTTGTGATTTGACTGCCGACTTCTACAGGTTCAAATCTGTTTAGGGGTTATTATTGGGGACTGTTGGAGGAAGATCCTGATTTCTCTCCCAAGTCCCAACACCTTTTCCGTACTACCTAAAGCAATATGTAAGAAGTACCAATTATAAGTAGCTGCTGGAGATGCTCTAAAATGCCCATGCAAGCGTTGCAGGCCTTCAGATTGGGGTGACGAGGCTGGCTAGAGCCGGATGGCCAATTGAGCATCCGGCTTCAGGTGGAATTCTGCATAAATCAAACTGTTCTTCACCTGCATTGAACAAAAATCAAGAATAATTTCATTCATCACAACATGGACTCAACCTTGGGAACACTCATGTTCAAGTATATAGTGTTGTGGTTAAGGTCTCTTGTTCGTCAGCAGAAAACTACAGCATCTTTTATTTTACCTTGGTTCCTTATCCATGAAAAAGCTTCATAGACCTGATGCCTTTTTTTTGTTGTCGAATACTTTTCGTGGGGTACACTAGAGGATGATGCATCTTTACCTATACAAAAGCAATGTTCTTTAGCTATACTCTGCTAATTAATGTTTGCACGAGTATGATATATACGTTACAACTACCTTGGTCTTATTTCCTGCATTTGAGTGGTCATGCATGCTCAACTACCTCGAGCTCAACATTCAAATGGTCAGAGACTCAGAGTAGACGTCATCACCTATACAAGGCCGAAATGCATGGTATGATCCACTACATCATTGTCCTACCAGCTTAAGCAAAATGTATAGCCACTATTTTGTACTCCCTCCATCCCACTTTATAAATCATTTTGGTACTGAGCATAAGAATTAAAGAGAGTAGAAAATATGTGATGTATTAAAAACGAAAAAGAGGGGATAGAGATGGCGAAGTATCGGAAAGGGAAAAGGTGTATTGAGAAGTTAGGAGGACTTATAATTTGAAAAAAAGTGGAGTAGTCCAATATGACTTATAATTTAGAATGGAGTGAGTAATATGATACTCCCTCTGGTTCACAAAGTACCCCCTCCGTTCTTTAATTGATGTCGCCGTTAACTTTTAAATTCAACTTTGATCATTCGTCTTATTCAAATTTTTTATATAAATTTCATATATTTTGATATAATTTGATTTATCATTAGAGTTATTTGAATCGCAATTTAAAATTTTACATATTCAAGCAAATTTTTTGAATAAGACAAATAATCAAAGTTGATTGTAAAAGTTGATTGTAAAATTCAATGACAACATCAATTTAAGAATAGAGAGAGTATGTCGTTTAGTACAATGTCACGGTCTCTAAAATGTAACTTTGAATTTTATTTTCTCCAAAAGTATTTATTATAAAAATAACATATATATACTTTTGAGACAAATATAATTATATAATTTTCACATTTCTAAACTTAATGAATTAAAACTTATTTGTAATTTATATTCTCAATGTTTGATCAAAGCATTATTCTAAACGACTTCCTTTATGGGAGTATGAAACTGATTGGTTTCCTAGTAACAAAATTTATTTCCTCTAGCATGTGTGTACATAGCAAATTGGTACTCCCTCCCGTCCCGATTTATAAGTCATTTTGGAGCTTTGCACGAGAATTAAAAAAAGTAAAAAAGGTTAGATGTGTAGAAAATGAGGAAGAAAGAGATAGAGATAAAAGTATTTTGAAGAGAGAAAGAGTATTGGAAAGTGACAATCACTTATAATTTGAGAAAAGTTGTTGAGTCCAGAATGACTTATAATTTGGGACGGAGAGAGTCACTATTGCAGGGCTGCTTGCTCGTCTGATCGCTCTACGTTCATCAGATCAACCGAAGTTAGCTCGATCAGCATGGACCCGGTATCGCTGCGGATTTTTGTGTGCCTCTATCTGGAATGGATCCTGTCGGTGTTTTGACCACCTCACAGTAAAATTTATTTAATCAGAGGAAGAGTTCGTGTACTCTTTATATTCGAATGGCTTAGTCTACGAAAGATTAGAAGGTTAACCTGGTCAGTTCGGGCCGTCAAGAGGCGTAATACCCTACGTCTAAGGGTGAGAGAGATTAAATCGTATGAACTCAAGAACACGAGTACAATACGGAAGAGACTTAGCTCAATCTAAGATCTCTAGCACGCGTGGGTGAATGTGATTACAGTAGAATACAACTTGGCTAACTTGACTTGTCATGTATACTAGTGTCCCTGGTGTCCCTTTTTATATAGGACCGATCCAGGGTTACATGACTGGATCATAGTTATTCGGTTGAACCAAGGTTGCGTGGCTTGCTACCTACGGAATTGGATGACCCCTGATAGGTGGGACCACGGTTTGGTCGGCGTCCTCCGTTCGTCCTGTTATCCACCGTAAGGGGACAAAAGTTATTTTACTGCTTGACTTTACCGCCCAGCGGACAACTTTACCTCCCGTCGGATTGTTTTACATGCTTCTAGAATACTTTGTCGCCCTGGCCTGGCTGCTTTACCGTCTTGAACTGCTGTATGTCGTCAAAAATCTCTGTGCCTGCCAGGCGTGGCTGTTAGAGCGGCCCTCGGGCGGCCGGCCAGGCTTTGTCGTCGTCCAATCCCATCCTTTGGGGGTCGGAATGGTGTTGATGGTTCCGGTGTAAGTGCTGGAAGCGGTCGGTTTCAGTTTTCTGACCCTTGGTGCCGAGCTGTCGTTTTTGATTTGCTTAAGTCCTTTGTGAGCTGTGTACCCTAATTTGCAAGTGAACTTTTACGTAGATGCCGGATGCATAAGTACTCGAGGGCATACTATCCACGCAGATCCAAGTGGAAACATCAAAGTAGCTCGCTAGAAAGGCGTGTCGAGGCCGGAAGCAATGCGCTAGCTAGAGAGCCATCGAAAATCGGCTGTACGTACGTACTCCCATCAACGTCCTTCATCGTGCCGTCGCTCGTGGTTCGTCTCCATCAACGACCGGTCAATATTCTTCCTCGACCGACCGAGTCGCTTGATTGGATTTGGAGCTAGCTAGCCGCATGCAAATGGCAACGTACTCCGGCGGACCGATCGGTCACGACGACCGACGTCTCGTGTCCCGTGTCGTGCTTGCTTGCTCGCTCGATCATGCCGTGAGCACATAAACAATCGCACGAGAAATCTTGTGCTGTTGCGTGGTGGATCGCGATCGAGCTCGCGGCTGTCCGCGTAACGACACGCGTGCGTCCCACGAGGCGCCGGTCACGGACGAGCAGGATCCGCAGACCAACGAAGAGTGGGAGGAGCGCCAAACGGAAGCGGCCAACGATCAGCGAATCGTGCTCTGTCGTGCGCGGTGGCTCTGTCACGGCGAGTTGGCGACGCCCGCCCGACACACGCATCCGCTACTGCACGCGTCGACGGATCGAGAGAAAGAGAGCACAGGAGTAATTAACAAAGAGAGACAGAGCAGTGTACATGTAATATAAGTACTGCAATGAAAAAAAAAAAGTTAAAACTGAGCGGGCTGTCTCCACACACGACTCGAGTACACGCGCGACGCTAATACACCCGGCCAGCAGGTGGTAGACGCAGCAGAGAGACCCAGTTCAATCAACCACAACACGGACCATAAGTTCCGATGCATCATGCATGCAAGAGCAGAAGCCACAGATCTTGTTCCTCCTCCTCCTCCTCCCTGCTACCTGCTGCCGCGTGCTGGTAGGGTAGACGGTCAGACGGCGAGGAGCTCTGCCTTCTTGATCTTGGAGACGCTCTCCAGGACGCCGGTGGGCGACACGTGGCCCGTCACCGTCACCTTCTTGCTCTCCAGGTCGATGCTGAACGACGTCACACCTGCAGCCAACGCTCCTCCCATGGCGCCGTCAGTTAGTACTGCTCTTTCAATATGGGAGTAGATGCATGGGTGTGTATTCGTACCTTCCATCTTGGAGATGTGCTTCCTGACTTTCCCCGCGCATCCCCGGCAGTGGATCGCCACCTTCATCACCACCACCTGCGTAATTAACGATCGAGCGAGATTCGTCAGGCACTCGTGGTCCACGACGAACAGTGCCGTCTCATGCAGACTCTCTCAGACTCTCACTACTCCCTGTCCGCGACGAGGGGCACATCGGTTTACCCCGCGTCCTGCGACTGCTCCGTGATCGATCGACTCAACAATGGTGGCGCAGCCACTCTTTCTCGCGCCTACTGCTACTGTGCCGCCACCAGGGAGTCCTTTCTGTTTCTTTACTCCGCGTAAATGCTGTTACTATGCCTCGCTCTGACTCAGCCTTGACCTCCTCCACCGCCACCGGGGCCAGCCCCCCGTAAATACACTGCTGCTGACGGTTATGTACAGAAGAATTTACCGGGCCCCGGGGTGGATTCTCTCTCTCGCGAGAGAGAGAGAGAGAGAGAGAGAGATTATTATTGCAGTTAATACTCCATAATCGTGCGTGCAGGTGTAACTGTCAGCTTTTAGTTCTTTAATTACTGTGCATTTCTGCGGGAGCGTATTTAATAAAGAATGTTAAGGCTCGGCCAGAACGGACGTGATTGTATACGTACTGATGGGTTTGGAGCTGGGTGAAACGGTGCTTCATGTGAAGAGAGATGACAAAGAGGACGCGTCACTCGTCCTGGTGCATGGCTAAATTGTACTCGTAGTACTGTAGTAATACGTGTTTGAATGAAAATACGGCTCCAATCTCTTCGTACGGAGTACTAATTTAACGTACTCGTAGCAATAGGGTAAAAAAAATAACACAACGGAAGAAGAGGCGAGTCGGTGACTCGGTGTACACGTACTTGGAGGGCCTGGTCACTCGAGGCGGTGGCGGCAACGGTTGCCGGGGCGCGTTTGGCGGCCGCAGCGCGCCCCCGAACCGGGGCCTCCCTGACGGGGCTCTTGGTCACCATGGGCAGCGTAACGGCCACGGGCGCCCTGCCACCACCGGCGCCGCGGCGTCTCGGCTGCGGGGGAGGCGGAGGAGGAGGTACCCCCCTGCAGCTCGCCACCGCGAACCGCCGCGAAGTGGA
>BCLG01000270.1:34404-79011 GCA_001602295.1 Zoysia matrella | reverse complement strand
GGTCTTTGATCCAACTAGGATTTCTTAGGTCAATTTTACAGTGAACCTGGATCCAAAATCAGAGGCATACAAAGATATGATAAAGAAGGAGTTCAATGCAATCAAAAAAGAAATGACTCGTCAACGAATGTTAGAAGTGGCTATATATATATATAGGAAGAGCGATGCATAACTTTGTCAATGATAGTAAGACCGACATATTGGCCCCTTATAATTTTAAGTTCCATTAATACCTTCATCTTATTTTGTTAAGTTAATTAAACCTAACACTTTTGTTTGTGGGTATAGTGACCACTATATTTGTTTCTTTATACAACCGAGAGAGGCCAAGGGAGTGGTACTTGACTCACTCGATTACCCAAGCTCTAGTTACAAAGATTTCATCAAGATTTTAAATAAGTATGTGCATTTCATATGTATTGTCTATACGATACTCATTATATTGCATTCACTATAATTTTGAAATGCTTGTTTCATATATGTAGTGCCTATTTGTTCTATATTAAACTCGACGAGATCCATCCTGATGGCAAAGAAAAACTAACTCTGTGAACCAACTATCCGGTAACACAAATAGAAATGTACTATATATATATGCGCTAATGGTTACAAATTTTTAACTAATTTAATTTTTTCTAGTGTCATAAGCAACCTCTCAGCTTCGTACTTTGTGGATATTATGTATGCGAGTATCTTAGAATCACATGCCACTATAAAGTGAATCGTGAAGATGTAAGAAAATTTTTTATATTTGTTAACGGTCTGTACTTAATTTCTTTTATATCAATATTATGTTCTTATTATATGTTCATTTGCAGCATTCTAATGTCGGTTATGAGTGGAATTGGGGAAGAGACATGAAGCGCAATGGTGTTGAAAACGTCCGAAGTAATATGTGTACTTTATTCGGCGTGAGATTTGTCATTAGAATGGTGAATTTTATGAAAAGAAAGACAACGAGTTGTCCAACGATCCACATCTTTCTTTGTATGATAGATTTAGGCTATTCTAGATGATCGAGACGATGTTTGATTATGTAGATGTTGGATCACTCTTATTATGTTCTGTAATATATATTTGTTTGTTGAAAGTTTGATTTGTCTATATGAATATTTTGTCAAAGTTATGTGTTAAATCTATGAGTGCAATTTGTATTTCTGACCTGTATAATAATAATTATTATTCTATTTTAAATTGATTTTAAAATACTATTTCAGGCGGCTGATAAAAAGAGCCACCAGCATTTCAGCCCGTAATGCCGGCGGTTAATGTAAGCAGACGCATGCATTACATCCTGCAATGCATGTAACGCAGGCAGTTGACAGAAGCGGCTGCCTGCATTCAAGTCGTTGATGCAGGTGGTTATCATTATTATCCGCCTGCATTAATGAGCCCTAATGCAGACGGCCGGTAATGACAACTGCCTGCATTATCCCTTTAATGCAGGCGGCTCTTAATTTAGGTCTGGAGGAATGGTCTATTTATACAGGGTATAGAATGCCGGCGGATAGAAATTCCATTTGTACAAATGCTTTTTGTGGTAGTGATAATTTATCTTTGTTTTGTTTAACCTTGAAGTATCCTGAAGCAAGTAATGAAATACCTAGAAATTCAAGGTCTGGAATTTTTTTTATGTGCTATTTCCATTTTTGCTGATCACTAGATATGTCCAGCCATATGCCTTGTCAAAAAGGATGGGGGGGTGTCTAGAGAGTTGAGGGGCTTAATTCATACAGAGCTTATCTAAAAGAGAAGACATGCCGCCAGTATGAACAAGTACAAAAGAGCTTATCTTTTCGTCTCTAGATATACGATGAAGCTGAGATAGGATATCAAACGATTTAACTCTTTTGGCAACTGTTTCTTGGTGGTGAGCAAAGAAAATGTAAGTGCCACTTGCGTGAGCCTTTGAGGATCTTGGTGCATGGAATGAAGTAGAGTAGATAAAACTTCGAGGTCAGAATTTTCTTTCGGATGTGCTATTCCTATTTTTGCTGATGCGTGGTCGATGCGAGGTGCCGCGATGGGCTGGGCCGATTTCAGTGTGTCAAGCGGAGCGGGCCCGTTTTGATTTAATGGTTTGGTTTGGCTACAAATTATAATCAATTATATAATATAGAGTATATATATATATATATATATATAGTGTAACCACTGTGCCTGTAAGTGGTGCGGGAGTAGCCGCAAAGCCGCTGGGTTCACCCGCACCACATGCCTGCTTAAGTCCTGTAACACTGCCTAGTTCGCAAAAGCGGGATGAGATGGTCATGCCCACGAATCCCGACGGCGCCGCAACCCGCATGTCCACCAGTAAGTCGTTGGCGAGGGAGGCAGAGCCCCCAGTGTACGCGGCCGTACGTACACCGCCATATGCGGCCAAGCATGACCCGTCGCCACGCTGGACCCACTGCCATACCATCCATGATACAAGCGTGTGTCGGTGGTAATGTCAGCTCAGGAGCAAGAGCCAGGCGGCCAGCAAGCACCTTCTCTTTGAATTTGTCGTTAAATCTTTGAAAATTCAACAAAATTTTCTCAAGTTTACCAAAATTATTCCATCAAGTTTATCTCATCGAGCTCTTCGTGTAGTTGCACTCCGAATTCTAAGTTTGAACGTTTAATCTTGTAATTTGAATCAAAATTTAATTATTTACGAGACTAAATGTTCTAAACTCAGAACTTGGAGTAACTAAGACGGTACATACACGAAGAGTTCGACAAGATGAACTAGCAGAAAGAAATTTGGGAAACTTTAGGAACTTGAGAAAACTTTTTTAAATTTTCAAAGATTAGTCGTTCAAAAAAAACAAATTCAGATTACAAGAATAAATGTTTCAAACTTAGAAATCAGAGTAACTCGGATGTCATCTACATGAAGAGCTCGACGAGATGAAAGTAACGGAATACTTTTGGGAAACTTTGAAAACTTGAGAAAAAGTTTATTGAATTTTCGAAGATTAATCATTTAAAAAAGAAAAAAAATCAAATTATAAGACTAAATATTTTAGACTTATAACTCTAAAACTCAGAGGGTACTTACGCGAAGAGCTCTGTGAGATGAAACTAGTGGAACAACTTTAAATTTTTTTAAAGAATGTAAGAAAACTTTCTTGAATTTACAAAAACTAACTGTTGAAAAAAATTCTAAAACTATTCTTTTCAAAGATTAACTGTTCAAAAGGAATTTTAAAATTATTCTCGTGTAGCCAGAGCGTGGGAGGAACGGTGGAGCTTGCTACTCGTAGCTGGAACGGTCACCCTCGCGGCCTGCAAGCGGCGCAGTGCGGCGGCCTGCAACTACAAACAGTTGTATCGCGGGCTGCCGCGTAAGCCACATTCCATGTTGCGGCCAATGTGGGATGTGGGGCGGGTAGGCCAATCCCACCCCGTTTGCACCGTGACACGTAGCTCTCCGAATGGAAGCAGGCTCGTGCTGCTACCCCGTTACGTCGGAGCTCAGACTGCCGTGGCATGGCAATCAATCGAGACAGAGGAGAAAGAATAGGAGACGGTATGCCATATCGTCAGGCAAGACAACCTAAGACAAAATTACATGAGACAAGAATGGCCAAATGACGGAGATGAAGTCATAACCGTGGGGTAGCAGCAACGGATGGGGCTGTGCTCGCCGGAATCCAAAGTTGGATTGCGCTTCAAATTCTAGGTTGACATCGGCAGAGAGGCCCGTAGCTACGAGTAGCATGGGCCAATCTGGATCCCTTTGAGGCCCAGGTGCGTCAGCACGTGCAAACCACTCCAATCCACTGGTTCGAACATGAGCTAGAACGCCCGCCGCATGGCCGGAGGCCTTCGCGCATTGTTGTCGGATGAGCTACAGTAGCTAGAGTACTGCTGTCTTGTGTTGTTGCTGGATGCAGCACAGTAGTGAGGCTCACATTTTTGTGCCAGCACCATTGCAAGACGCACACAAACAAATGTGAGCCCCACAACATTGCAAAACACACACACAACAAAAACATTACATACTTCTGCATGAGCTCATGTGTTTGTGGCCATAAAGCTTGATCTCTTAGATTGTTGGTTTTATCCGAGATAGTGCGCAACCTTAAGGTCAACACTGATCTTTGTCGACAGTTTTCTGATGTAAATTTCAACTTCCTCCAGCTTATGACCCTCAACACTTGTGTGATACAGAAGCTTAAGCTCTTCATGCTTTTTATTGTACAGCAGCCTTACCTTCTCCACTATCTGTAATAAACAGAAATACAAAATTTTGACTAACATGAATAAGGAACTAAACTCTAATTAAAGATCCTGCTCAAATTTATTGGTAGCAAAACCCTGAACTGTGTATAATTAAGCTACCCAATAGGGAGCATATGACATACTCAATAGGTAGTTGCGACTTAACTAATGTTACTTGTAAACATATTTACTAGACGACTAAATAGCATGTTACTTGCAAACATAAGACAACTATCCAATCAATTACCTTTCAAAGGAAAAAGGAGCATACTCAGCAGTTAGGAGTAGCTAAATTCCACTCAATATCTAAAATTAATCCAAATATAGTACGTAGTACTACCGACAAGTATTAATTTAAAAGATAAGGAAGCATTATCCTAAAATAGTATGTTACTTGTGAGCACATCATGTTACACTGTCTGACAAGATCCATTCAAAGAAAAAAAATAACATAGTCGACAACTAGAAGTAGCTGAATTTTATTCATTATGTAAAGCTAAATTGAATATAGTACGTTACTATCCAAAAAGGAACATACTCAGCGACTAGAAGTAGCTGAATTTTATTCATTATGTAAAGTTAATCTGAATATAGTATGTTACTAACCGACAAATATTCATTCAATGTAGAAAGGAGCATTATCCAAAAGTAGTACATTATTTTACGCTATTCGACAAGTATTCATTCAAAGCAAAAAGGAGCATACTGGCGACTAGAAGTAGCTGAATTCTGTTCACTATCGAAAGTTTATCTGAATATAGTATATCACTCGTCCAACTAAATGAGATTCTATCATGCAACAAGCGAATAACACTATTCGACAAGTATTCATTCAAAGCAAAAAGGAGCATACTGGCGACTAGAAGTAGCTGAATTCTGTTCACTATCGAAAGTTTATCTGAATATAGTATATCACTCGTCAGCATAGTACGTTACTAAAAAAACTTCCAACTAAATGAGATTCTATCATGCAACAAGCGAATAACAAATAGCAAGCTTTCACATGACAACACTAATATATTTCACAATCACACAATTAAAGGTAAATAATTGCAATGCATCATTCAGCCAGAAATTCTGGGCTGACATTGGCAGAGCAACCTGTGCTACAAATAGCATGGGCCAATCTGGATCCCTTTGAGGCCTAAGTCAGCACTTGCAAACCACTCCAGATCACAGGTTCAAACATGAGCTAGCGCGCCACACTGGAGGACCGAAGCACTTTTCATGCTATTGCCGGATGAGCTACAGTAGCTAGAGCGCTGATGTTTTGTGTTGCTGCTGGATGTAGCACAGTAGTGGGGCTCACATTTGTGTGCCAGCACCATGCAAGGCGCACACACAAATGTGAGCCCCACAACATTGCAAAACACACACAAAAACATTGGAGACACATTGTAAGATGCAAGATACAGAACACCAGCCTGATACTAGATTAAAAGTAACACAATCAGGGGAAATGCTGTACCATAGCTTATTACAGGAGTCACAGATACTAGGAAGGGAAGAAATATAACCCAGAAAATATTTTCCAGTCAACCTACTATTTAATCTGTAATGCTCCTATGCAGAAAATTATTCAACACAACAACTGAATTCAGTTAGTTGCTCTGTTCGAGTAGGCAAACTCTGAGGTGCAGCTAGGCCACTGTGCCATCCTCCTCTTGAGCGAGCTGAGGCATCTCTTCTTGGGACCGAAGATGCAGGTTCAAAGCATTTGTACAGGCAGTAGCAAGGCTCTTCATTGCTTCAAAACTGTTGTGAATACAAGCTTGCAGCCCAGCTTCAGCAGGTGGAACACCATCAGGTAACACTGGTGTAGGTAGAGATATCTGGCTGCTCTGTTTGCAGACCAGCAAAAGCTTCTTGTGCTTTGCCTCTAACACCTTGCGCATCGCCAGTTCATCCCTCGCCATCAATCTGAGTTCTCTGCCCATGCCTTCACTGGCGAATATACCCTGCTTCCTCTCTACCCTGTGCTTCTCCCACAGGCCTAGAACATTGGAGGCAAAAGCCTGCATTGGGCCTACCACTTCCATCTCAGAAATCCTCACCATGCTAGTTGCCTAGTTATTGTAGATGGTGAAAACAAGGGGTGCTCCTAAGCGTCCAGGTGAGTAAGGAGGAACCCCATCACCGATAACTTCAGACACATACTCAACTCCCTTCTTGAGCCATTCATTCAGAGTGCTGGCATAGCTTTTTGGGCAATGAGCCATGCCGCAAAACTGGCTGTCATATCCAACAGCTGAAGTTCTAACTTCCTAACCAAGTCTATGTGAGTTCACTGAATCTTGCAGCAGCTATGATAGAATCTATGTCTTCAACTTGGGAAATGGCATGGCACTGGATCCGATGGCATTGTGACATGGTTTGCCACATTTGCATGAGCCTGTAAGAATGGATATAATAAATTTAGCAGACAGAAGTACATGCCAATGTAATTACACCCAAAAAAGAACTGCAATGCAGAAGCCTTTGAACTGTGAAATGACAAGGGCCGAAATGACAAAGAAAATTTCAGTACTTCAAATGTGGAAAATACACATTGCTACTGTTGACATGCATGGAACTAAAAAAACATAAAATCATTGGGGAACTTACTGATTGTAATACTTCACTAGTTTATAAATTCGAAGTCGCTTTATATATTAACAAGTGTATAGAAAATCCATGCTAGAAATTATCCTAGCTCTTGGTTCCTCTTATGAAATATCAAAATTCATTCAGGAATATATAAATGTGTGCACAACATTTGTATATGCGACCATCCGAAATCGTTACAACTCATGTATGGAAACTCAAAAACATTACATACCTTTGCATGAGCTCAAGTGTTTGCGGCCATAAAGCTTGATCTCTCAGATTGTTGATTTTATCCAAGATAGAGTGCGCAACCTTAAGGCCAACACTGATCTTTGTCGACAGCTTTCTGATATGGATTTCTACTTTTTCCAGCTTATGAGCCTCAGCACCTGTGTGATACAGAAGCTTAAGCTCTTCACACTTCTTATTGTACAGGAGCCTTATCTTCTCCACTATCTGCGACAAACAAAAATACATAATTTTGGCTAACATGAATAAGGCACTAAACTCTAAATAAAGATCCTGCTCAAATTTATTGGCAGCACAATCCCGAACTGTGTATAATTAGCTGCCCAATAGGGAGCATACGACATACTCAATAGGTAGTTGTGACTTAACTGATGTTACTCGTAAACATATTTACTAGACGACTGAACGTTACTTGCAAACATAAGACACAACTATCCAACCAATTACCTTTCAAAGGAAAAAGGAGCATATTCAGCAGTTAGGAGTAGCTAAATTCCACTCATTATCTAACATTAATCCAAATATAGTATGTTACTACCGACAAGTATCCATTTAAAAGATAAGGAAGCATTATCCAGAAATAGTATGTTACTTGTGAGCACATGACGTTACACTGTCAGACAAGATCCATTCAAATAAAAAAAGAACACACTCGGCGACTAGAAGTAGCTGAATTTTATTCATTATGTAAAGTTAATTTGAATATAGTACGTTACTAACCAAAAAGGAACATACTCGGCGACTAGAAGTAGCTGAATTTTATTTGTTATGTAAAGTTAATCCGAATATAGTACGTTACTAACCGACAAATATTCATTCAATGGAGAAAGGAACATTACCCAAAAGTAGTACCTTATTTTATGGTATTCGACAAGTATTCATTCAAAGTAAAAAGGAGTATACTCGACGACTAAAAGTAGCTGAATTATGGTCATTATCGAAAGTTTATCTGAATATAGTACGTTACTCGTAAGCTTAGTATGTTACTAAAACACTTCCAACTAAATCAGATACTATACAAGCGAATAACAAATAACAAGCTTTCACATGACAAAGCTAATATATTTCACAATCACACAATTAAAGGTAAATAAAATGCAATGCATCATTCATCCAGAAATTCAAAACTGTAAAAGCGTGTCAACCTTGACTTCATGAAGAAGCTTCTTCTCCCACATGTAGAGCTTCTGCAATGTTGATGAAAGGTTGCCACATTCCATAACCTTTTCCTCCTCAAACAGCAGGAATTTCTTGCCCATTGAAGGGAATCCACAAATCATCATTGAAGACACTGCAAAAGCAACTGGGTTAGATAAAAAATATCTCTTTTCTTCATCAGATACTAAAAATAGCAAGATTGAAACATTGGACTGATAAATGAGACAACCTTTTATCCCTGAGTTGTTCTGGTTGTAAGGCATCTTCCCAACTTCGAGCATCTTGCACACCTCTCCAGCCTTGGTATTCATTCCACATCGTCTTGGTATATTTTCATAGGCTCAGCAGGCTGCCCAACGATGGCTGAATCATTCAGTTGTCCTTCAACCATAGCTTCATCCACAGCATGGACCATGCTGCTCTTGTCAAGAATGCTGCCACTGGGATCCGGTGATTTGGATTCCTCTTCGCTGAGAACAATGCTACTGATGTCTGACATCCTGGACTTCTCGCACAGCTCCTCGACCTTGCTGGCACTGCTCTTCCTCTCTTCCTCTTTGTCCACCTCGCCATTATTCATGGCAGTGCACTTGACGCTGCCATTCGCTTCGCCGACTACCTCTCCCAGTTCTTCCTCATCCTCTAGTTCCGGGATGTCCTCGTCCTCTAGTTCTGGGATGTCGTCGTCCTCTAATTCCAAGATGTCCTCGTCATCCAGGGGCTCACTAGAGGTCCAGCTAGGCCTAGGCATATAGTTCGCCATGGCAGCTGGCTGATGTGGGTAGTAGTATCTTTCAGATGTTTCGAACGGGCTCAAGAAGTCCCAGGTAGTCAACACCAGTGGTGGTGACGGGGGAGGCAGCGGCACAGTCGGCTGGCTGTAGGAGGGTGGCGCCACTGGTAGGGATATGGATATCTGTCGTAGTAGTAGCTCGGCGACACTGCCAGCCCGGTAGCACCGTCGCCTTGGTAGTGGCAGTGTTGTACGGTGGTATTGGTGACTTGGAGGTGATGCTCGTAGGGCACGGACGGCGGTGACAGCTGGCTGCGAGCGTGGTAAATGGTACTGGTGAAGCTGTTGTATCCGTAGTCACCCATTTCGGTGCCGTAGCCCCGCCCCCTAGATGGATGACGGGTCCACGCCGTAGTTGTACGGTGGAACATAGCAGTATCCGCCGTATGGCGCGGCCATCTGCAGCGGCGGGGAAGGCGAGGCCGTCTCCAATGGTGATGAAGGCGCCGGCGTCGGAAGTTGGAGGGGTCCCGACGGAGAAAGTGTACCCACGATCTCCTCGTCGGACAAGAACTGGACTTGCGCGTGTCATCATCACCACCAGAGGCATCTTCTTGGTCCTCTTCATCCGGGGGGGAACTGTATGTGCCCGCCATCACCGTCCTCGTCATCAACCCGCTCTGCGATCTGCTCGACAGGAGGGAGCGGTAGTACTTCGGTTGCGCCTTCTTCCTCCCGCTCGGCGTCCTAGATGGCGCGGAGGAAGTCGTGCAGTGCGGCTCCCGTGGTTTGGAGCGAGTTGGCGTACGCGTGATGCACGTCCGCGAGCACGTAGCGGAGGCGGATGGCCTCGGCCATCAGCTTGGTGCGACCGCAGCAGAGCGCGAGCGCAACGGACCGCGGATGACGTGACTTCGTGCACCCCATCGGGACTCGAGAGCCGGGAGGGGGTGTTGTCACTCGGTACAGAGCAACGTGCCCAACGACCAGCGAAAGGGTGACATAATTTTTTAAGATTCAGGGGGTGTACATGTGGTGGTGTGGGAGAAAGGATGGAAAGAAGGATTCTCCAACAACCACTGTGCCGCAGATCTGCAACACTTTTGGAGTAGTTGAAGTACCGGAGCAGGAGGAACAGGTTACCGGTGGAGATGGTGACGGGGCAGGTCGACTGCGCACGGGAGATGACGACTCTTGTTTTCTGTCGCTAGCAAGCTTGCGGCGCAGAGGAGAAGAGGCCGGAGTGCAAGGGAAGCGCGATGCGGAGGGTGAATGAACCCTGAAACGTTTCTCGCTTGGGACTGCCATGGTGTGGCGTGGCGTGTCGTGCCACGGCTGTTGCCAGAAAAGTGAGGCGAGGCGGAACGAGGTGACTGATTGCATTGTGAGCCTCGTGTTGACTTCTGTGGGCCCACTTGCTGCGGTTCCATTTTGTTTTCTTCTTTTGGCAAGACGGACACTTTGCCGGCTTGATCAGTCAACAAATGGATGTTTGCTACAGCAGCAGTAATACTAGTGCTCATTAATGCATGCATTTATTTTGTTTCTTAAAAAAAAAGAATGCCTAGTTCTGGGAGTAAATAAATGACATCTTTGCTCGTTCAATAGAGTAGAGTTATGTTCTTCTAAAAAAAATGTTTAATGAGACCACTCCTATACTCTTATCAGCAACAAGGAAAGAAAGACTCCGGTTTCCTCGAACTCCAAACCAATTCTTTAATGGACTCTTGTAGGAGTGAGTACTCATACACGCCATCCAAGAGATATATTCAGCCGGCACTCGGGAGCAACATGCAGCATTCTCTCCATGTGATTACGTGAGCTTTACGGGTGTTGAAAACGAGAGCCTATTCTAAAAGACCAGAACACTTTTTTAAAAGGTACTCCGTATTCTATTTCACCTGGACCGCCACGCCATCTAGCTATATTATGAAATAAAGTTGAGTCGTATATGTGGAGTGTGCCAGTGGAAAACATCCATTTTACTGTAGTATACATGAGCTTGGCTGTATTACAGTAACAAACTCAGCAAAGCGAGCAGCCTGTGCTGTCGAGACGAATGGCAGTTTTTAAAAGCAAAACAACTACACAATGGCATCGAGACGAATTTACACTGAAGCATCAGGTCAGATGGACGAGAGGGACAAATTGCACTTTCTGAAAAAACAAAAGCAACTGCAAAACTGCAGTCAGAAGCATGCGATGGATGGACGAGAGGGACCACTGGCGGGTCAGTGCACACTAGGCCTGCAAGTGGCGCGGGCCTGGCCGCAAAGCCGTTGGGATTGGCCCGCGCCGCAGCCCACTTCAGCAAAACGGTCTCGAACGGTCATTCCGTAGGCCGCCGTGATGCCGCAACCGTCGACGGTGCGACGCGACCTCAGTCCTCCGCGCATCAAGCTGAACCTCCCTGCCGCGGTGCCATCAGTGAAGACGGCCGGAAAGGAGAATCTCCCCGCGGGTTCAACTCTGGCGCGGCTGGCAAGGAAGGAGGATCTTGACCTCTACGGCGGCGACCGCGACGAGCGGGTGGCGCTCGACCTCGCAGCGTTGGCCAAGGCGGCTTCCTGCTTTGCTAGCCTGCTCTTCTTGAGGGTTTGGCTCTACCACCTGTACTCTACACGCCGCGACGAGTGGCTGAAGTCCAAGCACGAGTTCCCTACGGTGGCGAGTGGGCGTCACCGGAGGCCAGGGCCGAAGACCCCTCCATTGCTGTCGAACTGTCCAAGCGCTGCGTCGCTAAGCAGGGCCAGCAGGCATCCTCCGGCCAGCGAGTTCGCAGCAGGCCGGACGAGCTCCGTGGGGACGAGGTCCTCCCTCCGGAGCAGCAAGGAGATGAAGAAGACCTCTGCCGCGTCCAGCGCTGTCTCCATGTCCGTCAAAGTGAGAAGATCAATTCCAGGATTCCTTTCATCTTGCAGCTAACTCTGAACGTGCGACGTCTCGTGGCTAGCTGCAGGCAGCCGCGTAGTGCAGCGAATCAGTTTGCCGCCAAGTTTATGAGTAGCCGCTTAGTCCCGCCTGCAAGTTGCAGGTCATGCGGCACGCGGGGCAAGCGGCCGCATCCTGCCCCGCTTGCAGCGCTACTAACCACTGTACAGCAAGCAACCTTTGGGTCGTGGTTACTCCCGTGGAACCCTTTTACTTGCAATTCTAGATATTTTTTCCCAAGTGCTCTGTATTTGTTATACTTACTTTTCAATACACCTTTCTTATTTCAAATTCACTATTCTTGCTTTCTAATACTAATACATCTCTCTCCACCACGTATTGTACCGTAACTTTTTTACTTCTGAACACTTAAGGTGCCAAGAGCTATAATGACGAAATAAAGTACATGGAGGGAGTAGTAAGGATCCTTGTGCCTCTTGCCCTCTTGTATTCTGACTTGGTTACGCAGGATTCACTAAACTGTTTGAAAAGAAATCGGTGGGTTTCAAAATTCAAAAGTTTAAACCAATAAAATCAATATGTAAACGGAAAAAGTAACCAAGTTTACCGTAGCAATTTGACCAAATTTTGTTTAAATTTTGAATTTGAAGCAGTATTCAACTGTTTTTTCTGATTTTCGTGTGTCTCCGTTGGTTCTTTAGATCCTCTTTGTTTGAGTTAGAGTTTTTGAGCTTTTAGAAAAGTTGCCTGATAGCTACTTAAAAAATTGGCTAATAAAATTTGAATGTTGACTTTTGTAATGTATGTTTAGCTTTTCTGCAAACCAAAAGCTAGAAAAGCAGTCCTCAGTGAGCTTTTTAGCTTTTAATTCACTTCTACGAAAACTAGCTTTTCAGCGTTCCAAGAGGTTTTCAATTTTCAGCTTTTCAGCTGGAAAAGTGTAACATCCCAAAATTAGAGCCTTTTTCAAAATTCACTAAATAAATTTTCTTACTCCAAAATGCTAACTAACTTTTCAAAATACAAAATCTCACTTAAATTAAAAATTTCTAAATAGGAAATTTTATGTAAATTTAAAACTTTTAAGTTTGTCAAGTGCTTGCTCTCTCCTTTCCCTCTTCTATTTGAAATTCTTTCACTATTACTCATTTAAATTTGAATTCTTTCGCTCAAATTTATTTGAATTTGATTTGAATTTGAACCAATTTAATTTAATAAAAACCCAGAAAATTCAAATCCTTCAATTGGGCCGAATTTCCTTTTTCCCTCCCCTCTTTTTTTCCTCTTCCCCAGCCGGCCCGGCCCACCTTTTCTCTCCTCCTTCCTTTCCTACGCGGCCCAGCCGGCCTCCCTTCCATTTCCCTCCTCTCCGCGCAGCCCACCAGCGCGCCGGCCCATTTCCTTTCCTTATACCTTCCCACGCACGCGAGGCCCAACCGGCCCAACACTGGGCGCTATTCTTCAACCTCCCTTCTCTCTCCACTGGCGCCAGAGCATGCACGTGCCCCTGCCCGCGCGCCGTCCCGTCCCGGCGAACACGCGCCCACACCCGTCGCGTCCCGGCTGTCCTGGTGCCGTCCCGTCCCAGCTGCTCCGGCCGTCGCATCCCGGCTCCCGCGGACGTCTCGTTGGCGCGTCACCTCGCCGTAGGTTCTCATGACGCTGAGGACCCGAAGCCACCTTTGGTCGTCGGCTGGCACGTCATCATTGCGCCGCGACCCGCAAGCTCGCTGCCCGCCTGTCCACTCCCCGCTATCCCGCGCCCGTCGCGCCCTCGGCTGTCGCACGCCTGCCGTCGCGCCGTCCTGTCCCCGGTCACCAGCCGTCGTGCCCCGGCTGCCCATGCCTGTGCCGCCCGTCACCATCATGCAGCTGCCGCCATCATTGCCCTGCCACCACCGTCACCATCCCGCGGAAACCGGCTGGCTGCGCCGCGTCGCGTCCCGTGTTTCCAGGCATGCTCCGGACACCGCCCGTCGCGCTACCTCACCGCTATCCCTCTCCCGCCTATAAAAAGCCACCCGACCTTGTCATTCTTGCGCGCCACTCCCCACTCCTTTTCCCCACCTCACAGAGATGATCTCGCGTCGACGGCGCCGCCCGTCGAGCGCCGCCAGGGACTCTCGCCGTCGGTCACCACCACTGCAGCTTTCCCTCAATTGGGACCACCTACAGCCCCCCCCCCCCCCCCCCCCCCCCCCCCCCCCCCCCCCCCCCCCCCCCCCCCCCCCCCCCCCCCCCCCCCCCCCACGACCACCTACTCCTAGGGAACATGTCAACTCCGATGAATTCCGGCCGAGGCAACCTCCCCGGCGTGCCGCGCCGCCGCCGGCCGCGCCCTTCTGTCGCGGGCCATCCACGGCTCCTCCTCGGCGCGATCGAGTCCGCGGTAAGGTTCACGAAGCCGCCCTCTCCCTTCTCCGCCATAGAATCGAGCTCCGGCGAGCTCCCCAGCCGCCTTGCCGGCCGTGGTGCATGGCGCCGCCGTGGATCATCCTCAGGCCAAGGTCCACGGGGCTGAGGTCCTGGTCCTCGCGCGCGCCTTCCCCTGTGAATCCCTTACTTTTTATAGAAACCCCCTCGTCTTTTCAAATATTTTATTTTAGTCCAAAGCAATCACAACCACACATGTCCAGATCGGTGGCTCAGATTAAACTGGCTCGGAATAAATAAAGAAAAATAAAATAAACATGCCGGCCCCACCTGTCACTCTCTGCTAGTTAAATGCTACACACACACCTCGTGCACACATAAAGTTCCTTTTCCACTTTTTCATACAAGAAAAATTCCAGAAAATTCCATTTTTCACTTAAACACTTATACTACTGAAAATTATATTTTTAGCCTTGTAATTTTACAGAAAAACCCTTAACCTTTCTTGTTAATTACAAATAGTTCCCTGAGCTACCGTACACCTTCAATTAACAGTAACTTTTGCATCCTAATCCCGTTTCCATTGATTCTTTCGCAATTAAAAACCTTATCCCGAGCCTCACCTCATGAACCTATCCAAGCCTCCACTAATGTTTAATCATGTCGGTTTTTCGTAATGATTTGTTTAACTGGAGTTTATTTGATTTAATTGCTCAGAGTCTTTATTTGGCTTTATCGGTTCTCATTGCAAGCCCTTTATTTTAAATTATTCTTGGGCATTTATCATATTACTTATAATGTGCACTTCACCTTTTAGCATGCTTTAGTGTACTCATTATCCTCATAGTTTAATTATAAAAGTAAATTACTTGTTAAAATACTTGTCATCACATGCATAATAGCACTTGTCACTTATTACACTAGTAATATAAGTATAAAGATAAAATAAATGGGTAATTATTAATCACTAGTAATTATGTTTTACACTCTGCCATAGCATGCATCAACACACATGCCACCCGTTATATTAGTAGTATGGCTGTCGGTGTTCTGACCACCAGCACAGTAGAATTTACGTAATCGGAGAGGAATTTGGTGTGCTCTTCGTATCGATTTGGCCTGATTTACAGAAGACTCAAGATTTAGCTTGTTTCGGACCACCGCGGGGTGTAATACCCGACGTCCAGGGAGTGGATGGATTGTATGAAGTCAAAACAGGAGTACAATGGCAAAAGGGCTCTCGCTCAAGCAAGAACCCTAGCACGTGTGAGTGGTATGTGTGTATCACAACTCGTGGAATCTATTGTCTAAGGCTCCTGGTACCTCTTTATATAGGGGTCGAACCAGGGTTACATGACTTGGTGCCTACAGAACCGAGCGGCCCCTAACGGGTGGAGCTGCGGTCTTCTATGAAGTTGATCCTCTGGCGCTCGCTGGCGCCGGAGCAGGTTGTCGGTGTTGTTCGATCATCCTTTGTCCAGTCGCAGGGCACAAAGGACACTTTGCCGTTTAGCTTTACCGTTCATCAGGCTGCTTTACCTCCCGCCGGATCGCTTTACCTCCTTCTGGATCACTTTACCACCAGCAGGGCTGCTTTATCTCCTGCTGTACGTCGTCAGTAATCTCTGCACTTGTCAGAAGTTGATCGTTAAGGCGGTGGCCGACCCCTGGGGGTCAGGCAAGAGCGTCAGTCTTCAGCCGTTGATCGGCTGGGTTTCGTCATGATGCGGCACCAACCCTTCGATGGTCGGGTTGTCGTCTTCTGACGACCCCAACCCTAGGGGGTCAGGACATCTCTTCGTAACTTGGTGCGGTGAAGTTCTTCGCGGGCTGTAGGTTAGTTCGTGGGCCGTATGTCACGGCTGAGTCTTCGTATTTATTCTGGGTCGCAGGTACCCGGGGTACATAATCTTGACAATGGCTATAAAGATAAAATTGAGTAATAAATTGTTAACAGTTAGTTAGCACATGCCTTATCACTACATTACCATGAACATATCACTTAGGAGTTTAAATATTCTAATGTTATAGTAGACTCATATAATTAGTCTTAACCACTAGAACATCTATAATTTATTAACAATTAAAATATTATTAAATGGCACACACATGGAATAATACGCTATTCACTTATTAGCTTTAATAGCTTAAATAATAATAATAAGAAATGCTTGCATAGTAGAATATAAATAAATAATTGATGATGCACCATACACTTGCATTGCATACCATTAGAGATACCTTCATTAATCTAATCATATAAAATATTGACCACCCGACGCATGAATAGATCCACACAAGTGCAAGCCCTCGGTTTATATACGAATAAATGTGAACGAATCCATATTGCCGATCTCGCACCGCTCGTCCGCATAACCACTAGAGTATAAATAAAGGTAACCTAAAATGAACCTAGCGACTGATAGCTACCTTGTAGCAAACAATAGTTATAATACGACACCCTTGCATACTATGCCCTCACTAGATACTTTTATGAAGGTTCACACCTCTGTAAAAGCACTAGTAACACAAAGCACACAATAAAGCATACACACATCTCAGACTTGTTTACAAATATATGCACTAGATCCTGTAGCTTCCCATGCATCATCTAGAAAACCATTCATCTAATAATATCCTAAACTAATCACCACATCATGCATGCTCCTTTTTGTCATCGGTTTTTCTTTCGGAGTTTAAATGATTCTTATCCCGAGTTCATTGTATCTTATTAGCTTCTTATCAAGCTTTATTTCTTTTGCGGTAGTTTTTATTAGGCGTGCTTAGCGTGTAGAAAACGCTGACTTTGAGGAAGAAGCAGAGTTCGAAGAAAAGCCCGAAGACTCGGACATCAAGACCAAGCTTCAAGACCTGGACTTCGAGAAAGAGCTTGAAGACTGGCACCGTGAAGATTAAGATAGAAGAGTTTGCAGGCAAGCTCTAACTCCTTGATCATATCTAATCTATGATTTCGCTATGCTCCTATCTTGCCTTAATTGCTTGCATTATACTATTTTTATTATTTTAAACCATTATGTTAGTTAATATCCTATTTGGTTAGTTATTAGAGATGCTCGTTTTTACTATTATATTGGCACGAGGTATCTAGTACCTTGTTTATCCATTGTGTTCTCCCTGTCCTTGATTAACTTAGGCTACCACCATTAGCTCGCTAATGCTAATCTTCACCTTGCTACTAGTATGCTTAGGAACCCTTTTGCGATGTCGACATCACCACACCTCTCATTTATACTTTATTACAAAATTGCTTTTAAATGAGTTTGATGGTGTGAGTGAAATAAAGTAGTATGGGTGATAGAACAACTAGTGCTAAGTGAAGAGGAAGGGGTAATTCTGGTTGGGGGCGAGGCTTGTGCTATGTGCATGGCGTTCGATGATTAGCTATATGCATATGGATTAGCTGTGCGCTTTGTGGTATCCACCTTATACGGATGCAAGCGCTCATCCTGATCGCATAAGGACCGGTTTGTTGCACCTTAACTTGGTGATTTATGTGCAACCACAGAACCTGTTATGGGCAGAACTTATCCTACTTTTTGGCATCAAACGCGAGCCACTTGGAGGTCATTAGGGCACGGGAGCTCGACGGTGGACATGCAGTGATGTATGTAGCCGTATGGTTCACTAGAGGCTTCGTCTTTTGGAGTCGTAACCCTTTATCACTTTCGGGGTGGTCTCGCGGGGATGGACGGAGAAGGTGAGACAAGCGTTACGCCCTCCCTTGCAAAGAAGGCGTAGCCTGTGGGTAAAGTGTACAACCCTCTGCAGAGTGTTAAATCTTTCTGAAAAGTCAGTTGTTACTGGTTATGACGCACCTTTATCTTGAGCTTCAATGATTAGTCTCTCTATATATCCTTGATGTGTGAGTGGGTAGTAGCTGCCCGTGTTTTCGGAAGTGTTGGCTAAGTACCAGGCTGTCGGAAGGCCCACCTAAAACTTGGGAACTAGCGGAATTGATGAACATCTCCCTCAAGTCCATCCAACTATAATAATGACAATGACAGAGTTCTTTTCCTCTGATTTAAAAAGCTTATGTAGTGAATTTTGCATAAAATTAGCTCATTGCAAAAGTAACCTCTAAACCTTTATTTTTGCTACAACCAAATATGCATGTATTTAAATGTTGTTTAGTGTTAAGGCTTGCTGAGTACCTTATATACCCACTCGTTTGCATTTGTGGTTTTAGAAGGAGAAGACTACGTAAGACGATGATGAGTTGGGTTTCTGTTCTACTTCTCAAATTCTGCTTGTGATGTTTGCCGTTGTTTCCGCTGCCTACTTCACCTCTAATTGGATAGACGGTCTTGGATTGTAGTAGTCCAGCCGTGTAACCAATAAATGTTCTGTTTCAAGTATTGCTTTTTATTCGAAGTGATGCTTTGTATAACATAATTACGTGTATCAGCTACTGATCCAGAGAATAATACGTGTTATTCAGTGTATCTCAAAAATAGAGTACAACAAAAAAGACAGCTAAGAAGCTGAAACAAAGAGTCTTAACCTTGTTGGTACGTCCATAATCGATATTGATACCCATTTCTGCACGTACATCTCGACGTCAGGCATGCATTCAGCCGTCCGAGGGTCGTCATAAACTTGAAGATTCATCATCATCGTACATCGTGCGTACATTCAAACGCACGGCGCACCCATGGCCATAATCGCCACTAAATCAGGTGCTAGATACAGTGGCACAGCCGGTGCCTCTCTCGGCCCAAGCCGTGGTCAGATCACGATGGGGATCAACGCGTCACCGATACAATCGTACTGCACGCACGCCCACACGGTATACTTAGTTACGTACTCCTGTCGTAATTACAACTCATCGAGCTCGGTAAAAGTCCGGCATCGCTTAAATTTTGGCACGTGCAATAATAATCTACGCGTACAGGGAGACAGAGACCTGCCCGTGAACCGTGAACGTGTCCGACCTAGAGTGAAAAAAAGTTAAATCCATTGATTATTTATAAATTATTTTAATTCTTATTAAATTTTAGTTTAAAAATAAATAAAAATTTGATCTGATTTTAATTTTATTCGACGTTCACTATCTTTAATTTATTTTCTTCTGCTTATTTTCACCTTAGTCCGACCCAACGGACGGTGCACGCGCCGGCTTGACCACGCCGCGTACTACGGACCAGGCCAGGCCACCCGGCCCCGTCCTGCCGCTGCCGGCGCCCTGCGTCCTCCTCGCCGGCCGGCGACGCATTCAATTTCTCCCAGGCGCGGTACATGCGCTCGCTCGGAGGCAGTGGGAGTTCGTCTTCGTTTCCGTTTGATTTTATTTGGGAAACCGGCTGCAGCCCCGGCACGGCGACGCGCTGTGGTCACGGGACCGGCGGACGACAAGGTACTGAGACCACTCTACGTACCGGTCTCATCCGATAAATAGGTGACGGCAATACTCTGTATCGTGGAATACGTACTCGACCCTCCAATTAATTTGCACTCATACTAGTAATATGGAGGAGTGAAGGACATGCTAAATTTGATGAGAATGACCATGACGAATCAACCAGCCATTTAGTGTTACAAAAAGGCACTAGAGAAATGAATTTTTTTCAAGTAACCTGAATCAACTACTCCTACAGTTTAAGTTTTTCTTGCGATGAACTACAATTTAATTTATTGATCGAACCACAGAAACCGGTTCCTCACCAGTTTGATAAAAACTGTGAAAACTAATTAAAAACCAGCTCCAAATCAAAAAATCAGAACTTGAACGAAAAATGATTGGAATGCTGCAGTAAACCAGTCAGTCTTTCTGGTTTATCGAGAGGTTTTACCGACTGGTTTCTTCGGTTTCATCAGTATTTAAGTTTCAAATTCGAAACCCGCCGGTTTCACTAATTTACCACTCAATTTTACCGGTTTTTGAAATTCTAAAAAAAATGAAATTTTGAATTCTTTCTTGGAAACCGATTAAAACTGGAAATTGGACTGGACCGGTTTCTCTAAGAAAACCCTAAAAAACCAATCAATTTTAACAATTTTGTTAACTTTGAAATCAACTGGCCATTGAGTGTTACAAAAAGGCCCCTAGAGAAAAAAAAAAACGTGATCCAAAAAGACATGCAGTACGTAGTCTCCATATATAAAAGGTAACACATCCAACAAAAGCGCCGCTGTAAAGTAGTAGCAGTGGTTGCAAAACTTGCCTAACCTGTCGCTCGCATGCAAGTGCAGTCGAATGCTAGAGTTTGCTCGTTTACTGTAAAAGGTAGTACTTCTAATTGAATATGCTGTACAATATATATAGGTTTATATATTTGCATCCTTTTCTCGCACTCAAGATCGACAGGATTCTAGTAAACAAAACAACTTAACCCTGGTGGTGCCTACAGCTGGCACACACTATCTGACAGCGCTTGACCTGATTCAGATCGAAGATGTTCGGGTTCCCGATGGGATCTGGCCACACCCGTTGAAGATTACAGGAAAAGCGGCTAGTGCGGCTCTTCCCTTCTTTCGTGCGCAGCTGCGTGTGGAAAAGCGCATATTTTGACCGACGGAGCTCGCAGAAAAGACCTGCCCCGCCTGCCCCTGCTTGTTGTAATCTGTATCCTTAATTGCTTTAATTTTTGATAGTGTAATTTGTAGCCTTGGCGTATGTATGGTGCATATATCTGGGTACACAATGAGTCAACTGGCTTATCATGGGTATGGGTTAGGACCGGACCGATCTAATGAATGCGCGGTGCATGGACCATATATAAGCGTGCACGGAGTCGAACAGGGACATATCATCCTGCACAGGCACCCAGTCCCACATGTTTTTGATTTTTTCAAATTAATCTTTAATCACTGTCTTATTCAAAAAATTGGTGAAAATATTATTTATTTTATTGTGAAATATTTTGTTTTTAAAAATTCTTTAAGCTTAATTTATTTATTTTTATAGTTTCGTAAACAGGACACTAGCAACACGGTAGAAAATCCCTGTAGCACGACACTGTGCCGATATTTAACTATTTATGTTACGCTGTAGCAGAGTAATCTAGTCCGTTCCTTACTGATCCGATATCTGAAAATTAAGGGCCTGTTTGGATTGCTACCTTTCTCTATCTTTCCAAATGTTGGTAAACTTTTAAAATTTGGCACATATTTGCTTTTTTACCAAATGTTGGAGTGTCAAAAAAATTTGGTAACGCCAGTAGAATTTTTTCGCCAACGCGGGCCAGCACCGAGGTGATGAAATCGCTCGCCAATGCCACCAGTTGGCTTCCAAAGTTGGTTGGGATGACATGGTGCCTCCTTAGTGGTGGCATAAGTTTCAAAAATATTTAGATTAAAACACTTTAAAAAATTGTATCTTTTTAATGGTATATCTGATTTACAATCCGTTTTCACCGTTGGACTCTTTACAATTAAATCTATAAAATAAGATCTCACTCGACTATTTTCTACTGTTAAAAAATTATAATATTTTTTAGACCTCATATATCATTACTAATACTCTTACCAAATATTGGTATGGCTGCAATTTAAATGTTAGTTATCTATTTGTTACCATAAATTTGGTAAGATCATGATCGAGATGCTCTTTTATTACCAATGATTTAGAGTTGCCCTTAAATTAGCAACACCAAACTTTGGTATGGTTAATGTGAGACACAAACCAAACAGCCCCTAAGCTAAGTATAAACTACAGTAAAATGTGAATTTATTTCTCTACTGCCGGTGATTTGTTTCCAATCGATATGCAATCTCCTCGACATCTCCACCCCCATGTCAATAAAACAGGAGGGAAGAAGAAGGCAGGTTGGCAGGGGATGCTTTCAGAAGCTTCATTCGGGTGCGCGCGTTAGTTCAGCACTACATCTGCCTCGATCTGTCGGAAAAGCGAGAGACGGCCTGCGACGTTCCGGCCAACTGCCACAGCCCGGGTTTTGTGGCTTTACATGCGGTGCTCAGTGGTGCACAGAGCCCCGATCTGCGGCGAGAGTGGCAGATCGAGCTTGGCAGCAGCGGCCTGCTGCTGCACGTACGTATGCGTGGTTCCTCTCCTCGTCCCCTCTCCCCCCTGCAGCTCAGCTAGGTAATGGATGCACGTTCAACAATTTTTATGAAAGCTTAAACACATTCTGTGTTAATTTTGCACGCACGTACGTACCTGGATCAGTTTGGCTTCAGACATCATAACTTTGATCGATTATAATTTTAAATTTATTGTAGCCAAGGTCGTGTATACCAATTTTTTAAAAATAAGTAACTTTTTTTACTTTTTAAAATCGATATTTGACTATTTGTCATATAAAAAAATTACAAAAATATAAAAATAAATAAATTAAGATTAAAATACTTCTAATAATGAATCATCTCACAATTAAATAAATATTTTTCATAAAATTTTTGAATAAAATAAATGGTCAAAAAGAGATGTTTAAAAATATAAAACACACTTATTTTGTGACGAAAAGAGTAACCAAAAAATAAAAAAAATATCCTAGCAAAAAACTTGCACTTGAAGCCAGACGCGAACATGAAAGGGAAGGGCCGGAAGGTGCATTCATGGGCTGGCGCCTGGCAGGAGGGGGTGGGCCGTCTCGTGGGACAAGTAGTTGATGGGTCAGTTGGTGGCAAAATGGCAGGTGGCCCCGCCACAACTACCAACTGCCTCTCAGACAATGATTTGGGCATCGATCAGGCTGCTAGGAAGACCCAGCTGTGCTAGTTTCTATGCAATTGCACCTTGCATGCATGGCGAAGCATTCGCGACTGATGTTACATCAGGTTGCCGCTATTCCTGCCCTTTTAATTGTGTTGCTTCTAGAGTTTCACTATTTTTTCCATGACAGCTGCATTAGTTTCTGCGAAATTATCTCGTTTTTTCTGGTTGCTTAAGGGTTTGGTATACGAATTGATGGATGTTTTTCTTAATCATTTCTTCAGAAATGGGTTTTGACTGTGACATCTGTTTTCTTTGAGACTATTCGTCAAATATATCAACGCAGTGGTAGAGCAGAAAATGAGAATGATTATGCCAAATAGTAATATATATACTCCATCCGTTCTTAAATTATTGTCGTCGTTGACTTTTAAAATCAACTTTGACCATTCGTCTTATTCAAAAAATTAATTTAATTATATAAATTTATAAGATGTGATTCAAATAGTTTTAGTGATAAAGTTAATTATAACAAAATATATGATATTCAACAAACTTGTTTGAATAAATCAAATAGTCAAAGTTGATATTACAAGTCAACAACGACATCAATTTATGAACAGAGGAGTATATATTAAGAGGCCCAAATTAATTTTTATATTAAAATATATTATGAAAAACATGTACACTAGCATGAGTGCAGGCCCCGGTCGTCCCCCTTGTCTCTGCCCCTGTCACAATAGAAGTAGACGTCCACTGTGTGTAGCTTGCACTTCAAGCCAGATAGAGTCAACGTCACTCAGGTGAGGTCTACTCGGTTTCTTGGATTAAGTAGCCAGTCCAAGTCTTTATAAAATGCATGACTTGGTGAATTTAAACAACCATACCGATCGAGAAGGGCAGGTTCTGTTTCGTAAGTTTCCATGTTTGATCCCAGCCCTGCCGTGTCTATTTTTTCTTGTATTCGCGACTGTACGAGGTCCCCAGCGCAAACGGCTTTTCTTGGACTGTTTCCTTCGAGATCGTAGCTTACGGAGATAACGTTTCATTTTTTGACTCAGTAGCTGTGGCAGCAAGTGTGCCTAAACTTCGCCGTACCATTGGAGACGAAGCAAAACGTGAGAAACTACGGATCAAATTCGAGCGACAACGCGTCTACTTCGTCGTGAAACCCCGACAATATCGCGCCATCTATAACTACAGCGAGTAGGCACAGCCAGTTTGCACAAAACCCTTGGTCCTGTTCTCCCGCGCGTGCCAATTGATTAAACAAGGCTAAACAGCAAGATCATCACCAATCAATCCATGACCACGGTCACCGATGATACCCCACTGGAGGTCTCCAACCACCGGGCTTACCCGGGGCACAAGCTGAAGCGAGTTGCAAGCGAGGATGGGGAATTCAACTGCGACGGCTGCCTCAGGTCCGGCACCGGCACCAGGTACCGGTTGGAGTACGGGGACAGAAGCTACGTCGACCTCCACACCTGCTGTGCCGTAGAGCCCATCAAAGAGCCCTCACTGACGCACCCGACGTTCGGATACCTCGAATTCAAAACCCAACCCCCGGAACGAACTGACGGGAACGGAAGGTTCTGCGGCAGATGCGGTGAGGCGGTGAATCTCTTCGTCTACCACAACGCCGGCACCGGCGTCAGCTACCACCCGTGTTGTGCATTCGAGTGGTGGTGCATGTGCACCAAAGCGACTGCCAAACCCCGCAAGCCCGGCTCCTCGAAATTCCGAAACCCTTAACGTCCCAACAAGGCTTGGTACGTAGGGCACGGCTGTATGGTTTGTTTGCATGGGTCGACTGTATCTTAATTTGTTCTGTTTATTTGCAAGTATGGTTTTGTTCACGTCTACACACGTTATTTGTTTTGAGTCAAGTACGTAGTCATAAGTTTGTACGTGAATAAGGCTTGGTAGGGCATGGTTGTGTTTTCTTTGGTATTAAACTACTCCCGTCTTTCTTAAATTGATGTCGTCGTTGATTTTTATAATTAACTTTGATCATTTCTTTTATTCAAAAAATTTGTTCGAATATATAATTTTTTTTGTGATTCAAATAACTCTAATGATAAATCAAATTATATCAAAATATATAAAATTTATCTATTTTTTAATAAGATGAATAGTAAAAGTTGAATTTAAAAGTTAACGGCATCAATTAAAGAACGGAGGGAGTATTAATCTGGACTTGTACGTGTGTTTTGACTGTATCTTATTTTGTTCCGTTTATTGTTTACATATATCGTTTTGTTCACGCCACACCACACCTGCACAGCAGTACGTGAATACGTCAGAGAAGTCTGTTTCATGCTGACGGTCATGCACCCTTTGGTGAGTTTCATAACAAGAAAATACTGGGATACATAAGCAGTTGTCAGTCTGTGGTATGCAAAGCATTGTAATCAAATTTCTCATGGAAACAGGTACTGATCATCTCCATGCGCGTCAGTTGGTTGCATGTGACAGAGCACCTGCCCTTAATTTTGCCTTCGACCATTTGTCTTATTAAAAAAAGGGATACTACTCATTTGTCTCTGAAATGATCAAAAGCTCAATTTTATCCTTCAACTTTTAAAAAATTCAATTTAGTCTTTGAACTTTAGTTATTAGCTCTTACGTGCGGCATACATTTTAAGCCATGTCAGCATGTGACATTAGCTTCAATTTTAGATTCTAAATTTCAACTTGATTGTTATCTCATACTATAACTCTATTTTTAGATCCGTTTGAACCATAATGTTTTTTAAAATTATTGCAATAAAAAACCATGCATTGATATATAAGTTATATTATATTTAAAGTTTAATACTTTTACATAAGATATATATATGTTCAAATTCAATAATTTTATATTTTTTACATTTTTATATACCACTTCATAGTTTAACAAAATGCACTCTTAATGCAATCCAAATATTGAAAATGTCATGTTGTTAAGACAGCAGAAACATAAAAAATTAACTTTTAAAATATCATTAATAATTTGAATATATTTTACATTTTTCACGTATAATTTTAACACAATCCAAACATTGAAAAATATCCATACATTATTGCATTAATTCTAACCTACTGATATGGTGTGCCTACTTGCTGACGTGACATGCCACGTAGGCAGTGAGCCTCTAACCGTAGTTCCGGGATTAAATTGGACATTTTGAAAGTTGAGGAATGAAATTGAGATTTCGGCCGGTTGAGGGATTATGTTGACTATTATCCAAAAAAGATATGATAAATGGTTTATACTTTGTGCATTTATTTATCCACTTACAAGGTATATTTACAAGAGAGAAATTATTTTTACGAACAAATATGGTTAGCCGGATACTCCAGAGGCCATGGAAAATAATATAACAAAATGATCGTAGCACAATAAGGCTCCAACCAAACATATCTAGGTATATTTGAACCTATCTACGATGATAAAATAAATCAAACACCTAGCTACGATATCTACAACCCTTAACTCAAAACTGGTCAGACCCACTACGGCTCACAATCTACCCTAATTGGGCTCGGCCCACCTTCTCCTGACGTGCCTAGCGCTTCCACCAACGGTGACGTGCTGCGGGGGCTCGACGCTCTTGCCCGCCGTTTCTACCGTCCGACCTGTCGTGCGAGTGCGATGCCTCCTGCCGGCGGAGCTCAGAGATGCGACGGTCCGGCTCGGCATGTTCCCTCGGGGGATCCTGCCTGCCCGCTCCGGCCCATCGGCGGTGACGTGCGGGGGCGGCGGCGGGGCGGATCGCTCGGCTGCGTCTCTCATCATCGCTGGACGAGTCCTGCGGGCGCGGAGTCTCTTGTCGAAGAACAAAGACGCCGTCCTCCCTGAGGGCGCGCTCCGGCAGGTTCGCGCAGCACGGGTGCAAGTCGAGGCCGCCACCTCCGTCGAAACTGTGGTAGACGAAACCGCGCACATCCTCGCCGCAGGCGACGCAGACTCTGAACTTGCCACCGGTGGTGGCCGCCGGGGGCTCTGGCTCGTGGAGGAAGAGAAACACACGGTCGCCGAACGTCGAGAGCGTGAGGGTGTCCCGCGCGACGGCGCAGCAGGTGTGGAGGTCGAAGTTGCAGCGCTCGTGCTCGCACCGGTACCTTGTGCCGACGCCGGGCTCCATGCACCCGTCGCACACGAAGAACCGGCCGTCGTTCGGCGTCCGCTTCAGCCTGTGCCCCGGGTGGTGGGCGGGGTGGTCCGAGATCATCGCCGGAGGAGGAGCGTCTTCGGCGACGACCGGCATGGCTGGTTCTTTGCTTCCACTGTTTGATGTCTTTGTTGAAGAATGCGGCAACGATGTCAGGAAAAATGCAACCAGTGGCTTTATATAGATTAAAATTTCAAACATTACGCGTTCTCATCTTCGTTATGAAGGAAACGCGTTTTTTCCATTTTTCGAATCTCATCGGTGTCTTCTTCACACTTACTTGGTCTTTACTCCTCGACCGTCACTTGGTCGCAAGTACGAGCTGACGTTCCTGGATGACTGGAAGGCCGTAACGAGAAGTTCGCAGCAAGCCGCACCTGGCCCGCGGATCCATTGACCGACCCGTGTCCGTGGTTTTTCTTCACTCAGTATTAGTAAGATGGTGTTGCAGTTAATTAGAAGTGTCCCTGTCATGGACCCAGGGCCAGCAGTTGCTGGCCGATACTCCGTTCATTTCTTAAATTATTGTCAGCATATTACTTCTAAGATTATTTTTAATCATTTGTTTTATTTTTAAAAAGTAATATTTTATTATATTTTACTATATTATTAAAGCTATTTGTAACATGATTTATATTTTACACATTGAAACTAATTTTCTAATAAGATAAATGATTAAAGATTAAGTTAAAACACCAACAATAATTTAAGATCATAGGGAGTCCCTCAATGTCATCCACCCTGACCTGGTCGATTCTGCCGATAGAAGGGGCATTCGAAACTGTTTTTCTGATCATCTTGCTATATCCTTATTTATTTCTTATTTATTTCACCGCATTGTTGGGTCTCCTCTAAAAATTAGTTGAAGTTGCTAGCATGGAAATTTTTCTAGTGAAATGTTCCGGAACATTATCAAGATGACAGGGACTTGCTTACCAAGTGTCGGAACAAGTACGTTAAACATGCAGACGCCTTAGAGTCGAACTAGATAAGACAAGATGACAGCGGCACTGTTCTATTGCGATCTTCTGTTTAAGCGCCCTTGGGGAAAACTAATATATTAATTGAAGACAATAGCAAATACAAATTGTTCGAAGAAGAGAAAACAAAGTAGAAACAGAAACAGTAGAAAAGATGTGGTCTCCGTGACCAGTCTAGAATCCCTGGTTTAGTTGATCTGAGTATATAAGGCTACTTCTTGATAGTTTGACAGACAAGGGTCATTTCTTTTGAGGAAAATTCTTTTGCCCTCTGCCAAGGATGGTCTCCATTGTTAAGAAATTCAATCATTTTTTTGTTACCCATATGCTCCAGGCTTCCAGCACAGGACAATAATTATGTCCATTTAATTAGCTAGAATGATATACTACGTCCATTCCAAAACATAAGCATTTCTAAGTTCAGATAAAGTCAAAATATTTTTACTTCTATCAATAATATCTAGAAAATTACTTCCTCCGACTCCTTTTACTTGTCATTCTAGGTGTGAGCACAGAAATTAAGGATGGTGTAAAAAATAGGATGCGTTGAAAATGAAGAGGAGAGAGATAGAAATCAGAATATATTGGAGATAGAGAAAGGTGTATTGGGAATCTAGAATGACAAGTAAATGAAAAAAATTGTGAACTACAAGTAATTGGAGGTGGAGGAAGTACATAATTTTTAATATAAAAATATAGTTTTTATTAAAAATTTATTTAATGATGAATTTAAAAAATATAATTTTTATATGACACAATATTATTAATTATATATTATTAGTGGTCAAAGTGATAAAAGTTTGACTAAATCTAAAAACTTTTATATTTTGGAACAGAGGGAGGACACAGGTTCTCTTTTGAGTATCTTGATGGTTGTAAGACAAGATGGCATTGAGATACAAGAATTCCAATCTATTCCCTGTAGGCTATATATGGCAAATTTGCATCTTACAAAAAGATGTCTTAAGTATTTCTTCTCTTTTCCATAGCTAGACCTTGTCTGAAGATCTTATAGACCTAGCTTGTCCGAGGAATATATAGTCCTGGCTGCCCCACATATATATCGTTGCTGGACTTCCTTTTTTCTTCACTAGCTTGTACGTTGCCGACCTTTGCTTGTAATTCCTGCATTTGTTGAAATGCCAGATTAATCAAACTAAAATTGACTTGACTTAGCTCGTCAACCTGGCCCCGGGTCAATCGCGAGGCGTGTCGCTGAGATGAAGACCAGTTAGGAGGACTGTCGCTGTCGCCGTTGATCCAGATGGCGAGCTCTTTCCAGAAAATTATTGGCTCATATGAAAGTTAACTGCGTTGACGAACCGACCTTGACAATTGGCTCCGTTGGCCGTTTCTCAACGAAATTGCTCATACCTTTTCCCGTCCACAGCTGCTGACCGCCAGCCAAACCAGGGGATCTTGTTTATCAAGGGATATCAAGAGGCTGGAATTCGATACTATTTTCTAAAAAGGGAATATCAAAAACACTTAAACCGATAACTAGTAGTACGTCTGATAAAATTAATACTATGTGAATCAATACTAGCCGTGGATATCTCTATTTCCTACTGGTATATATACTACAGGCAAATAAAAAACAATACCAATGTTTCATTAATAAAGTAACGTTTCAAAGGAAATCCCGGAAAGCCAATCTGCAGTGACGTATATTTGAATTATTGACCCTGATTATGTTAACACAGCTGCTTTCTTTTAAAGCAGTGACGTGATAAGCACATGCCACCGGTTTGCCATTGCACATGCCGCCGCGTCACGTGAAGTTGTTTTAGATATGATGTATGTAAACTTTAAATGATTAATTTGTATTTAATTTTTTATGATGAAGAATGAGAAACTTCAAATTTTAATTTTAATATATTATTTTTTTAAATTAATATTTTTCTTAGACCCTAGCGTTAGCATGGGCATCGGGACTAGTTACAGTAAACCGTCTCTGCATGCCACCTGCGGCAGTCTATAGCTAGCGTATACGCTACCACATCGACCGCCATACACTAGACATATCACATACTCCCTCCGGTCTAGAAAAAGGAGCAATTTTGGACAATGTTTTGATCAAACTCACCAAGAATTCAACAGTGAACGTCTTGTTTAATGGGAAAGGGAGTAGGCTGGCACTTCTCATTGTTGGGTTACGGGGATGGCTACTCGCTAACACAGAATAATTACCGCGTAAAATAGGATCACTTGCATATAGATGATTATAGGTTATACCTTCCCGACACGCGACGCAGTGGAAGACTTGGCAGATCATGCGTAGTCGATGTATCAACGTCGAGGAAGGCGTCGTACCGTGCGATGCAGTGCGCAACATAGCAGCATCTCTATGGACGTCCACACGTACAGAGAGGAGAACAGCGGCGACATGGCATGCTAGCGCTCGTCGACGCACACGGGTTTCAACAAGGGAGCTCCTGGCGGCGGCGTGCACAAGTGCTAGGAGATTAGGGTTAATTACCCTCTTGCCGGATCATTAGTATTTATAATATTACTAATGGGCTACAACATGGGCCAAATGAGCTTTGTCTTGGGCATATAACCAACAATCTTCCACTTGCACAAGAGAACCAGCCATTGCGGCCCCGTGTTGCAAATCTTGGATTCAATCCAATTGAACCATTTATCCTTTGAGTTCTTTCTCCTTAAGTGTGTGACCCCATAGGTTCATGGAACCAACGGTTATGACACGAAAACCATTTCCGATCAATAGTTAGCATCGGCCTCTAGCAAGGCATACGAACTCCCGAAAGTCCACGAAGATCATATCTTACACAACCTATAACACTCGCCATTACTATGTCCTTCTGCCACACGACACCTAGCCCAGTACACGGCGAGTGAAGTGCTACCCTTGATTCTCAACCATTTCTCGCTCCGTGCGAAACTTATTTTATCGATCAACCATTTGTCGAGGCACGGCCATGCACTTTCAATTCCTACACTCCGAGAGGGCCCAGAGGAGTCTCTCCTTGATATAGGAGGGGCAAATCCCATCTTGACTCATTTCACCCTACAACTTGCTTTAGAAGATACCCAAAAGCTACTTTTATGACTACCCAGTTAAGGAATAGTGTTTGGAAGCTCCAAAGTATGACTTACACAATCCGAGACTCTACATCGATCACAGGTCAGAGAACGCTAGTATGTGTGTTATTTGCGAGACAAACCGATAGCACATATTCGCAGTGTCTCGTAGTGGGTCGATCTGACATTGCATTCCAAACACATGTCCACATTGTTGGTGCAATATCCAATATCGCTATGACCCATGAAACGAGATCATCCACCCACATGTACCAACTTATCTCTACGTCACAGTTCTGCGTGACGGATAGAAGATGGGGATCTCATTTAGTAAGTTTTCAATTTAAATCATGGAGTTTCACTAATGAATCACACATTCGTTAATCGTATATTATGAAAACATCATGGAACATATCACTGAAACATGTAAATTACAATCATTGACATGATGTCATCATCCTATGACAACCATTAAGGTATACATCATCATAAGCCTCCCACTCACATTAGAGTTTAATCACGCCAGCATCTTATGCCCATCGCTCTTATGTGTGCCTCATGCTATGCTTGTGGTAGTGGCTTGGTCAACGGATCTGCCATGTTCAGGTCAGTGTGCACCTTGCATATCTTCACATCTCCTCGATTAACGATCTCTCAGTCAGGTGATAGCGCCGCAGTATGTGCTTGGATTTTTGGTGCGACCTTGGCTCCTTTGCTTGTGCAATAGCACCATTATTGTCACAATAGAGGTCTATCGGACTAGAGCAACAAGGGACTACACCCAAATCAGAAACAGATCCATACAGCTTCCTTTGTAGCTTCAGAAGCCGCAATATACTCAGCTTCCGTTGTTGAATCTGCGACCGTCTCTTGCTTGGAACTTTTCAAACTCACTGCCCCACCATTGAGGCAGATGACATATCTTAACTGTGATTGGCTATCGTCCTTGTCGGTTTGGAAGCTAGCATCAGTGTAACCATTTACAACGAGCTCTTCCGAACCTCCATAGACTAGGAATTTATCCTTAGTTCTTCTTAAGTACTTAAGGATATTTTTAACTGCTACCCAGTGAGCATCACCTAGGTTTGATTGTTACCTGTTCGTAACACTTAGAGCATATGAAACATCTATGCTCGTGCATATCATGGCGTACATAATAGAGCCAATAGTCGAAGCATAAGACACTCTCCTCATCCTTTCTTGCTCATCTTGCAACGAGGCACACTGAGTATCGCTCAGGGTTACACCATGTGACATAGGTACTAATCCTCTTTTGGATTCATTCATGTTAAACCTATTCAACACCTTGTCAATGTACATGCTTTGGCTTAATCCAATTAAGCGCTTAGACCTATCTCTATAGATCTTTATACCCAAAATGTAGGATGCTTCTCCAAAGTCCTTCATAGAGAAGCTCTTTCTCAGCGAGGTTTTGACATCCTCCATTAGTGGAATATTATTCCCGATCAGTAATATGTTATCTACATACAATACCAGAAACATGAGTGCGTTCCCACTAACTTTCTTGTAAACACATGGTTCTTCTTCATTTTTTGAGAAGCCAAACAATTTGACTTCCTCATCAAAATGAAGATTCCAGCTCTGGGATGCTTGTTTTAGCCCATATATAGACTTCATGAGTCTACAAACCTTTTTAGCATTATGTTGGTCGACAAAACCTTCAGGCTGTGTCATGTACACATCCTCACTTAGGTTTCCATTAAGAAAAGCTGTTTTGACGTCCATTTGCCAAATCCCATAGTCGTAATACGCGGCAATTGCTAGAAGGATTCGAATAGACTTTAGCATAGCGATAGGTGAAAATGTTTCATCATAATCAACACCTTGAATTTGATGAAAACTTTTCGCTACCAGTCTTGCTTTATAGATGTGAACATTTCCATCAACATCTTTCTTTTTCTTGAAAATTCATTTACACTCAATGGCCCTCACGCCATCGGGTGGATCAACCAGGTTCCAAACTTGATTATCTCTCATGGACTCCATTTCGGATCTCATGGCTTCAAGCCATCTCTCAGACTCCGGCCCCATAACCACCTCCATGTAAGTGTTAGGCTCTTCGTTGTCCAACAACAAGATGCCATGCTGCACTGTAGTTAGTAACGTGTACTTTTCAGGTGCACGACGAGGCTGTATTGATCTTCGTGGTTGAGGTTCAGTATGTTGGTCAGCGACTATCGCTGCCTCATCCTGTTGCACCTCCTCATTAGTGGAAACTGGAACATTTTCTTGTGTTTCTCGAACCTCTTCGAGTCGCATAGTGCTCCCACTAATTTCTTTTGAGAAAAACTGTTTCTCAAGAAAGACAGCATTCCGAGCCACAAACACTTTGTTCTCTTGACGGTTGTAGAAATAATATCCTTTGGTTTCCCTAGGATATCCCACAAAGATACACTTATCAGATCTGGACTCAAGCTTTGTTGGCGTCAAATGCTTAACATATGCATCGCAGCTCCAAATCTTCAAGAACGACAAACTAGGACGTTTCCCAGTCCATATCTCATATGGTGTCTTCTCCACAGATTTAGATAGTACACGGTTTAGTGTAAATGCAGCTGTCTCTAGCGCATACCTCCAAAAGTACAATGGAAGATCAGTTTGACTCATTATTGACCTCACCATGTCCAACAGGGTTTAGTTTCTTCGCTCGGACACACCATTCCATTGTGGTGTTCCAGGTGGAGTCAGTTGCGGAACAATTCCACAATTCTTTAGATTATCATTAAACTCATGGCTCAAATACTCCCCACCACGATCTGATTGCAGGAATTTAATTGTCTTGCCAGTATGATTCTGCACTTCATTTTGGAACTCTGAACTTTTCAAAGGATTATACCTTGTTCCTCATCAAATAAATATAACCATATCTACTCAAGTCATCGGTAAAGGTAATAAAGTACTGAAAACCACCTCTCGCGATCGAGTTCATTGGGCCACATACATCTGTATGTACTAGGCCTAATAGCTCGCTTGCTCTCTCACTTTGTCCAACAAAGGGAGCTTTAGTCATCTTTCCAAGCAGGCATGACTCACATGTTTCAATTGATTCAAAATCAAAAGAATCGAGAAGTCCATCTTTATGGAGCCTCTCTATGCGTTTCTTACCTATATGGTCTAAGCGACAATGCACAAGTACGTAGGATTATAATCATGTTTACGAATTCTCTTAGCATTAACATTATTGATTTCAGTTTCCTCCAGATTAAGAATATAAAGCCCGTTCACAACGGGACATCTCCCATAGTACATATCATTCATGAAAATAGAACAACACTTGTTTTTTATTACAAATTCAAAACCATCATCCTCTAAGCATGAGGAGGAAATAATGTTCTTATTCAATGCAGGAACAAAGTAACAATTATTGAGTTCTAGCACTAATCCAGAAGGTAGCGACAATGAATAAGTGCCGGCCAATGCAGCAACCTTTGCTCTATTTCCAACACGCAAATCCACGTTGTCTCTTGCAAAGCACCTAATTATTTTCAGTCCCTGCAATGATTTGCAAGTGTGAATCATTGCACCAGTATCAAATACCCATGCATCATTAGAACGTGTTGCATGATTAATTTCAATAACATTAATACCTTGAGCGGAGGTCGCACCTCCATTCTTTTTCTTCTCTTCCATGTACTTCTTGCAATTCCTCAACCAATGTCCTTTCACACCGCAGTGGAAACAAACATCATGAGAGGGAGGGCTAGCCTTTTTCTTTTTTTCTTTGGCCTTAGTTGCCTACCCAGAAGTCTCACTTTTGGCGGGTTTCTTAGCCTTGGCTGAACGCTTTCGCTTCTTACCCTTCTGAACTGTCATCACGTGACCAGGAGCCTTCCTAAGGCTCACTCTGTTGTCTTTAGCATCCCATGCAACTCGATCAGTGTCTTGTTCAAGCCATTCATATGGTAGTTCATAATAAATGGCTCAAAGCTAGCTGGCAGAGACTGCATTATCACATCGGTGGCGAGATCATCATCGAGGGGAAAACTCAATCTCTGCAAGCTCTCAATGTAACCAATCATCTTGATTACATGAGGGCTGACCGGAACGCCTTCACCAAGCTTGCTGCCAAATAGGGACTTCGAGGTGTTAAACCCGTCGCCCCTTGCTTGGTTTTCGAACATGCCACGCAGCCCCACGATCATATCATGCGGGTTGGTGCTCTCATATTGCTTCTGCAGCTCAGAGTTCATGCAACCAAGCATCAGGCACTGCACATCCACAGCGTCATCGGTGTGCTTCACATAAGAACGATACGCATTAGTGTTGTGCGCGGCATTCTGAGGCTCATCCGGATAGGGCGTATCAAGAACATACACTTTTTTTTCCTGCCTGAGAACAATTCTCAGGTTCCGGTTCCAATCAACAAAATTAGTACCATTTAGCTTTTCTTTCTCTAGGATTGATCGCAAATTAAAACTTGAATTGCTCGACATTTTCTACAACAACAGAGATATGCAACTTTAGCATTACTTACATTAAACATTTTTAATAAAAGTAACCTCCACTATTTTTGCGAACGTTCCCCGACATTGCATAGTGGGACGAGACCCACGTTCCCTACAAAACTAGTGAGCTTTGGCATCACCGCTAGCATCATAGTGAACTGGTTAGGCAACCCTTGCCCATCGCATCCAATGCGACTCTTGTTCGTTGGTTGACATCCTATGTCTTGGCTTCCAACGCTATACCCTGAAACCCAAGTCCGACTTGATAGTTTCATCAAGTAAACCAACACTATGATGTGATCTGACACCACCCAATAGATCAAGGTAGAAGATGACGTCCTGCTTTGGCAGACCCATCACCTACTAACAAGACCCAAAAGGTGCAGCTGTTGAAAGGGCATAAAAACTTAATTTTTACGAGGGATTTACATACTCATCACAGACAATGTATAAATATGAATGTCACATATAATCAAATTATTGATATGGTATGGCCTTTCTTCGTCCAACAAAAAAAAAATTCCAGATGACCGCCAGCAACGGGGAGGATGCCTACTCCTAGGCGTCCCCTATTCTTCCGCGGTGTGGTCGCGGAGACACCTTTCCTCATGTCGATGGATTACATAATTTAAATTACCTATTACATGCTAATAGCAAATTAAATTACATCACATGAGCACTCCCCAGGACGGCACGCAGGCCGAATACAATAAGCGAACAGCCTCAACCCAGCTGTAATAAATGGCGACACACAGGCCGCTACAAAATTACACATCATCACAAATGATTTTGAGGCCATACCATCACATCATTCTCTGCAAAAACAAGTTAGGCGTTTCTACGAACGATGTTACGGTATTTTATTTATTTTTAAAACCACGCAATTGGCTGCGCCAGCCGATGACGGATAGAACAGATTTTCCGCATGTTGCTAACAAATTAAAGCATGGCGTTCTAGCGGTTATAGCCATTCAGACTGTGTATCAACCGCTTCGCTACACAAATTCACAACCTCATGGTCAGTCGCGCGACGCTCACGCACCGTTGTAAAGACAGCCGATTAGCCAGTCACATGATGAAGAAGCAAAAACAGAGTAAAGCAGTTCGATACACGCATAATGCTATCCGTTAAAACCATCTATTCTACAGCCAACACCGTTAGAATAATCTAGATCAAAAACAGCACAAGCACGACTCGAGTACCACAGTTGGGTTACGCGGATGGCTACTCGCTAGCACAGAATAATTACCGCGTAAAACAGGATCACTTGCATGTAGATAATTATAGGTTATACCTTCTCGACACGCGACGCAGCGGAAGACTTGGCAGATCATGCGTAATCGATGTAGTCGACGTCGAGGAAGGCGTCGTACCGTGCGATGTAGTGCGCAACATAGCAGCACCTCTATGGACGCCCACATGTACAGAGAAGAGAATAGCCGCGACGTGGCGTGCTAGCGCTCGTCGATGCACATGGATTGCAACAAAGAAGCTCCTGGTGGCGGCGTGCACACCTGGCGGCGGCGTGCACAAGTGCTTGGCGGCTGTGTGCACAAGTGCTAGGTGATTAGGGTTAATTCCCCTCTGGCCGGATCATTAGTATTTATAATATTACTAATAGACCACGACATGGGCCAAATGGGCTTTGTCTTGGGCATATAACCAACACTCATGGGCTACCTTCCCTGATGCACCATATATACGAAGTGCTTCAAAAATATGGTGCGCCATACAAATAGCGATTAGTGTTTGCAAATAGCCGGTTGAGTCCACGAGTTGAATATAATTTCAAGAAGTGCACATATTGACCAAATAACACATAAGAACCTGCAGGTAACAGCAATTACACTCCAGTCCTCTCAAATGCCACAAAGCTGGTCGACTAACAATGCATGAATTGCATGGATGCCCTAACTACATGACACAAAAGAATGTAGAAGTCCCTCGCCAAAAAATAATGCAGAGGTAAACATGCCGGTACACCTGAACTACATGAACAAATCAATTAAACAATGCAAATGAACTCAAAAAAAAATTAAACAATGCAAGTAACAAGCTGAGCTAGCACAGTGTGGACAAGAAACAGGTGTGCGGCCCTCGATGTTATGGCTAGTAGTACGGGGTCCGGTAGCGTGAGTAGGGGCAGCGGCGGCACGACGTAGACTTGCCGTCGGCGGCCGGCGCGGCGCAGGACGTGTGGAGGACGTAGCCGCAGCTCTTGTCCTCGCACTCGTACCTTGTGCCGGTGCCTGGCTCCTTGCAGGCGTCGCAAGTGAAGGGCGGCAGCTGATTGTCGTCGACATCGTTGGCCACCTGCTTCTTCAGCTTGTGCTCCGGGTGGGCGGGGTGGTCAGAAATCTCGGTGGGAAGAAGGTCGGTGCTCGCCATGGTTGCTTCTGTATTTTCTTCTCTTCTTGATTGCGTGTAGTAAAGAAACCAGGGATGAACGAATTAATGCTTCACGTAAATCGGACAACCGTGCCTGTGTATTTATAGGAACACAGCGCATATAATGTAGCCAGTCGACATGACCGGATCAATCGCGCGTAGCCCAAGGCCAGAAGTAGCTTAGTCAGGAAGGAGGAGACTATGCGGTCCCGGTAATATCCTACTAAAATGCACACAACTTAGCTATCCGTCATGTTTTTGCTTAAGCAACCTGGGAAGATAAGCACATTTCCCTGAAACTTTCGGGTAACGCTGCTGCTGTGGGAAAACAGTACTCTAGAAGCAATCGAATTTAAAAACGACATTCTGAAATGTAATATGCTTTGCTTCTCTGGAGCATGTTGACGTAAAACATCTCTGTATCTCGATGGCCATGCCACGTAGGGCACATTCTGATGGATGCGGAACAGCAGTTTGTCTTTCAGAAAGCGAACGCGTGGGTTAACTTAGGGTAGGATAGTCGCCATGGAGTTGCTTGGTTGTTTACCGTGGTCGATCCTTGATTATCCTCGAGTTGCCTTGACCTTGACTTTAGACTATAATTACGTATTTCTCAAATATGTGGAATGCATGCTTTCGTGACTTTCGAGGCATTTCCATAAGTTAATGATTATTTATTTTATTATGAAACATTTTATTTTTAGAAATATTTTAAGTATGACTTGTTTGTTTTATATTTTTTAATTTTTTAAATAATTCGAATGGTTAAATGTTGATCCCTAAAAATAAAAAACGACACTTATTTTGTTATTTTGTGCACAGAGAGAGTAAAAAAACCTAGTGGCTCAGAGAAGCCAATCGAGTGGCTCAATGTACACGTTAACGACGAAGCAGTTAAATTTGATGATCCGTTCTCTAAAGTGAACAAACCATTGACGAAACCTACAAATTTGTGAGAAACATAAGCTGCACCTTAGCTTGCTTCAGCACAGAAACGAAGAGTTGGGAAGTAGGAGACGCACGCGGTGCCCGTAGTTTCCTGCTAAATACGTACACAGGAGCTCCCCGTAGTCTTTCCTCGTCGTGGAGTCGTTCGTGTCTTTCTTTAAGAAGCTACGGAAGAAGCACATCTAGTTTCGGTGAAATTTACAGGCACCAACAGAGCTGTCAAGGGAAATAGTTGAACTCATGAAGCAATCAAATTCAATTAAGGCAACATTTTAAATATAACCAGCCTTGCTTCGCGGGAGCAACTTGACGTATTATTGATGGTGTTCACTTTCTGATGGATACAGAAGTCATAAACGCAAAGGACCTAGCGATTGGGCAGCCAGAAGTGAAGCGTGAGTTGCTAGCTAGTTTACCGTGGTCCGTCATTAATTATATGCTAAAGTTTTCTCGGGTAACTCTCTAACACCTTAACATCTCTCTTCTTGACCTGTTCAGTTCCACATCTATATATGGGAGATGGGTAATTATCGTTAATAAGTCGAGGTCTCCATGAAGAAAGATGTTATGATGCTTGAGAGTTATCCGAGGTACCTCCACCTCTTCAATTAATCTCAGCCGCTAATTTTTAAAAATTAGTATCGGATTCACCATTTTTCGTACCGGCCCACCATTTCTAGTATCAGGCCCACTATTTTGGTACCTTTGATCAAATATCTTTTTATTTTTAACCGTTAGATCTGATCAAACGAACGAACGGCTGTAGTTAACTTCAAGCATTGTGTCATCTCTCAGTCAAGAATTTCGAGGCAACTGAACAAGTCTAGGCACAAAGAGTCAAAGAACTGGCTCAGCAGCACTCCATCTGGGAGCACCTTGGTGAGCGACTTCACCAGTGTTTAAGCAATCTAGTAAGCAATTTTTTTTCTAAAACTTACAGGTAGCACGCTAATTTTTTTGTTTAAAAACAATAGAAAGATGATGCTGCTGCATTTGGTTCATTGTCGATTTTAAAACAATTGACATTCTCCCATTTGCTTCGGCCCCAAAGTTACGGAGAACTTCGACTCTTGGACTTTGACAGGTTATGCCACAAATACACATAAACATGGACGTGGGCGGAACTAAATTAACCTGGAAATTCTCGAAACATAACCTGCCCCTGGTGCTTGCAGGCGCCAGGCAGTACGGCGGTTACACGCCAAGTGAGGCATTTTTTTAAAAAAAAACATTGACGAGCTACTTAACCAAAGCAAGAGAGTCCAAAATCCACGGCTGGAGAGTGGAGACGAGGCCTTTACAGCGCCCAGTAGTGCTGGTTGTGGAATTAGAACATAGGACCGCTATATACCTTGACCGCTAGCTCGATCTGTTGTACAACAGCAGTAGACTAATTCTATTGGTATGCGACACATAATATATGTCGATACCTCGATTTTTGCCTCACCCGAAAGTCTACTGGGCCATGCCCCACCTGAAGTCCTCCACAGAACAGGAGCCCCACATCCCCCTCACGCAGGGGTGTATCGGTTACAAACACTGAAGGAGCCGTTCCCCAACAAACATATAAGTGTAGTTAGAGGAGACAACGGTTCCAGGTATACTATAGCATTAACTGTAATTACTCAAAGGGACAGCCTCCCTAAAAATTTTAATCCATCCCATCAAAGGTGACAAGCAATAATTCGCCATCATGTAAATACACACATTCACACTGAACATAGGGTTCTTATCCAAAAGGAGTCGCATACAAATCGAACTCCGACGATATATCTTAGAGATTAGCTTCTCAATACCCGTGCTCCCCGATGCTACAAACAATCTGATCAAAGGTGATAAGCATTTAAAAAAAGACTTGACTAGCTACATAATCAAAGAAACCGGGTGGCACAAAATCCACGGTTATAGACGAAAGTAGTTGAACACACTGCTCCCATAGTTGAATTAAAACATGTTAATAGATCTTTGAACTTGATGTTAATAGTAATTAAATAGTGAAACTCCATTCGTTGTACTATTATTTGATAAATAGTTACCTTCTATCATAAAGATTATATAAAAGCTGACAATTTCTTAAAAACAAGATTTTCTTTGATACGTCTCCACAAAGGCAATAGTAAAAAAGGATAACTTAGTGAAATGTAATTGGAAAGGCAGTGTCGCGTACCCCATTTCTGAGATGCACTGTGATACATCTACCAGTCCCTGGATCAGTAGCTGATACGCACAACACAACAGAATGTATATCGAAAGCATACTTCGGGAGGAAAAACTAACCTGAGACAGGACTTTTAGTGGCCACACCATGAGGATCTCTACGATCCTACACTGATTGACCAACTAAAAGCAGAGCAGGCAGCGAAACACCAGGGCCCAAATCCACAAGCAGACTTGGGAATCAGAACGAAACCAGCACAACACCTACGCGATCCTCACTGTCTAAAACCACAAATGCAGGCGGGTGAGTACACAAGGTACTCAGCAAGCTCCAACACTAAGCAAGGGTATAAATATAGATGCACATTGGTTGTAGCAAGGATGAGGCAGCAAGGTCCATGTTGCCAAAAAGCCAGTTTTATGCAAGGTTCACTACAGAAGATTTTAAAAAGGGAGTGACAGCATTTATTATCCATATTTTAATAAGTTGGACCTGAGGAAGTAAAAACCGTTCCCACCGTATCCTAAGTTTTAACTGGAAAGGGCTCCACTATCCCCTCCAGACACTTTCTAAAACACGGGTAGCTACACCCACTCACACATCAAGGCAGTATAGAAAATCTAATCGTAGGGCACCCGAACAGTAGCATGTCAATACCATAACAACGGCCTATCCGGAAGGATTTTTAACTCTGCAGAGGTTGTACACTGTACCCACAGGTTATGCTACTCCTGATCATTAGAGTTGCATTACGCTTATCCCACATCTACGAAGCTTTCCACAGATTCTACCCAAGGTGCAAACAGGGGCCATCCCTCGGGGTTTTCCAGGCCGTCGATGACGCGTCGGTACATTCTCGGAGCCGGGTCGTGAATATCCACCGCATTCACGCCTTTTTCTAGTCCCCTCCAATCCTCGGGTATTACCAAACCAGGGGCTATATCCGCGGGCTTACGCTCCCATGACGCGGGCAATTACCGTCGAAGGCCAGGCAGCAAGTCATCTCACGCTCTTCTCCTGTTCCCTTGTGTCTTCACTACCGACCCCCCAGTGGTTCGATGTGGAAAGAATACGTAAAGGGCATAAGTCCTGCCCAAAATGTACAGGTTCTGTGGTTGCACGAGAATTACCAAGTCGAGGGCTAACGAACCGGTCCTTATATGGCAGGGGTGGCGGTCTCGTCCACGGCAGGTGGACCACAGCGAAGCCCACACACCTATCACCATCACCTCAGGTGAGCCCCACCCCACGGCCAGAAACATCCCCCCTTCACCTAGCGCCAGTTGTCCTAATCCCGCCCCCCTTTTATTTGTACTCACACCACCAAACTCTTTCAACTCATTTTGCAAATTAATGGTATATGGTGCGGCGGTGCGGAGCACCGTAAATGGGGTCCTAAGCAGATCTAGTACAAGGTAATATCCATTCCGTAAAACTATCTAGAAACAGAATCTCTATGGCTATCAAGGACACTTCGTCAATGGTTTTCAAGAAAGGTATTCATATCTATACAGCAAGTTACTGACATAAATATAAATACCTAAGAACAAGTGAGATTATGACTAACACAATGTTTCAAACCAAAATATCATGCATAGCATAATAAATAGGCACTATAGGAGCATTAGCAAATTATAGGTTCCAATATGAGGTTAGAGCTTGCCTGCAAATTCCTTAATCTTCAAGCTTGAGGTTGGAGGCTTCTTCTTCAAGATCTCAATCTTCAATCTCTGGCTTCGCGCCCAATCAACGAGCTTCTCTTCTTACGTGGACCTTCTGGTTCGTCTTGAGGCGATAAGAAACAAACGTTATCTACACGAAGGAAAAGCTTAATAAAACTACTGCGAAAGAAACAAACCTCAAGAAGAGGCGATAAAATCCGAAGAACTCCAACTAAGAACCAGATAACACCACGAGGAAAACTTAGGGCAAGTCATGCATGTTGCGGTGTCTATTGACTTAAAGTAAGGTTCTGTGAAGGGTTAACATGCATTCTCGCTAGTACAAGCGGGAACACGGTGTGTAGCTTATGTCATTTTGTGCATACCTTAATTTAGAGCTATTAACTAAATAATTATATCGTTTGTGCTAATAGGTGACACGTGCACTAGTGTATGCCAATATATTGCACGGGCTTTCTAGTGAATATTTCTTGATTCTACTATACAATTGAACTCCTACACTAAATATATGGCATTAACTGTGATGTGATGATGGGCATATTGCTACTATTAGTTATTTAGTTTATACCTATATGAATGTACTACTTTAGGTGCTTAATGGTTAATTTCCTAACTTATTTTATATAATTAAATTATTAAAGCTAACAAGTGACACAAGCACTAAAAGGTGCCCTTACATGGGTGACTGCATGGCAGGTTGCTTATGGGCTGCTAACTAAAGTATTTACTTACTTCCTAGTATTTAGTTATTAGTGTTTAACTATTAATTCTATAATTCTAATTTTAAGTTAGGTTATTTAATGCTAACATGGTGCGTGTACTAATGTGTGCTAAATAATGAGGTTATGCTATGCTGTGGCGTGCCTTAGCTAGTATAAATCTATGCTTAGAATGCATCATAGTTAAAGACTTGCACTAACAACGATAATACAAAAGAAGAAACACGATTAAACTCAACGAAGAACTTACTAATAAAGCAAAACAGCAAGAGCGGATGTTGGCTGAGGTTTGGATGATTCGATGTGATGGAGCTCGAGACAATGGTTCCAATGGCACCAAGATCACTGAAAACTTAGTTAAGGTGTAGCAGTGGTGAGGTGAACAATGTATTCCCGATGGAAAATAGGAAATTCCCCTCGTGAACACGCTACCCGGCATGTGTCCACAGCTGTCGGGTGGGTGTGTGCAGGCGTGAAACAGGGGACGAACCTCGTGGTGATGTTGCCAGCTGGTTTGTGACCGAAAACTGGCAAAGGTTGTGTGGCACTTGGCTCAGCCTGTGTCCACGGCCTCTGGACACCTGCGTGTCCAGAATCGAGAAAAATCATGTGGACACGTGGTTCGGCCTATGTCCACGGCCCCTGGACACACAGGTGTCTAGAATCGGGGATTTCTCCATGGACATAGAGTTTGTGACGTGTTCGTGGACACGTGAACATGTGAGCTGTGATTGTGTCCGTGGACACGTGGACTGTGACCGTGTCCGAGGACATGTGGACTGTGACGTGTCTGTTGACACGTGAAAGTGAAAGTTCGGGGTTTTGTGGAAGTTCAAGGATTCGTGGACACGTGGGAGTGAAAGTTCGGGGTTTTGTGGAAGTTCGGGGATTCGTGGACACGTGAGAGTGAAAGTTCGGGGTTTTGTGGGAGTTTGGAGATTCGTGGACACGTGAGAGTAGAAGTTCGTGGTTTTGTGAAAGTTCGGGGATTTGTGGACACGTGAGAGTGAAAGTTCGGGGTTTTGTGGGAGTTCGGGGATTCGTGGACATGTGAGAGTGAAAGTTCGGGGTTTTGTGGGAGTTGGGGGATTCGTGGACACGTGAGAGTGAAAGTTCATGGTTTTGTGGGAGTTCGGGGATTCGTGGACACGCGAGAGTGGAAGTTCGTGGTTTTGTGAAAGTTCGGGGATTCGTGGACACGTGAGAGTTCGTATAACTTCGTATAATGTATGCT
>BCLG01000270.1:6982-34332 GCA_001602295.1 Zoysia matrella | reverse complement strand
CACGGGAAAGTTCGGGGTTTTCGTGGACACGGGAAAGTTCGGGGTTTCCGTGGACACGGGAAAGTTCGGGGTTTTGTGAAAGTTCGGGGTTTTCGTGGACACGGGAAAGTTCGGGGTTTCCGTGGACACGGGGAAAGTTTGGGGTTTCCGTGGACACGGGGAAAGTTCGGGGTTTCCGTGGACACGGGAATGTTCGGGGTTTTCGTGGACACGGGAAAGTTCGGGGTTTCCGTGGACACGGGAAAGTTCGGGGTTTTCGTGGACACGGGAAAGTTCGGGGTTTCCGTGGACACGGGAAAGTTCGGGGTTTTTGTGGACACGGGAAAGTTCGGGGTTTCCGTGGACACGGGAGAACTGTGACGTGTCCGTGGACACGAGGCACGGGAACTGTGATCGTGTCCGTGGACACGTGGACACGTGAAAACTGTGACGTGTCCGTGGACACGTGGGCACGAGAACTGTGATCGTGTCCGTGAACACGTGGACACGTGAAAACTGTGACGTGTCCATGAACACGGGAAAACTGTGACGTGTCCGTGGACACGTGGACACGGGAAACTGTGTCTGTGGACACTTGGCCAGTGCTGTGTCTGAATGGGTGTTTCTGTACTACCAGAGATGAGCAGGGGTCTTGATGTAAAAATGAATAGGACTTAACTGTTAGGAATACCAAGTCCAGGGACTTCTTTGGAATTAAATTGGGCTCAGGTGTTTAAGTAGATGAACTCGGAGGGCTTTTCTGCAAAACAGCCTTTTACTGGATCGAGTGGTTGTTCTTCACCGAGGCCCATGTTTCTTGTGAGCTGCGGCCATAGGCTGGTCCACGACCTCGCCGTGATCCGCGACGGTGGTCAGGCGGCAAGCTGGCGGAAGAGGCTGAGGCCCCGGGCAGAGCAAAGGCAGGGCGATGTGGGGAGACCAACCATGGGGTCAGTGGAGCCGGGGAAGGACCTGGGTGAGCCAGCGGCGGACAGGGGGTGGCGCCCGGCACTGGTGCACGGCCTCAGGTCGGCAGCAACGACGGGGAAGCCGGAGACCTGGTGGGGAAGAGAGGGCACGGTGCAGAGATCCTTGCAGCGGGCTCAGGAGTGCCGGAAACGTGCGGAGGAGCGCCGGCCACGGAGCACAGGCGGCACGCCAGGGCGACGCACTGCGGCGGCACTGCTCCAGTTGATTTCCTGCCGGGCGCGCTAGGCCAAATGAGGGAGTGGACAGTGGAGGTGGTTCACAGGTGGTTTAGATGGGGAATTTCTCGCCCGCAAGCGCGAATTTCAGCGGCGCTCGGTGATCAATGTTGGCCCGAACTGGGGAAGAACAAGCCGATTGGGGCTCAATTCGGCGCAGGGAAGGTCATGGAGATGGAGGGAAGGAGAGTGGTGGCGTGTCGGGGCGTGGAGGCACAGCAGCTTGCTGGCGACGGAGAGGAGGCGTGACGGCGCGGCGCATGACGCCAGGGCACCGGTGAGGCGGAGGCGGCTCGAGGTGGAAGGGGCGAAATCGAGGGCCGACTTGGTGAGGGAAGGTCGTGGAGGAAGCACAGGAGGGCACTGAGCACTAGCGCTTGCGATGGGGCGTTCCTGCTCGCTGAGGACGAGAGCCGGCAGGGCCTCGGCGGCGTAGCCTCACGGGGTGTGCTGTTCGGCCGGTGGGGGCGAGAGAAATACTTTTGTTCTTAACTAAGCAGAGAGCGATGGACAGCGAAGCACCTCCGTGTCGCTCATGCAGGCCTTGACGGCAAGGTGCTGCCAGCTTGCCATGACAAGATGCAGCGGTGTTTACCGTGGGTGCTGGTGTGCTGGCCAGGCGCGCCGAGGAAGAAGACAGAGGAAAGGGAGAAAGTCACTGACAAGTGGGCCCGCCGGACTTTCTATTTTTCTGATTTTTTTTCGGAATTTCAGCAGCAGCCTCTGTTTTTCCTTCAAAAGGTCAACTTGCCGAGCTCTGATAAACGTGAAATTTTGCAGGATTGAAGTACCTTTTAAGATGAACAACTTTCGTTTTAGGATTACCTTCAAATTCTGAATAGATTTTATTCTATGAAATTCGGAGGATAAATGGCTATTTGAATGGAGTAAATTAATTTGAATGAAGTAAATAAGTTTCAAGGGAATTAGGCGGGTCTGGAATTCTGGAATTCGATGAAACAGGAATTCACAAGTATTGGGTTCGAAGGAGTTGAATGAATTTCAATTTCAGAGGAATTTATCGGAGTTAGAATTTAAAGGATTGAAACTCAAAAGAACACAAGAAAAAAAAAGGAAAGAAAAAGGAAAACAAAAAGGGGTCAATCACTGGTCACACTTTAATATTTTGAAATTTTCAATTTAGATAAGTTTTAATTTAGTGAGGTTTTCACCTTTTGAATTAGGGAAGAAAAGAAAAGGTGAGAAGTGAAAAGAAAATTGTTAGGATGAAAGTTAGAAAAATTTTGAATTACGCATTTTTAGATTTGCCCTGAAATTCGGGATGTCACAGGCAGTAACAAATGTTGTTTCTGCAATAAGGATGAAACTATTTGATATTTGTTTATCGACAGTCACCATGCAAAAAATATTTTGATAATAGCATATATGGCAATATGTATAACTCCACCAAATTTTATTTCCCAAATCATGGGAGTTGGCTAATTAAATTGGGCTGATCCGAAGGAGAGAAAAATTGTGGTAGGGATGGCGTTATGTGTTGGGCCATATGGTGAGACCGTAATGATTTATATTTTAATAAAACAAAGAACTCTTCATTCTTACAGGTAATCTTTAGAGTCACATATTGACTACAATATTGGGCATCATTACAAGCTGAAAAATTAAGAAGCTAATTTCGATCTGTGAGCAAGGCTGTGGAGGTCGCAGCCATGGAGCTATATGCTTGTTTTCTACTCTTAAAAAACACAGTTTTTTATCAATTTTTACAAATCTAACGTATGAAATCTCTCCATATATTCCCCTTACAAATATAATGGATGAGCTTTTTTGGATCTCTCAGATTTCGGGCCCGCACGGATCATTGTTATAACAAAATACAACTATTTGGAACAAATATATGAGATCTAAAGAAAGTTGTTGTAAAACAAAACAAATTTATTTTAATACTAATATATTATTTTTTAAGTTAATATTTTTCCTTAGACCGTAGCATTAGCATGGACATTAGGACTAGTCATAGATAGAGATTTAATTATCAGCTGGATCGTCAGTTTTTTAACCGCTTCCATTCAGTTCCTTTTTCATGTTTTTGGTTTTTCTAGTGTGTTGAAAAGGTTGTAATAAAAATCTAGAGTCTGTGCTTTATGCAGAGACCAGCACAAAATACATTTTGTTTCCTTTATCTAAAAAATAATTAAATAAATACTTGACTAGCTATCTGGTCCATATGACCAGATCAACCGCGCGTAATCCAAACCAAGAGGTTGCGCTGGTGGTTTCATGCCAGCAATACTATGACGATTGCATCTCTTCTATGTCTCTGTTCTTTAAAAAACACAGTTTTTTTCTGCTTACACATGGTAAAATATTTTCAACAGAGATGGGTTAGACTACGTGCATATGAAAAATGCACTCAGAATTATTCTTTCTTACAAATCTAACGGATTAAGACCCCGTTTGGAACGTAGGAATGAAAAATGTAGGAATAGAAAAAAAAAACAGAGGAATATTGGAAACGGAGGAATGAATGAAGCGAGAAACCGTAGGAATTGAAAATAAAAGAATAGAGAACTTTTGCTGTTTGAATTGCAGGATTAAAAACACAAGAATTGTACAATTCATTTACTAACTAAGATGATTATTTCATTTGAAAACACTATGGACTAAAGAAATAACCAATATATTATTGGAGCTCAAAAATGTTTTCACTCACTGTTTTCTTCCATTTTGTTTTTTCTTTTTTTCCCCACTTATACACCATAGAGTGCCGTGATTAGGAAAGCTACCAGCGAGCTACAGAGCTAGTAAAGCTGCAACGATGCGGTGACATGTGAGTGTTTAGCTTCACATTCCCGTGCAGGAAAAATTTCCAATAGGTTTGAGTAGATTTTATTTATTCCTCCATTTTGTGAAGGAAATGGCACCATTCCTGTGGAAAGGAATTTGTGCTTCTTGCATTTCAAATGGTTTGTTTTTGTAAATGGAGGAAACATTCCATAGGAATGAGTTCCTTTGAATTTCCTTTGAAATTCCTACAATGCAAACGGGCCTAAATATCTTCTCAAACACCCCCTTACAATTTTAACGGATGAGCTCTTTCAGTATCATTGTTAGTTAACAAAACATAACTACTAAAAAAGAAAGCTGTTGAAAATTAAAATAAATTTATTTTAATATTAATATATTATTTTATAAATTAATATTTTTCTTAGACATTAGTATTACTATCGACGTTAGGACTGGCTCTAGAAAATAGAACGCACCTGCAGTACTGGACCGAGTCAGAAGATAGATGCAGGTCTACTTAACTCAAGCGACCATGTTTGGCATCACAAAGCACTTGCAGTGGACAGACTCAGAAGATAGACGCGCGCAGGGCAGGTTAGTTGAGTTGGACCGGGTCCTGCTTGGAACCAGTTATAATCTAGATTTTTTAACATTAGTAGTTTTAAATACGTCCTTTTTTTCTAGATTATAAAAATTGAAAACTCATATTATAATAAACTTATTGTACCTAAAAAATAATTATACCTAATAAAAGACAATTTTCCCTTATCAAATCTCTCTAATTATTATGAAAGTTGTCATCGCTCCTCAACAACAAAGGATAAATAGTTTATTAGTCAAGAAAAGACTAGATACATAGTTTTTATAATCTGGTCTCTAAACACTTCTACCATATTGTGTTTATAAACCAGATTATATACACAACCTTTATAATCCAGATTATAATAATCTCTGTTGTTTCCAAACACAGCCTATTACCCTCAGAGACCTGATTTTAGATGATCAGAATGGATGATTGATTCTTGTTGGCCAGTCAGTCTAGAAAAAATTCAGCAAAATTTCACCGAAATATCAAAAATATTGCATTTATCGGTGAGGTTCTATATTTTTTTATGTACCAAAATTTTATCTTTAGTATCTTAATCAACAAAAATTTATATGTTTATATATACAACCATATTGTTTTATAGATTGAAGACGCGTAGTTTCTTGTGAGTTCAAGCCAATTAGTTTTAAAAGTATTTAAATTTATTAACCAAAAATATAGAAATATCTGAAATATCATATTTATCAGTGATCTTCGATATTTTTTATACTGGATTTTTTTTTCATATGTTGCAGTGCCTTATCATCTTCTCTGCTTTTTGCTTTGAGTGTAAGGGATGGGATCAAATTACCTGGAAATTTACAAAACTTAGCCTGCCCTTCTAGTACAATTAAGCAGGTATGCTTACAGTCAAGCATTTAAAAAGACTCGGCTCGCTTCTAAATCAAAGAAACCGAGTGGCCCAAAATCCACGGTTATACGAAGTATATGAAAGCAGTTAGAACACATTGCCCCAGTAGTTGAAACAAAACATGCTAATATAACTTGAATTTGATGTTAATAATAATTATAAATGAGGACCTAAATTGTGATGATCAATCAATTCAATAATAGCCACTATTCAACATTCTTTTCACTTTTTTGTAAATCATTAAAGAATTTGAATTTTTGAACGAATTTTTGGCTACGTGTACAACTTATACGCATATACTCATAGAGTTTTTGTGTATAATTATTTGAAATACCTACAATTGTGGAAGTTTGAAATGTTCTTCATTTATCTAAAAACCTTATTAACTTCCATGTGGTTGCCTAAAATCAGAACACAAATATATTTTAAAAAGTTCACGAAAAATTGTCGAGGTTTATTTTGCTTTGAAATAGCACCACAACAAATTTGAGTTCAAAATTCATTATATTTTTGGAGATAAAAATGGAAAAAATCCATTTTCATTTGATTTTTTGTTCCACTCAAAGCTTGATGATTTTGAAATTCAAATTTTGTAGGCATATGTAATATAGCTTTGCAAAAGTAGAGTAATTTTGGTTGGATTTTTAAAATATTTTTATCCATGTACTATAAAAGAATCGATTTACATTGGAACGATGTTTTCGCTGTGTTGGAAATGTATTTTCCTTTCTGCATCAGTCGGTATTCTCCTTCTGAAAACGCATTTTATTTGTTGAGTTGTTGTTTTAGTGAATTTGGGCTGTGTCATGCCACGCGCTGTGCCTGGGCTGCATTCTCACCAAGTTCAGCCGGTTGGCACAACATGCTATCGGCTCGTGGCACAAAAAGACTCGAAGCACGACTAGGCTTTGCTGTGCCGGCCCAGCACCCATATATGAGGGCCTGTCCACCGCAGGTCGACTCAAACCGAGTAAATCAGACTCGAGCGATTTTTTTTTAAGCGCAACCTGAGATTCGCTCCAACGGGGAATCGAATGCAGAACCAGAGGAGTGCTACGAGAGCTAGCTCACTAATAACTGAGTGTGTGAGACTGGTGAAGCTAGGTTGTCTCAGAGTGGCACACCAAAATCAAGTTGAAGAAAAAATTATCTAAAGATGACTAATTTTGACCATATAAATCAGTGAATTTATTAGATATTCAGAATAATGGCAGCGGCACCACCATAGTTTTCCGTAGTTCTTATGTTAGCTTCGCCACTGCGGGAGCAATGGAGCATCATCAGCAGGGGATTCGCTGCGCCGCCTGGCCCATCTTAAATTCTTAACCGAGTCATAGCAAAATAACTCGACCTGGCGGATATCTACCAGCAGATGGAGATCGTGCAGCACCGGCCGGGAAGGTTCACGGCGAGGGCCGTCGCCGCCGACGGCTTCCCACACTTCCTGTACCGAAAGAAATACTGGCATGTGTATGCGTCCAAGCCCAAGAAATTCGACCTCGCTGCCGCGCCGGGCCTCAATACGGTGCTCAGGTCGCGTCAGCTTGGCGACGCCCACCACGTCGAGGCATTCCCGGCGCCAACGATCTCGAGTTCGAGAGTCGTCGGGAAATGGTACTGCCCGTTCTACCTCATCAAAGAAGACGGCGCGGCACCGGCGGAGGAGATGGAGCGCAGCACCTTCTCTGCGGTGTCGCTGGAGCAGCGCTGGGAGTCGGTGCACGCGCGAGATGGCTCCAAGTTGTCCAGCAAGAAGGCACTCATCAGCGGGAGAGTGGAAGCGAAGCAGGAGTCCGCCGCCGGGAGCTCGCGGCACGTGTATGTGTGGTTCAGGGCGGCGGTGCCGGGCAGAAGATCGGAGTGAGCAAAAGCGTGTGGGAGAGGATGCTGTGGGAGGTGCGCAGAGGTGGGTGGGTCGACGAGGAGGGCGACGCCGGGAAGGTCGCCGGTGGGCTGGTGCTGGTGGAGAGAATCGTGGTGAAGAGATTGGATGGCACCGTGGTTGTGGCCTTTGAGTTTGCGCGTGTCAACTCAATCAGAGCAAGCGCCTGTTAAGGTTTCCAGTGTGCTGTATCTTGTGCGTCAGATAACAGAGATACTTCAGCATGTCACTCCATTAAACAAAAAATATATATTATACTCTATCCGTTCTTAAATTATTATTACGATTGATTTTTATCATAATTTTGACCATTTATTTTGTTTAAAAAATTAGTAAAAATATATAAAATTAGAATTCATGAATAAATAACTTTAATGATAAAACAAATTATAATCAAATATACTATATTTATCATATTTTTTAATAGGATGAATGATCAAATATATTTTTAAAGTCAATGGAGACTATAATTTTAAATGACATTATGCATGCAACATAATAAGAAATATGTACCCAATCGCAATTGTACCAGTTGTATTTGAGAAATAGGCTGGTATGTTCTCTTTTTCTTAGGAATTGTTTAATGGCATAATATATACTAATTCCTCCGTCACAATTTACTTTAATTCTAAACTTCTTAAGTTTTTCCTATTTACTTGTCCTTCTCATTTCATAATGCATCTTTCTTTCTATTATATCTTTATCTCTATAACTCCTCCTCGTTTTCTATACACTCATTCTTTCCACATCTCTTTAATTCTCTTATCTAACATAAAGTGATATAAATTGGGATCCATATGACCCAACAGCACTTGGTTTGTCTAGTGAACAATGCAAAATAAGCATAGGATATATATTGCAATTTTTATCTCACAAATTAAAATTTTACCCAATTTACATTGCTGCATTATAAACAATGTTTTTTCCTTGCATACTTTAGTTTTTTTTTACAAAGACATCTTCCTGATTAAAAAAGCAACCTTTGGGCCATAGTGGTCCGTTTTTACGTTTACAATCTACATGGGCTTCACAACTAGAAAGGACCATTGCGTCAAATTTTCTGGGGCAACTGCCGGCCCTTGACGCGGGGGATAAAAATTTCGAACGCAAAGAGGAGGGAAACGCGAAAAGGCGCAACAGATTTCCAACCTTCCAGAAGAAACATCTTGCTTCCCGACCCCCACGGCCCCACCTCGCCGCCGCCGCGTGCCGCCGATCAAGGATCCGCCACGTTCCCCTCCCCCGACTCGCCCTTGCGGTGATTTCACCCACCCACCTCGCGGCGTCGCGGCGCCACCATGCCGATCGAGGGGATGGGATCCGTGGTCGCGACGGTGAGTGGCTACCAAGGCGTCGAGCGGCACCGGCTCATCAAGCTCATCCATGCGACCGGCGCCAGCTACGTCGGAGCCATGAGCAAGTCCATCACCCACCTGGTTAGTGCGCGTTGCCCGCCCAACTGCGGCTCGCTGCGTGCGCGTCTCGATTTGATTTGGGTTGGTTTATGTGGTGCTGAATCTGCGTGGTTCTGGGGAAGCAGGTGTGCTGGAGGCTCGAGGGGAAGAAGTACGAAATATCGGAGAAGGTACGCGCGCGCGTCGTTAGCCACCGGTGGTTCACGGACTGCCTCAGGGAGGGAAAGAGGCTCCCCGAGGCTCCCTATTTGATGCAAAGGTAGCAGCCATTATTTCCTTCTCCTGTTCTGAACGTGTTCTTATTAGTTGTTCCACTTGTATGCATCAATCATGATGTGGATAGCGAATTCTGGGTGATATATATGACATTAGAATTGTGATCTCGGTTTGCTATATGTCTTGCAGCAACTTCAATTATGTACGGGGTGAAATTTGCATTGCAACTTTCTAGTCTTTCTGTTTTATATGATGCGCGGCCATGATTCCTAGCTGGTGCCATGGAAACGGGAAATTTCTAGACGCGTGCTTGATCTACATGCTAACATTTGTGTATCCATTCCATGCCAAATTTGTCCTGTAAACCGGAAGAAGTTGCATGGTGACATCTGCTATCTTATTCTGTGAAATATTTAGTATCTCCTCAGAAAAGCTTCCCTGCTGCTTGCTTTGTAGTGGCGAAGAAGCAGGGCCAGTTCCAGAGGTTCCGGTTCAACCTTGTACACGAGCCAGTAAAAATGCAGTGAAGGACAGAGTTTTGAGAGATTTACCTGATAATTTCAGCAGTACTCCAGCCAGATATACAATCAAGCTTGATGATTCAGATTCTGAGAATGAGGCATGGACTGATTCATCCCTATTAAAAGAGGCACGGTGCATAACTTCACCTGATTTCTTACCTGCATGCAGTTCCTTGAGTCGCATATTCAATGATATCTGTCATTCATCAGGTTTTTTGGCTCTTCGATCTACTACTAGTTGGGTGAAAAGTAAAAACACCATACCATGTAGCTTGGAGTTCTGTATGATCTACTAGTTGGGTTAAAAGTTGTAAAATAAGTTTTCTGTTTGGCATAGCTTATTGCTTATTTCAGTGAATAAGCTATGCCAAACAGGGCCTGAATCATGATTCTGCTGGTAAGATAGAGGTGCCGTCTGATAGTTTGTACTGCAATATTTTGATGGTTGTCTTAGTCGTACATGGTCTCTTATGTCTATGAATACAAAAGCTAAATTTAAAATGAATTGATTGATATTGATTTTTTTAGTAGAAATGACTTATTGAGTGACATTAGGCTCTGTCTGCTCTACCTGGTATTTATGCATAAAATTTTTCCTCCTGCAAGAAATCTAGATTGTCTACGGAGTACAGTTTGCATCTAAGCTGCTACCTTGAGTTGTCAAAACATCACAGTTCATATTCTTCTGCTGCATACCCAAGCGTAAATAATTTTTGTTTGAAAAAATAAAAAATGATCTTGATATGGTTACCATTCATAGTGTAATGTAAAAGTTGATCACCAAGCATTCAAATGAGCTTAATTACTTTCCCAAAAGTACTTCAGTTTATTTCATTTTATGGGGCTTGTTTGACATGGTGGCACTAAACTGTTTTGGTGATCAGAGTTCCAAGTGCGATTCACCAGAGGTCAAGGAACGAAGCAAACGTTTAAAGCGCACACATAAATCAAAGGATAAAGATGTCTTACGCCTGCAGAATAATGTATCAAGCGTCATGGTAATATGGAACTTCATACTTTTCATACCCATTCTGATTTCTGAATCAGATGTTTCGTTCAACTGTAGAAAAATCAGGTTTCTTGTCTATGCGTGTTTTCTTGAAGATTAGTTCTCAGACGAGTTTATAAATCTCAGTACCCTGGTCCTCATTCCTAATCAAGTACCGTTACATATGCATTTAGTGGTGTTCATTTTACTCAATAATCATTTTCTATGAAGAAAGAACCTAGAAGCTAATAGTTCTATCCAAATTAATCCGTCCTGCTTGAGGACCAGTTAATGATCAAAACCTATGTGGATATAGTTTTATTTGTGCAGATGAAATGAACTTTCTGTTGTGTTTGGCCCATTCCTGTGATGACAAAAAAATTGTTGTCTACCAATCTAATCTAGCACCCCTCATGTATTTGTGTGTATAGGTTTTAGTGAATACAGTACACATATACATTTTTTTTAGTATATTTGTATTTGTGTGTATAGCTTCTACTATGTTTCTGATTTTTTTTAGTATATTTGTAACCTTATACACGTCTTAAATGACAACACAGACAAGACAAGGTCTTCATGAGTCAAGTTGTGCAATGTCAGCGAGCACATCCAAACAGAGGAGAAACTTGTCAGGGTTTCTTCACAATGAGGGTCCTAGTAGGATGCGAGAAATAAATGATCATACAGAAAACTGTGAAAATGACACTTTGTTTCAGTGTGACATATTTGATGAACCTCAAGCTTTGGATAATGTGTCTATAGAAGCTCAAAGAACAATTACCAAGATAAATGCACCACCACCACCAACATCATCACGTCGACAAAGTACCTTGGAAAGCCTATTCGAGCATGACGAAACTAGTAGGCAAGAACCGTGCACAAGAAAAGAGAAACGAAATGTTGGTTTAAGTGAGTGTTCAAGAAGTTTGCCTTCATACGATTTGCCTGGGCAGGAACCACCTTTCTGTACTCAGGAGAGCATAGATCAATGTAGCCTTGTCACTCGAACTGATGATGAAGCGGGGGAAGACAAGAAAAGCACAGAAAAACCAGACAATCTAGAAAAGCAGGCAGAATTGTCTTGTGTCATATGCTGGACAGATTTTTCTTCTACAAGGGGTATCTTACCGTGTGGGCACCGATTCTGTTATTCATGTATTCAAGGATGGGCAAATTGCCTGGTAAGTGTTCACTTAGTTTTACTTCAAATCGCTATTCATATAATGCTTTACCTTTTGACTTTTGATTTTCTGGGAGATATCTCTTGCCCTATCATATATCCTGCATACTTGCTTGATGCTTTTGAGTTGGTTTAGTCTCAGACAGTAGCACTAATGCATGTTCAAAATAAAATTTTCCTCACAGCTGAAATAAATGTTATCATCTTATAAAAATATATAAATGCAACTGATTCTTCATAAGAAACTGTTAGGAAATCTTGAGAAGGGATTAACAATTAATAAAAATAATACTTTGCTCTAGGTTTCAGGGTTTTGTTTCCACCATCATCAGTCTTAAGAAATTGATATTCATACATTTGCATCTTGTGTTTTAGGCATCCAGAGGAAAGGTCTCAACATGTCCTCTTTGCAAAGCAAGTTTTTCATGGATCAGTAAGATGGATGAGGCGGGCACATCTGATCAGAAGATATACTCACAGACCATTCCTTCTGAACCTTCTACTGACACTTTCTTATTCGGTGATGAAGGCTCTGGCTTTTCTCGATTAATGGTAAGAGCCTATTGCGGCATGCTGCTTAGGCGCTTCAAATTCATCTGGGTTTGTAGTTCTTACCCCTCTTGTACATCAACCATTGTGTAGGCTGGGCAAGGCGCGTGCTACCAGTGCCACTGCCGAGAGCCTGAGGAGCTTCTTCAGAGCTGCCATGTCTGCAAGTCGCAGTGGGTACACACGTACTGCCTCGATCCCCCACTGATGCCGTGGACATGTGTGCATTGCAGAGATCTACGGATGCAGTATTATCGTTATCGCTAAACCAAATACTCACACCATAAAACCTTGCCATTTATACAATTTGTTCATTGCTAGTAGGATTCTTGAGGTTGAAGTTGAAGCGGAGGTTGTACATGGAAGCATGTTACGCAGCTGATAATTTAATACAGAGTTGTTAATTGGTGAGAAGTCTCACCGAGAGTAAAGAACAAATAAATTGCAGCTTGTTTGCATGTTGGCACAAAGAGCTGTCTGTACTGTAATACTGACTGCTGAAGAGAGTGACAATGATTCTGGATTCACGTTCAAACAATATTGAAGTTCGTCTCTGGAACAAGGTTTACAAAAACCGGTGAAAACTAGCTGATTTTTGTGGTTTTTTGTGAAACCGATCCGTTTCATTGGTTACTGGTTTTCGGTTTAATAAATTTTAAAAAAAAATTGAAAATCTGAAAATTGATCAAACTGGTTGTTAAATTGGTAAAGCCGAGCGGTAAACCGAAATTTTTTTGTGAAAAACTGTTCAAACAGATTTGATTTCAAATTTAAAAAGGGTAAACCGGAAAAACCGGTCAATAAACCGAAAAAACTGAGTGGTTTTCTCTTAAAAAATTGATTTTCGAATTTGTCTAATTTTCATGGTTTACTGTAGTGGTTTTCTTAGTTTTCGTGAAAACCGGCCAACTTTTGTTTTCGCGGCTCAAACAGTAAACCAAACCTTGCTCTGGAGGCCAACTTTCGGCAAAAACTGCTGAAGTTAGCTGTTTAGTTCCTCTCCATGACAGGACAACTTTTCTCCTGATATCTACGAACTGAGCCAGATAACTCTAGTTTTAGTGTCTAGGATGATTAATTCATACTGCAGAATAGCTGTAATTCCATTTCTGTAAAAAAAAAAAAACAAAAAAACACACTTGAAAAGATGAAAATGGAGCTGCAGGATGACCTTTTTCTTTTGGTGAATCAGGCATGCAACATTGAATGGCCGGGGAAATGCTGCTATGGGATGGTTGCTCCAGACCACTGAGCCACAATAGTCGGGGAAAATCATATATGCAAGAGGAATGGTCAACGGTAAAATACTTGCTCCTAGAGGAAGGGTTTAGGGGCCGTTTGGCCGAGCTTGAGCGGCTCATGTACTTTAGCGGTACTGTAGTTACAGTGCGTGAGCAGGGAAAAGCTACGAAAATATAGCTTGTTCGACTCAGTGAAAACAACTCATATGAACAGTGTTTTTATTATATCTACAGTACATAAACAGTAGTATAAGCCAGCAGATAAAAACCATACCAAATGGACCCCTAAGGTACTTCAGCAAAATTTATTTTACAGCTTATTAAGCCACATGGTGCGAAGTGCTTCGTCAAGAGAGAGGAATATCTCTCGGTTCACGTCATCTCTGAAGAAATTATAAAGTATTATTTTATGAATCTTGATCCAAGAAATTTTATGGATTTAGCATTAAGGAATAAGTTCTACTAACCTTCCTCAACTATCGCGGCCGTTCGGTTTTTTGTCCCTCATCCATGATACCAGATATTTTGACTCCCTCAACTTTTCAACCCGTTCGTTTTTCCTCTCTGAGCGGTTTTGTCATAGGTGGCGCAGGGTGACGTAGCATTTTTTGCTGACATAGACGGCTGATGCTCTGTTTTGTCTAAAAAACATAACTTTACAAACTAGGATGAATTTGAAACTTTGGAATATGATAGATCTCTTCGTGATGAACAACGTTTGTTTTGAACTCATCTTCAAATTCAAAACAGATTTATTTCTAAAAAATTCTAAAGATAAATTTATAACGGGATGGTGACTCGGCAACATACATCTGTTTTGCCTCAAAAACATAACTTTCCGAACTCATATGAATTTGAAACTTTGGAATATGATAGATTTCTTCACGAGGAACAACTTTTGTGTTGGACTCATCTCCAAATTTGAAATAGATTTATTATTTATACAAAATTCAGAAGATAGATTTATAACGAAACAGTGACTCAGCATCAGCCATCTATTTTGCCTCAAAACATGACCTTCCGAACTCGGATGAATTTGAACTTTGGAGGATGATATATCTCTTCGTTAGGAACAAAGTTTGTTTTGGACTCATCTTCAAATTTGAAAAAGATTTATTTATATAAAATTCAGAAGATAGATATATAACAGGACGGTGACTCAGCTTTCTATTTGAAATTTGAATTTGAATTCAAGTTCAAAATATGAAATTATAAATTTCTAAAGAAAATGGATATGAAACAATAAAAATACTTAGAAATATATGAATTAAAAAATAAAAATTTTATCCACTGATTTCAGATATCTAAATTATTTTTTATGGTTATTTTTTTCTAACTTTTAAAAATAAAATGTGTTTCAAATTTGAAATTGGTTCTAAAACAAAATTTGTTCCCTGTAAAATGATTTAAAAATCTATAAAGTTTTATAATTTTTTGAGGTCGTTAAATATTTGTTTTCTAATGTAGAATAAAATCAGGTCAAATTGAGTGTCCACGTCAGCGTGTTGTGCCACGTCTGCAGTTTATGTCAGTAAAAAATGCCACATCACCCTGCCACATAGGACAAAACCGTCCTCGAAACCGCTCTAGGAGGAAAATCGACCGGGTAGAAAATTTGAGAGAGTCAAAATATATGGTATTCTAGATGAGAGACAAAAATCGAACGGCTGCGATAGTTGAGGGAGGTTAATAGGACTTATTCCTTAGCGTTAGTAGCAAGATTATGAGATGAAAATATCTAATGGGCCGTTTGGAACGCTAGAATTTCACAAGAATCAATTTGATTTCACAGGAAAAACAGTACTAGGCAGAGGAAAAAAATCATCCGTTTCAAACAGGGCCTAATTGAAGTATGCAACTATCTTTAAGCATGCAAATATATACCAAATAAACAACTCATTTGAACAACTCAGTTCAAACTTAGTTTAAGGCCCTTGACATCAATTTCAAACTGCTATATCTTCTGATTTGAAAAGGAATTAGAAGAGTTAGGTATAACTATGATGCAGTTCATCCATAGAAAATAATAATTTGCTCCATCATAAAGGTATTTGAAGCAGACGAATAATTTTACAAATTTGAATATTTTTTAAATAAAAAAACAATCATTAGACAACATTAAAAATTAATGGCATCAATGTTTTAGAACCAGAGGGAGTATATAAGTACATTCTAAATGAATTGTGTATATTTATGCACTCTATAAGACTCATCTTTTACTATTCCATGTAAGAAAAATCCAACTTATAAACTCTGTTGCAGTATAGTACTGATTGCATCCAGCTATAATGGACTATAGTTTTCCAATACAGCCGGTGCCTAAACTGAAACAGGGCTGCTTTCGTCGTCAGTACTACCTCAGCTCCAAAATATGAGTATTTTTATGTTTGGATAAAGTCAATTTTTTTAACTTTTACTAAAAATATCTAAAAAATTACATAATTTTTAATATAAAAATATACTTTTTATTAAATCTTATTTTATAATAAATTAAAAAAATACAATTTTTTATGATAAAATATACATTTTCTATTCAATATCTAGGGTGTAGAATAGCCAACTGACTGAGCCACCACCCCCTCCCGCGCGCCAACCGACCTCCCCGACTCCCTGCCCGCACATTGAACGACCGAGCTTGCTCGCCGTGTACGCAGACCCACCAAAAAGTCACATTCAGTAATTTTTTTCGACTGCTTCAGTAATTTCATTGCTCTCAATATTTTTTTATTTGATTCCTTTAATAATTTCTGTTCCTTAATAATGTTGATTCGGTTTCTTCGGTAATTTTCTTTGAATCCTTTAGTAATTCTCGAGATTCATTTAGTAATTTCACTCTCATTCTTCATATTCTTTTAGTAATTTTTCTCCTTCAGAATAGATCTCATCATTTCTAGTGTTTCGATGAGCTCACGATGCAGTCGCCACCATCTTCGTCATCGGAGAATGCTTTAGCGGCGTGGACTTATCCCTGAGTTTCTCCGCTCTGCCGCCAGACATAAAAAACGGAGGAAGGTAGGCCTAGCGATGGTGGTCGCCGGCAGTAGGCGGTGTCGAGGTGAGAGCGTCTCACGCCAAATTAGCGCGGTGGCATTAGAAGGCGGCAGCGGAGGCGATGGGGGCGCCACCAAAGCAGGGGCCGCGGAGAAGGCAGGGGCGTTGCAAGTCGACCAGCGGCAATGGTGATGGGCGGCGGAAGAGGAGGCAAGGGTATCGCCAGAGTGGGGGCGGCGGAGGAGCGTGGGGGCACGACACGCGTGGTCAAGTGCTGGATCAAGGGATAGGCTGAAAACCGTTGAGAACGGTCGAAAAAATATCTAAACCATTTTTGTTTTCATATTTAATCTCCGCATAAAAACGAAAACGAAAAAAGCCGGAAACAGAACTGAACAGAATAAATACGGAGAACCGGAAACGAACTACTCTGTGATTCAGATAGAATGTATCGAATCGGTCGGTAACCGGTTTTTAGACGAAAACGTCAACATAAATAATCTAATGTAATAAAATATTATCATCAAAATAAACATTCAAAATAGATAATTATTCAAAATAGATAATTATGTACCGATACAACACAATTAATCAAGTTTTACATTAGGACAACAGACATCTCATGTTCACAGCATAACACACGCATCACAAGTCAAAATTCTCAGAGCACGCAACACAAGTTCAAGCATAACAGCTACTGAAGTCAGACCTCACATCAATCGACCGCATGAACTCCCGCCCACATCAAAGTAATACTCGGTGACACATTGACAACATCCCTGTCGGCAGCGCCTCCGCTCCGTGCATGCTGGATCTGCTTCGGAGACGAACTCGAGCTCCAGGAGGATGGCGACTGCAACTTGGTTTTGGCTCCTTCGCCCCCTCCCCCACAGCAGATTTGGCTCCATCGCCTGGAGGAGCTGGACGAGTCGCAAGTTGGCGAGACACCCGGCTGCGGGGCGACGGGAACGGATGGAGGCAACCGGGCGGCCTGCGGATCGAACGAGCTGGACGTGGAGGCGAGATGCGGTGGCTCACCGGCTGCCGGTGTCGCCGTCGGCCTGGGAGGCAACTTCGAGCTCGGCTGCTTAGAGTTGGGAAGGAAGAAGAAAATGAATTTCTACTAGGCTTGGCCTGAATCCCGAATAAATGAAAATGGGATAAAAAAGGGGATAATCCGGATAAAAACCGGATCCCGCAAAAATAAATGAAAAATATTAAACCGTTTCTGGTTCTTTTCATATTTATGCAGTCTCATTTTCGTCCGGACAAAAAAATACGAGAATGAAAAACGAATGGGACGGGATTTTTCTGTCCTGTTTTCAGTTTAGAAAGCGCCCGATCAAAATATAGAATAGTTAATAATATTATCATAATAAAATATTATTAATTGTATGGTATTATTGATTAAAGTGATAAAAATTAAAAATGCTCTTACACGAGAGGGAGTATATCATTGTCAAGTTAAACAACACACGGAAGATGGAGCCCGTCCCTTCCAACAGACAAGTGGCAGGAAACGACAAAAGAACGACGGCGGAAACTTGCCTTCCAAGCACACCGCACGTGCCACGTCAGACTCCCCCTCTCCCCCTGGCTTTGACGATACAGTCGTCCAAGGATCCGTTCCACCAGAACGATGGGCTCCCGTGGGGCCAGTGGCCAGTGGGCCACAATCATCCGAGGGCCCAGAAGGCAAGGACTCACCGTATCTTTGATCTCGGCCGTCGGTAGCATACGAGCAAGCCTGCATCCATCTCCCTCGCCCACCGGTGGTTGCTTCCGAGACACTGGAGACAGGCATTTGCTTCTCTGCTCCAGGCGCATCTTCCTCCGCGATCCAACAAATCGGCTGTTCCGATCCTTCCTCCTCCCGCCTACATTTACATATCCGAATCTGGGGTGCGGGGCCCCCTTCAGATTCCTGTGGCCACTTCGCAAGAGCTGCTGCTTGTTATCCTGCTTGCTCTTGTCCTCTGTTTCGCATGGATGCGACTGGTTCATCTCTTCTTGGTTCAGTCTTGAACCGCAGAGAATTTTGGGGAGAAAGAAGCGAGTTCTGTCCACCGGAGGCTTGCTGATCCCATGTCCAATTTGGCACCCTTTAATGTGCGTGGAGTGGAGATTAACTTTATTCAGAGGTTTCTTGTGAGCAACTCAAAAAATTCTGTTGCTTTCTCCTTCAATTTCCCTCCTTTTGGTTAGAGCCGACAAGCAACTGTTTTAATTCTGAGTGATTTCTTCTGCCCCACTCGATCTAGCCCTGTTGCTTACTCCTGATAAAGGATTTGCCTTTGTGCGCTAGTTGCTTTTTGGTGAGAGATATGGTTTCTGGATCTTGTTCTTGCAAAAGATACTTGTTGGTGGACCTTCCTTTCGATTTTGTTTATTAGTTCTTTCGTTATCCAGTTGAAGTTTCTCCCCAATTTTAACCCTGGTTGAGAGGAACCAAGGATTCTTCTTTCGCCCCAATGGCCACGACCCAGAGCCGTCTATCCTATTGGATATGGCCGGGGAGTAGGGGCCGGCGGACCCGCGGGGTGCCAGCGGGGAGCACGGCCATGACGCAAGGTCTATTTCCTGATTTGCCGTTCGGGTTCCTGGAGCCGGGCGCCATCAGACTCTCAAGCCCCGGCGGCGGCGGTGCACGGCCGCGAAAGGGCAGAAGCCGGCGTCGCGGCGGCCGAGCGGAAGCAAGGGTGGACAGGGAGCACGACATGGTTATCGTGCCGTCCGACGGCGACGGCGGCGGGAGCCTGTCGGATTCGGACTCTGATTGCTCTGACTGGTCCATCGGCTGGCTCGAGCCGCACGCCCCGGAGCTCCAGAGCGATGGGGACTCGGAGAGCAGCTTCGCCGTCCTTGTGCCGTGCTACCGCCGTGGCCGCAGTGAGCAGACTGGCCGGACTGACGGTAGGTTCCCTGGTTCCAGTGGTGTCACGGCCGGCAGCATTTCTGGTAAGCCGAGGTTGCTCACTCCAGTGTGCTTCTCTTTACTAGAGAAGTTAGTGCAGGGTGACTGATTAATTTAGTTGAAACTGTTATTAATTGTCCAACGTGTCCAAAATTGGTAATTTCTACTGTAGCTGTCATCTATAGCCTTTTTTGGGAAGCAAAAAGGTTTCTTGAGTAGAGTACATGCAAATACAACCTACCAGAAAACAGCAGCATAATAATCAGCTAATTATGAAACGCTTGTATCACGCAGAGTGAGCAGAATTATAACTTTTCAATGTTACGTGTCCGGCTTTTTACTTACTTGGTCGATGTTGTTATCTATTGATGACAATTATAAATACTGCTTCCAGCACTTATTTGTGTATGCTAACTCATAGTAGTACATATTACATCTTGTTTGATGATCATCGTACTATTGTTTTTATACTCTTCCGTTTAGTCTCTTTTAGTTTCAGGGCGTGATCTATATCATGATGCCTAACCCTGAATTAACCAACATCTTAGGCCCTGGATGGATCCAAGGCAGCAACAATGAATGGCTGCATCACCCTTCCTTGCGATTTCGACTTTCGATACTATTATACTCTAGCATAATATGAAATGACGCGCACCACATTATGTGATTGGCAATTAAATCTTATTGACATGGAGTAACGAATTGCTGCATGCTTTATCCCACTACCTCTAAATTCAAACTGTCTATGCAGTGACATGGCTGTTTAAGTGATTGGGTATGCTTGTGATTCAGCTGTGTATATCTGCATGTGAACATTTGAAACTTAATTTTATTAGAATTAATGTGCACCTAGTTGTATGGGTTTTGGGTCCGGTTTTCTTATAAACTGGGCTAACTTTTTTCTTCTATAATGCAAAGCAAGAACTCCCTACCCTTTTCGAGGTCTCCTCCAAAGAAATGAGTGATGCGTATCGTTTAGGAAACATTCATTTTACTCCTCCGTATAATTCTTTTTGTCTATTACCCCCCCCCCCCCCCTCCCAAAAAAAAATCTTTAATCAATTTTCTCCCTCAAACTACTCAAATTTGTGCAATCTACACTTGTATGTAATTTATTCTCTCTCTCTCTCTGTACAATTTGAATTTGAAGCAAAAATTTTGTAAAAAGTTAAATGATAGCACCCTCAATGTTAAGAAAATTTTTATAACATTTTCTAGGTATTATTTATCTATTTTTATATACATGTTGGTAAGATACTATTAGATGCTAGTATTAAACTTTGAGTATTATTTTGAAAAAAATAAAATATAATTTTTTAACATAGGGAATGATATCTTCTACCACCATGTAAAATTTGATGTCTAAATTTAAACTATATAATGAGAAATAAAAATGATAAATTTCATAAGGGGTAGATTGCACCAATTTGAATAGTTAGAGAGTAAATTAAGGCAAGATTTTGTTTAAGGGATTAAATAGACAAAGTGAATTGTATAGGAGAGTAAATGGACTCTTCAGTTTTTTTAGACAGCAGCTTTATTTTGGTGCTCATGAAGACGATGCTCCTTTCGTTTTACGTTAGAGAATAAAACCACCACTTTGACATATACAACTAATAACGAAATTGGCTAAACACAAGCATGGGTTAATTCCTGTTGTCATGGGCTTCGCATATTATCATGGGCTCAGTAGGTGCAAAATGTCGGCTTATGGCCACACGAAGGAAATAATAAGAACTGCCACAAGCGCAAAAGGCAGCGACAGCGAGAACACGACTCCACGAGATGCTTGTTGTCAAGGTTTGTTCTTTATTTTTATTTTTATTTTAAATGGCTGCATTCTTCGTGTTTAGCTTATGCTCCACATATTTAATCTTGTCTCACAATTTTTTATACAACAAAGACGAATTTAGTAAACACAAATTAATTAGAAATGAGATTATTAGTACTAGAATTAATCTCTTATCTCGTGGCCTCGATCCGTCAGTATATGCGATGCAGACGTATTGGCGTTCTTATGTACAGGTAATAGCCAGCTCACATACGCTCAATCATGCATCTGTACGTAGATACGTCCATTCCAGTAGCGTTCCGAAAGATGAACAGAATAGTACTAGAATCAGTAGAAGGCAGCACGACGTACGTGTCCTGCAGTGTCCACCCCAAAAATGGTTTTAAGTGTAATTTAAAAACACATGAACTACACTGTAGCAGCTGATAGTTTTGTACCCTCTTTGCTCAGTTTTATTTGTCATTCTAACTCTGATCCCATAAATTAATTAAGAAGAAAAAAGTACAATGCAAAGAAAACGAGAAGAGATATGTATCGAAAAAAGAGAAAATGTATCATAAAATGATAAATGTGTATTGAGAAATAAAAATGATATGTAATTGAAAATAAATTTTAAATGTTAGAATGATAAATAGAAGTAATCGGAAAAAGTACTACTTCTACTACTAAGCAAATCTTTGCATTCATAATGAAAAGAAGCTGGATATATAATGTGTTGGTTCTGTTTCTTTCGGGTTTAGTGAGCAGATCGAGAAAGGGGTGTTCTGTGGTTCTTTATCTTCAATGTTCTGCTCGGTCGACGCTGAGAAAGAAGACCCTGCCATTCTTCTCCTTGGTCGGTGAAGTTCGCGCTCAGGCGGCGAAGGTCAGTGAAGAGAAGAGGGCCTTCGGTCGAGGTCGAGGGTGTGGCGACGGTGATGGAGAATCCCGTCGCTGGCAGCGCACCCTCAAAGATCGGACTTAGGGTTTGGAATGTAGGGTGGGGTTCGAACGACGGCCAACCTCATGGTATTTGCCCTATCTCCCCCACCCTTCCTTTATATAGCGCTGTGCAACAGAAGCCCACCAGCCACAAGGCTGGGCACCCTCGATCAGGGCGCGATTCAGTTGGCCGTTGGGCCAACTGGAGACTAGATCAATTTCAGTTGGTCGTTAAGCCAACTGAATGAGATCAACCTAACATTCTTCTCGTTGATCTCAGTCTACACTTTAACTTTTACACTTTTAAGTTTACTCATTCCATCCTAGATTAGTGCATAGAACATATCTCATCGTCACGGTCAATCGCTGATAGATTCAACAGTTACAATACACATTTCTGTTCTGAAATAGTCACTTATCTTTGGGCCATCTTTTCGTTTAAGAATCATAGGCTTTCTCTTAAACTCATACCGGCTACATATTCTCTGAACACGTTGGGTGGTAAGCTTTTTGTAAACGGATCCGCTAATATCTTTGCGGTACTTATATGCTCAAGATTTATAACATGATCTCGAACTTTATCTTTCACAACATAGTACTTTATATCAATGTGTTTGGCAGCACCACTTGACTTATTGTTGTGGGCATACGTTACTGCTGGTTCATTATCGCAGTACAACTTAAGTGGTCTATTGATGTCGTCAACCACTTTTAAACCGAGTATGAACTTCTTAAGCCAGTTCACCTACCTCGGGGCCTCATAACATGTTACAAACTCGGCATACATTGTGGACGATGTAGTGACGGTTTGTTTTGAGCTTTTTCACGATATAGCTCCTCCTGTGAGAGTGAACACATATCCGGATGTAGATTTTATATCATCTCCCGCACAATCAAAATCTGTGTACCCCACTATATGGAGTGAATCTGATCTTCTGTATGTCATCATAAGGCCTTTTGTTTCTTGCAAATAACGCAAGACTTTCTTTACCAATTTCCAGTGCTCTATTACAGGATTGCTTTGAAATCTGTCAAGTAACCCGGTAACAAACGCTAAGTCAGAGCGTGTACATACTTAAGCATACTGCAAGCTTTCGACAGCTGAAGCATATGGAACCGCTTTCATTTGATCGATCTCATATTGGTTTCTGAGGCATTGAAAATCCTTATATCTGTCGCCCTTGACTATAGGAGCAGGTGATGGACTACATTTATACATACCGAATTTCTTTAAAACTTTTTTTATGTATGCCTTTTGTGACAGTCACAATACCCATTTATTTCTATTTTGATGAATTTCGATCCCTAGAACGAACAAAGCTTCACCAAGATCTTTCGTATCAAAATTTGAGGATAAAAACTTTTTTGTTTCTAGTAGGAGACTAACATCGTTACTAGCTAGTAAGATATCATTCACATACAGAATTATGAAGATAAACTTTCCATTCTTAAACTTTGTATAAACACAATTGTCCTCTATATTCTCTTTAAACCCAAATTTTTTTATCGTACTATCAAACTTCAAGTACCACTGTCTTGAAGTTTATTTTAACTCACAAATCGATTTTTTTAGGCGGTATCCCATTCGTTCATTTTCTTCTACGACAAAACCTTTCGGTTGTGCCATGTAAACATTTTTCTCCAAATCTCCATTAAAAAATACTGTCTTTACATCTATCTGATGTAATTCTAAGTCATAATATGCTACTAATGCCATTATGATTCTGAAAGAATTCTTACACGAGACTGAAGAAAAGGTCTCATTGTAATCAATCCCTTCTTTTTGTGTAAAACCTTTTGCCACAAGTCGCGATTTATATCTTTCTATATTCTCTTGGGAGTCAAGTTTTGTTTTGTAGACCCATTTACAGCCTGCTGTCTTGGCTCCTTTAGGAATTATTTTCAAGTCCCAGACTTTATTAGCCTTCATGGACATTATTTCTTTTTCCATGGCCTCGAGCCATTTTGAAGAATGTTCACTTCTCGTGGCTTCTTCAAATGAGGTGAGATCATCCTCCATTTGAAATTTCTCTGTATGATAAATTTCATAATTATCAGGAATAGCTGATCTTTTAACTCCTTGAGACCTCCTCGGGGCCTCCTTATTTGGCACATTTTCTGTTTGAGGCTGTTGTTGCTCAACCTCATGTGTGACAATGGGTTCTATAGGATTCTGAAGAACAGGTTCCTCATTCATTGTTGCCACAGAAGAAACAATAATAGGTGCTGGCACCACAGTGTCTTGCATTGTTGGTGCAGCGACGCAGATAGTGAGAAAAATGGCTCTTGAATCATTGGAGTGAGCGCATAAGCCCGCTTCTCTTTAAGATCAATTACTCGAGCTACCTTGCTCCCCTTCATCATCTTATCCTCTAAGAAGACATCGTGTCTCGTTTCTACAAACTTTATATATCAGTCTGGATAGTAGAAACGAAAACTTTTTGATTTTTCAGGATAGCCAATGAAATAGCAACTTACTGTTTTGGGATCAAGCTTCCCAATATTTGGGTTAAATACTTTAGCCTCAACTGTGCTCCCCCACACTCGCAAGTGGTTTAATGAGGGAACTCTTCCAGTCCATAATTCGTACGGTGTTTTAGGCACCGACTTACTTGGTACTCCATCCGCAAATTAAATGGTAAAGTGGAATAGCTCATCATGCTTCGCGCCATATCTATTAGGGTACGGTTACGTCTTTCAGCTACTCCATTTTGCTGAGGTTCGTCCGATGTAGAATACTGGGCTACTATGCCATTCTCCTGTAAAAACCTTGCAAAAGGTCCAGAAACTTGGCCATATAAGGTATGCCGACCGTAGTACTCCCCCTACGGTCAGATCGGACTATCTTAATCTTTAAATCGTGTTGATTTTCAACTTCAGCCTTAAAAATTTTGAATTTATCCAAGGCTTCTGTTCTTTCTTTGATTGGATAAATATAGCCATAACGGGAGTAATCATCTGTGAATGTTATGAACGAGTCATAACCATCCACAGTTTTCACAGGAAATAGACCACAAATGTCTGTGTGAATAATTTGTAGAATTCCTATGCTTCTTTTGGCATCTTTCTTAATTTTTTTTGCATATTTTTCTTTAATGCATTCTCTACATTGATCTAAATCTGAGAATTCTAATGGAGGAAGAATATTATTCTTTACTAATCTTTCTATTCTCCCCCTCGAAATATAGCCTAAACGATAGTGCCATAATTTTGACGAAGCATCATGAGTTCTCTTTCGTTTTCTGTTTACGTTGGAAGACGAGAGTTCACAAACTTTGTCGCACGCAACGTTCCCATCATCGCATACAACATTCACATCATCACGTAGTGATAATAAGTAAAGCTCATTTTGTAAGATGGCAAGGCCAACACATTCTTTATTAAATATTATTTCACACTTGCTATTTTCAAAATGACAATCATAACCATCATTGTCCAAACATGAAACACTAATCAAATTCCTCTGTAAAGAGGGTACATAAAGAACATCTCTAAGTAAAAGAATGAAGCCATCAGCTAGCTCTAATGAAAGATCATCAACGGCTTCAACATCTGCTTGGATTTCGAATATTGCACATATAGGGATTCATTTATAAAAGTAATAATGTTCTCACTTTTTTTGCCATGATCATCTTTAAGCAATCAGGACCGTTCTTTTCGTAATGTCTTGTCTTCTTGCAGTGAAGACACTGGTCCTTGTCGACTACAAATTTGTTCTGTTGAGGTTGATGGACATGGGCCTTTTCCTTTGTTCTTTGAGGAGTGACTGTTGAAATTTTTTCTTTTGTTGTTCTTCACATAGTTGATAGAACCACTATGTGAAGCTTTAATTCTGTTCTTCTCTTGCATACACATAGCTATGCATTTTTTCAAGTCCCATGTCTCAGGCTGCATGTTGTAGTTGACAACGAAGATGTCAAACTCTTTTGACAAGGAAGCAAAAATCAGATGAATAAAAAGTTCATCTTTGAGACCCAGATCCACTGGTTTGAGCTTGGATGCCATGTTGCTCATCCTTAGTATGTGCTCTTTTATAGCACTGTCACTACCAGAGTACCTTTCTGTCACAAGCTGCTTGATCAGCTGTGTTGCATATGTCTTTGAAGAACCAGTGAACTGATTCTTTATTTTGTCAAGGTACTCTGTGACAGTGTCACACTCTGAAATTGAACCCATAATGGCAGGCTCCATGGTGTTCTTTATCACAACTATACATTTTTTGTTGGCTGTGACCCAATTTCTATGCTCAAAGTCATAGAACATCTTTAAGAGAGCATAGTCCCTCTGTCTAGTCTGCCAAGTAGCATCAACTTCATTTTCTTTTCTCACTGGCTGCTCAGGCTCAGTGGGACATACTGTGGTGAGGACCCAGTCAACCTCAGTCAAGATAAACGTTAGGTCTATCTTTTTCTTCTACTCTCCATAGTTATCTCCTTTGAGAGTGGGGATCTCTTTGATACAACTCATCAAGTTGTATCCTCCTGAAAAATAATTCAAATAAAGTGAGAACATAACAATAAAATCATATGTCTTAGTTTCAACGTTGGTCAAAATTAAGACATACAATTTGTCTATACATTAAAACTATATCACTGTTGGGCAGAAATAGAAATAATACATAAAATTATCAATTAAAAAATTATAATACTGTTATTATCAACGTTGGTCAGAAAAATAACAATATCATAATTATCTAAAATTATATCTATTTTTCAAAATTAAATTCTCCCGTTGGTTCGAATTTAATAATGAAATAAACAAATTTAAATACGCAGCGGAAAATAAAATTTTCTCTATTTTTCAGAAGCAATTATTGTACTTTTCTATTCTGTCAAAATTTGCTAATTTTTGCCTAATTATTTCTGTTAAAAATTAGCAAAACAATTAATTAATTTACTTCTGAAAAATAAAAAGAAAAAACAAAACAGAAAATCCTTTGAATTTGGGCCGAAATCGCACGCTGCCCACTGTGAACAGTTGCGCGCGCGGCCCAGCAGTACTTTCGGTCCAGCCCAGCACGTGCGGAAAACCGGCCGAGGCAACCTGGGCCCGGGCCGGAAATTCACGCCCCCGCCTGGGCCGAATCTGGCCCAGCTCGGCGCCGACGGCTCCCGATCGTTGGATCGAAGATCGACGGTTCTGCGCGTAAGTCGGCGGTATAAAAACCCGTCGCGCGGCCGCTCACCGAAACCCTACTTCATTTCTTTCTTCCCCCGCTCGCTCTCTCGCGCTCGGCCGCTCTCTCGCGGCGCTATGGCGAAACTTCGCTAGAACGCCGCCGCACGGCCATGGCGCCGCCGCACGACTCTTGCCGGCGCGTGCACGCCGCCGTCAAGGGGTGGTGCACGCGC
>BCLG01000269.1:227539-246147 GCA_001602295.1 Zoysia matrella | reverse complement strand
GCGGTGGTCGAGGAGTGTGGAGATGGAGATGGGAATGGCAGCGGCGGCGGCGAATGACGAGGGCAGGGTTTTGAGATGGAGCATGGAGATGAGAGGTGGGAGGGTTTAGTGGGCCGGGCTTGTGCAACCATTCGTCTGGAACTACGGGCTACGGCCCATGGAAACTGTTGGGGAAATGTTTTGGGCCATTAGAAATGCAAGGGGTTTTCGGATTCTATAACTTTTTTGAATCTTCCACAATTATGTAAGATATTTTCAAATAATGTTTATTATAAACTTCATGAGTCAGTTAATTTCTCATAGTAAACCCTGGTCATGTTTTAGAGATCTAGAACAGCAGAAGCCTCCAATTGTGCACCTGTAAGGCAATCCACGTCCATCCACAACATCAAAAGTGACAATTCATCACCACAAACAAGGATCCAAAAGCATGCTTCCAAATCAAGATGTAGCATCTTGCCTGGTGGCATGGCTCCCAAGGATTTGTTCTTATGGCAAGCTAGCTGCTTGAGTTGGACAGTAATCAATCTTGCCTCCATTTGCTATCCTATAGTGAATCAGGAAAATCTCGATCATTCTACTACCAGTTTTCAGAACTGATAGGTTGCACATCACTTTCTTCGTTTATTCTTTGTGTATGTGCAATATACCAAAATCTCCAATTAGCTAACCAAGATAGACTGCCCTTTTCAATCAAACCAACCTTATAATTCACCAATGCATAGTGCATCCCAACAACTTGTCTCCTTGTAGCTACTAGCCTACTAGCTACTCGTGCTCACATCCCCCAGCTTCCCTTCAATTGTTTGACTTTCTTGGCCTTTTCCTATCAAATTTAACAATGAAAATTAAATTATGAGGTTATTATTTGTAAAAAAAAATTATTGAGGAATATCAAATGAACAAACCGTGCTCAATTTAAGCCTTTCAAGAAATAACTTTCTGTGCATAAGAGGTAAAGCAAAAGTATACATAACAATTATTTTATATAGAGTGATCTATGTTTTAAAAAATGGTAAACCAGAAAAGCTCGCTCAATCTTGGTTGAGACTTTGTCCAGCAAGGAACTTATGAATAATTCAAATGGGAGAGACTGATCCCATGTTGACTAGATCATATCGTCCAAGCATGTGCGTGCGAATTACTCTCTTCGTTTTTTAATTGATATCGTCGTTAACTTTTAAATTCAACTTTAACTATTTGTCTTATTAAAAAAAATTGATAAATTTCATATATTTTGATATAATTTGATTTATCATTAGAGTTATTTGATTCATAACTTAAAATTTTACACATTCGAGCAAATTTTTTAATAAGACGAATGATCAAATTTGAATTTAAAAGTCAACGGCGACGTCAATTAAAGAACGGATGGACTAGGTTGTGAACATAAATAAATCCTGCCATCTCATTCTCAATCATGTGATTATTCCTCTCTACATCACCCATGATGCTCATATCCGATAAAAATACAAATCCTAATTTTATAATTGCCTACGGCACCACTATAGTTGGAGTGGGAGAGATCTCGAGTATGATGCTATGCAATTGAAAACTTAATTCATTGATAGGTAGCCATCTATATGTATGTAGATGTTCCTTTTTCATTGAGGACAGAGAGATGGAGACTTGGAATAGGACTATATAGTGGCGCATCGATAGAAAATGAAAAGCTAGTATAAAATGGCATTTAAACAAAAAAAATTCTTTGGAGTGGCATTCTAAAAAATCATTCTTGTGTGGGTATTATTTAAGGAGACACTCCTGATGTGAAGAAATTTGCATTGGAAAAAACAAATAGACCCTGGCCTTCGTCAATACATTGCAGTTGCTTACGCGAAGGTAGGATTAAAAAGGTGTAGGTGTATACTAGGTGTGGAATCACAAAAGAAAGAAATGCATTCTTGCACCTCATCATGACGTTCTCGCCCCCCTAAAATGGAAATCGTGGAGCAGTGGAGCAATGCCCTTCACTCGTGGTCTCAATCGAGAGAGAGAGAGAGAGAGAGAGAGAGAGAGAGAGAGAGAGAGAGAGAGAGAGAGAGATGCTGTTGTGTTGGAGAGAAATGGATCCCTTACTGCCGTTTATAACATTTGACATGCAGGAAGACCTTCCAAGGTGAGGCTGCTGAGCTAGTACAAAGTCCGTTACTTAGTAGTACTATTCCGCAAATACAGTATATATATCGAAAAATTAATCTACTACAGTTTTACGCTAGTTTCTTCCATCTCTAGTTTATTTTAGAAAAAAGTCACCGGTCAAGTCACTTATCATATTAACAGCCCCCAGGCCGTTATCAGTTTCCTGATGACCCCTTTTTCTACCCAATAATGTACAGTACCTCTCATGTCAAAGACCACTTCCCTAGTGATCACTCACAAACAGCAACTGCTGCTGCATGTGTTGGCTACTGTGCGGTAGACGATCGATTGACACGGTCAAGTCCCACCTCTGCTCAAGCTAGCTGCCACACCCCAGCAGTGTGTTGATCCTAACATCTGCTCCACGATGCGGTTTAGGCCCTGATACAGCTGAAACTTAATAAAAAAGTAGCTTATTTTTTCAGCAGCTAAAAAATAAGCTGCTGTTTAGTTCATTCTGAGAGCTGCTGAACTAATAAGTAGTAAAATAAGTTTGCTGTTTGGCACAGCTCCTGCTGATTTCTGTGAATAAGATAGAAATAAGCTGTGCCAAACAACGCCTTAGCATGACTGTACATAGCTGCAGCTTCTGGCCTGTGCGGCTGTTAGAGATTGTTAGTTGTTAGATGCCGCACACAAGTCAATCTGGAAAGCAACCTGAACTCTAAATAAATCACCACATCTCAAAAATTCGTGTTAAGTAGGTGTTAGTAATTAAGATGCGACATTGTTAGAAGGAAGGTAGCTTGATTTGTTGAAAAGTTCAGAGGGTGAGGGACTGATCACTGCTGGTTCCGATCGAAAGTCAAATACTTCAGCCATTTCACGCAGTAAGTGTAAGTTCACACAGAGCCTCAAAAGTGGATGGAGTACTCCAATTTGAAGCGCGCAGTTTCAAGCTTCCTCTGCATTAACCTCTAATCACTAACTGTGAGATCGGATCCACAAGTCAGTGACTGTTAATACACAATGCCCAACGGCAGAGAATCCTCTTTCAGGCACTCTAGAATCTGGAGTATGTGCCGAACTGTACAAGGTCCCATGGTCAATTCAAATGGAAACGGGAATTCAGTATTGCACAGTGAGAAGCTTGCTGTGGTCGACAGTCAGATCCGTTGGAGCGCGTCACACTCCAACCTCTCTCTGTCTCCCCTTCCCATCCGAACCCTATCATTCTCTCTCTAGGCATAATTCCTCTCATTTTATTCCTCTACCTAATAGGCTGGGATGCTGCCAATACCATCACACAGCATCAACCTTCTCTCTCTAGCTCCTACTACAAGTAATAACCCCCTTTCGCCTCTCTATATCTCTGCTGCCTCTCACAGACGCCGCTCAAGAAACAAACCTCCCATACACGAATCATACGCCACTCATGAGCTAATCACACGCAACTCCTCGATCTCCACTGACTCCTCGATCTCAATTTCCTCCTTGGAAACCATAGAAAGTTCAGCTCCTTGGAAAACCATAGAAAGAATTCAGCTAGTCACGACGGAGGAGTACCACTGGTAGTTGCAACAAGATTCCACTGCTGCAGTGATGAGCTCCGCTGCTGCGACCGGCGTGACTCCTGATCTCTCGCTTCACATAAGTCCTCCGTCGCCGGCAGCCGGCGGTGGTGCGACGCCGGAGGGGCTCGACGCGGCGCAGCGGAGCCTCCGGGCACAGCAGCGGCTGCACCAGCCGAACCAGACAGCCCACGGTTTCAAGAAGAGCTCGAGCAGCGGCGGAGGGAAGAGGAGCTCGAGGGCTCCTAGGATGCGGTGGACCACCGCGCTGCATGCGCACTTCGTCCATGCTGTCGAGCTACTTGGCGGCCATGAGAGTATGTTCAGTTCGGAGCCTAATAATCAATAACACCGTCCATGCATAATATTCCTTATTTGTGTGAAGAAATCTTTTATTGATCTCACCTTGCTTCTGATTTTCTTGGAGTTGTCCTTAATTCTTAGGTGTTTTAAGAATTGTTCTTCGTTCTAAAGTAGACTGTACACTCATAATCATATAAAATGAGTTTTTGATGCTAGTGTTGGCGTTTCTCTTCCAAGTTTTCTTATGATTTTGGGGTTTGTAGATTTTTTTTTGTAAGATCTTGCTATAGTTCTGGAGAATTCATTCATTTGAATTTCATATATGTATTCTGTAATCGTAAGTCGTTTGGTTTCTTTTCTTCTGTCTCTTTCCTGTTCCAAGAAAGTTTTCATCTTACTTAAATATACTAGTACATACAATACTTAGTCACATGCCTTCATGTAAGGTTCATGTTTATTCAACTTGATTTTTCTCCATGCATGCATATGCATGTGCATTAATTTCCTTGGTCCTGAAACGTCCTTGCTTTTGTTTTTGGTCGCATCTTCTAGGAGCAACTCCAAAGTCAGTCTTGGAACTGATGAACGTGAAGGATCTCACATTAGCTCATGTCAAAAGCCACCTGCAGGCAAGGCCTCCGATCCTCTCCTACTTCCACCTGCATGTTTACAAATTTTAGTAATAAAAACAGGATATATAGCCTATTTAACTACCTATCTTGTTTGATACCACTAATCTTCTTTGTTGTTAGCTGACGTCAAGATACCTATTAAGTCCCGTTATCTTCGTCCTCCATTTGTCTCTTGAACACATGCCCCACACAGTTAGTATTTGATTTGGTAAAACCAAATGGCATACACAAAGGGCCAAATCCAAAATGACATTTCTTTCTATCCTGCATGCAGATGTACAGAACAGTTAAGGGCACAGACAGATCATGCGTTGCTGCAGGTAAAAATAAAAAAAAACCCAACACATATCGCCTAGATCTTTATATGCTCTGGCAGGCAGAGGCCATGTCACAAACAGTGCTGAATTATTGGCATGGGATGCGGCAGCAGCGCTGGTGCAGACGACATATGTTTATGGTTTGCAATGTGATGACCAGACGTATGTATGGTGTATTGCAGTTGCAGGCCATGGCCAGGTCAGAGACATGGGGTTTCTGAGAGGTGCTCCTGAAGGGGATGGCTTATTTGATGGTTTCAACAGCAACTTGGTCAACACTACTGCATCCACCAACGATTCTACTAGCAGGTTATATATGTGCTAACTGCGTTTTGATTGGAATACTAAGTCCAGTACTTACAAGAGAAGCACACATGCATGTTCTTATTAACGTTTTGTTCCATCCATTGGCCTTTGCGTCTGAAAATATAGTATTGAGAAGTGAGAATGATAGTCATTTTTTCAAAAAATAAAAATACTAAGAATGATAAGTAATTTAGGTCATGCGGAGTACGTCATTGTGATACTAATTTACTCCTATAATCCATATGGATGCATGCCAGCTTTGGTGGCATACTGTAGCTTGGGATATGGAGTATGGAAACTAGAAAACCGTGATGGCAGGATCTAGAGGAGTTTGACTGCGTTATTTTAGTTCGTGGCAGCGTGGGTTTATGTTGTTGGACTGTATATGATCCAGATTTCGAGCTGTGTCCTTAAGCCCAACAATGAATAGACAATAGTGTGTTTGTATAGGATTAGTTTATTCAGTATTACTTCCAAGTCTAAAAAAAACTATTACTCAATGTTGTCATCATCTGCTAATTTATTGGACAATGCATGTGTGAATATAATGTAAAATTATTGCATTTTACACTGCAAGAAAATAGATTTTTAGTTACCAAGTTTTAGTGACCAAGAAATTTGGTCACTAAAATTGACAAATAGTGACTAAGATTTGGTTTTTATTGTTGATATACATTTTTAGTGAACAAGATATATGCTCATTGGTTGATAAATACATTTAGTTACCAAGAGTTCTCTAGTTTTTATATAGTTTTAGCGACCAACATGTGCAATATATATATATATATATATAAGATTTTAGTGGTCAAAATGCGACTAAGATTTTTAGTGACAAAATAGTTATAGTGAATAATTTTACACATATAGTAACCATATACTTTGGTGACTAAAAAACCTTTTTCTTGTAGTGTTAGAGTTCTAGCTCTACCCTATTATTTTTACTACTTCCTTCCAACCATATCTAGCTAGTGCCAGATTAATAATCATGAGAAGCAATCATATTTGACGTACGTGCATGCATGTTGGGATCCCTATGAGCTAGCAGTGCAGCCTTTTCGCAGCTCTTTTTCAGCTGAATGAAACGAAATTTCCCATCACCCATCATATTTTAGTACCAGTTCGTCGTCACTCAACAACTCTCTCTCCCTCTCTGCTGGAGTATCTCTTCCTGGGCATTCACACTTGCGTAGCCTAAGCGACCGCCGCATGGGCCGTCTCGCGCGCGACAGTTCACGCGCAATGACTACTCTCTCCGTTTTAATTTTGATGTCGTTAGGACAAAGAAACTAGTTCAAATTTGTACTAACTTTCTTGTCTTAACGACAACAAAATAAAAATGGAAGGAGTATGTCCTTGGCATGCAGTCCACTGTCTAGGAACCCGGTCCCTCTCTCAAGATCTAGTGAGCACAAAATATATATGCATTGCAAAGAACATAGCACATGTGGGGGTAGGGAGACACACAAGATGGAAGAAAAGTAAAGGTTTGAATTGCATGCAAACACGGCACCACTTACCCTACTCAAGAAACTCATGATGCCCAGGAAGACTCCGTTTCCCTCCCCCCACCAAAACCTGCAGTATCGATCGTGTTCTTAATGGTCCCTCGTTCACAACCGGCCCAGCCATCTGCTGCTGCACTGCTCATCATCCGACGCATTCAGATCAGATCCACATCAATTGTTCCTCTGCCGGTGCCGGGGCCTATCAGTCGCAATTGCCGGTGGAATCTCGGGTGAGACACCCAGAACGAGACAAGGGCGACTATCCATCGGCCTTGACCGGGGGCATGCAAGCCTGATGAGTCCGCGTGCATGTCGCTCTCGCTCTCTCGGCTTGGTGAACACAGTGGTAGTGGCGAGCATGGACAAGCCACTTGGCAGCACTGGGACTGACGGATCCATCCATCCATCGATGTGGCTCCCCAAACATGTCCAGCCACTTCTCGATCTCCAAGATGCTGGATGCCCGTGCTTTTAGCTAGGGTTTAACCCATCCTGGAAATGATAATAATTAACCATCCTTCCAATGATCTTGTACACATGGTCATTTAGATATCTACCGTGTTGTATTATATGTTCCTTTTGGTTTTTACTGATGTAGAGAGTAATTCATTTGTAGATGTTTTTATACCTTTTTTTTTTTGAGACTCAGAAGTTTTTATACTTTTTTTTGAAATAAAGAAGTTTTTATACTTAGTTACACCTGCATGAAGCTGAAGTATGTGCATTGATTTGTGGCGCAGGAAATCGCAGTCCCCGGCGGAGCAGCAGCAGCAGCAGCTGGAGCACCATAACGCTGCTTGGATCCAAGCACTACTAGTCCAGCATCAGCTGCCATCGACATGCCGCACGGTGCTGCCACACCAGTACATCAGGCTTCAACCTGATCGCCTCTTCATGGAGCAACGCCAGGTACTAGCTAGAACGGCAGAACGTTTATAATGGGACAGAAGGGAGGAGCGCAAGAAATTTATTTCTTCTGTTTATGTTTATTTATTGTAATCTTTACTTGTTAAGTACAACCTCCTTATGATCTGCACGCAGAGACAGAAGGGAGGAGGAGCACAAGATCACAGGGAAGGCGCCGTCGCTCACGATCTCGCAGAGGCGGGTCGTCCCGCGATCAACCAGAAAGGGTTATCCGCGCCACCGACGAGTCTGGTACACGATGCCGAGACCGTCGTCCGGGGACCGCCGTCGTCGTCGAACACGAGCAGCAGCGACGACACGGCCTCGAGCTCCGACTGGCTGCAGCAGCAGACCCTACTGATGCCGGCGTCGACGCAGCGGTACGGCAGTAATGGAGCGATCAGCTGGTTAACGTCGACGACGCCTCCGCCGCCGACCCTGGAGATGAGCCTGGGAAGGCAGGGGTGGCAGGTTGAGCAGCAGTGCGGTGGCGGAGGCGAGTTCGAGCCGGCGCCGTCGGCCAAGGACCGGACTCTCCTCAAGTGTTTGTGAGTACTGATGAAGTGATGATCAACTGTTACCCAAACCGCTAGAATGATCAGGGCCGCAATCACGAACAGACAAGAAAGATCGATAGCAAAACCACTTTCTTTCTTTGCATGCTGTTATATTCCATTGTATCCAAACATTTAATCAATTAGGAACCATTGACAAAATTTAGATAAATAAAGCTTTCTTGAACATTATCTAATCTACACACAACAAAAATTTTATACTCGACAAGATTCAAAGTCCGATTTGGGACGAATAATAAACGACAATGCCTCAGGATAATGCAGCCCAGGCCCACCCGTCGCACGAGTATCGTGATCAAGGCCCAGCCGCTCTTACTAGGCGTGGGCCGGCACAACTATCTCCTCCTGCGAAGCCACGCGCGCGCGCGCCGCCGGTCGCACGGCCGTTCCGGGAACCTATCCGAGCCGGACGCGACAACGATCGAGCCAGCTGGCCGAGAAGGTCCAACCCGGCGGCGCGGAGACAAAGCCCGCCGGCAAAACCGCGGGCCGGGCTGACCTGACCGTTGCGGGCGACGTCGCGGTCACTGTCTACAAGTACGTTGCCAAGTAACCGGCGCGTCCCGACGAACGGCGGCGGAGCGATCGGAGCCGTCGCCGGCTGGGGAGCACGCGTTCTCACGTCGAACATTCTCGCGGGATAAGATCGGCCGCCGAGGATACCGCGGGCTGATCAGGCCGGCCGGCCGACGAGGATACCGCGGGCTGATCAGGCCGGCCGGGAAGCCTACTGGTTGCTGCCGTGGCGAAGCCTGATCCGTTCCGCGTTACGCCTGTTGTGCCAGCTATATAAAGCAATGGCCAAGGACCCCTGCTTGGTCACTCACAGAATCCATCTAGCTCACGCGTCATCCTTGGTTCAGCTAACTGAGTAAGGTTCGCGCGCCGGATCAAGTTCGTCCCACTCCACCCACCGGAGAACTCACCGCTCGAAGCTCACCATGTCGACATCGACGACGGCGTCCGCGTCGGGCCTGGCCGGCGCGTGGTTCGGCGAGCTCGCATCGGCGCTGCAGGGCACGTGGCAGGCGGTCACTGCGAGCGGCGCCGTCCACGGCGAGCAGCGCCCGCGCCCGCAGCCGAAGCTGGGCGGTCTCGGCGAGAGGAGTAAGAACGCGGCACGGGGAGCGGCCAGCGCTGCTGGGAAGACGTCGCCTGCGGGGAAGGAGGTGGAGGAAGTCGGCGCGTGCGGGGCCGTCGTGTCCGACGCCACGCTCTACCTGCTGCTCGACCGGTTCGCGCCCAACTAACTGATGCCGCTCGTCGTCGACGTTCGTGGCGTGGTGGCCGGGTCCGAACGCTGTACAGACTGTGCTGCGTAACTCCACTTCTTCGCACATGTATATATAAAAGTTAATGATCTTCCTCGCCGGTTGATCTCTTCCTCTTTCTCCGTCTGGTCGTCTCCATGGCGCGCCGTTGTCTCTCTTCCACTTATTCACTAAGCTTGGCCTGGCCTAGGCTCGCTGTAGATTGTGTCGCTGGCGCCAAACGTCAAGTTATCCTCACGGCCACTTGACAATCGCAACAGGTCGCTGTGTAGGAAAGAGAAGAGGGGACGTGTCGCCAGACATCTTCCCTTGATGAAGACCTTCTTCCTATCGGTTGGATGCTGAAAAAATCCCGTAGCCATGGCACAAACCGAAGAAAGCTCCTTAAGATCTTTTGGCTGCCTTTGTGTCACGATCGATGGCACTTTTCCGAGACCGATGGATGAAAGAATGATATTCATGCCGCGACTTCGACATGTTTTGGGAGGGTTTGTGTGACTATTGAGGAATATCCGTGTCCGACGCCACGCTCTGCCTGATGCTGCACTACTACTGTGGCATGGTGACTGCCGGGTATGTGCAGTCTGAAGATAAGCCATTCGTTGTAATAAAAAAGATATGTACATATAAATGTTCTTCCTGCCGATTGCTCTCTTCGATCTGAAAAATCATAGCAGCGGAAGGTATGGTACAAGTGTACAACTGCAGATCCACACTCCAACCTGTAGCCGCTGACGACAAGACAACCATCCCTCTAAGAAGTTAGGCTTTACACGACTCAGAATGGCCAGAGACCTCTCGCATCTCATCACTCTACCTTGCGAATAGCAAGACAAGCATAATAACCGGTGATCAGCTACGAACAAAAGGAATGAACGAACAGAGCACGGGGTGAGGGACTGCACAGCTATTTACAAATATGCACAAGAAGGGCTACGTCAGTGAGAGTAGGAGCTTGGCTCCTCGCTGAAGCCGGTCTCACTGGCACCAAACACAGGCTTCTCGTCTTCCCACTTGACAATCTCCCCGGCATAATGGATCGCCGAACGGACAGACTCCTCATCCAGGGCGTTCACGTAGGATACATAAAGCTTCCGCTCTGTGAACGAGCGGAACAGCCTCTTGAACTTCACGGCCATGTAGTGCGCGGCCATCTGTGCTAGCGTTGCGCCGCTGTGATCTCGCGTGCTTCTGCTGCTGCTGTTGATCAAATTGCGACTGAGCAGGGGAGTGAAGTCGTCAAACCAGTCGCATGATGTTAACGGTGATTTGTCAATCTTCTGGTCTAGGAGATCAAACTTGGTGAGTAGTAGAAGGAAATCCATTTTCTCAAATGTTGGATGAAAGACGATGCTCTCAAATAGCTGCCTGCTCTCTATCATCTTGTTCATAATGGCACCATTTGCATCCTCATAGTACTCATCATAGTCACTCGCAGCAACACAGAAGACAACAAGCCTTACATCATCGAACATTTGCAGCCATTTGCAGTTCTCATGCAAACCTCTTTTGTTTATTCTGATCAGCTGATACCTGGAAACAAATTGAAATATTCCTGTGTTATTGCAACTATCACAGTTACTGATAAAAATTAAAAAAAAAGGATCAGAATATAAGGTACTCAGGAAAAACAAAATATAAAACATGCAATCATGTTTTATCTTAATAGGTTATAAATGAAAATTCTTCATGTATATCTATCAAAAAAGGTTAAAAAACATGACGACCTACAAAGATTCTGATCCTCATTAATTAATTAGGTAACAAAACCCAATAAACTGTGAGTCTAAAATTATGAAGCTGTAGAAAGACTAGAAGTGGCACAAGTAATAGCAGACTATCATTGCCTCTTGAGAGAAAGTAGAACTCACCTTAACAAAGTGTCTTGTGGATCAGGTTCATCCACACCCTGTTCTTCCAAAGAACGCTGTGGGAACGAGAATTCTGTCGATGCTAGCCCATCAGATGATGTTATCCCATCGGCATACAGTATATCCATATCAGAAAGCTCATATTCTGGTCGAGATATGTCAACAGCCTTATCATTGCAAAAAAAAAAGGGGTTAAAATGGCACTTACATTCACATCCAACCAGTGCAAAAAAAAAGGATGAAAATAATACCTTGTCAAGAAAATAACTGGCTGCAGGTGGAAAAAATAGCAGCTCATTTCTTCGTTTATATGTAGCTTGAATAGCAGGGTCTTTCCATAATTCCTCCACAAGTGGAGCAAATTCTCGACTAGCTGCAGGGAAGATGTCTTCAAGATTACCCAAAGCCATTGCTTTAAGAATCCACTCAGAGAATGCTTTCAAGCGTGGGATAAGGGAATACGGAGTAGCTCCATCACAGAACTCTGATTCACTATGGCCTGCAGAAAAAGAACAAAAGGCCTATAGGTTCCCGCATGCCACATTGCTTCACAAAAATCTAATAAGAAGTCTCCTGAAATTCTAGAAGTCCACTTTCGGATATCATACCAGAGCTAGAAGGGTCAGATTGACGGATTTTCCTATCAGCAGAAGCTTCCTCTTCAAATCTTTCACGGCCTTCAAGTAATATACCAAGGTAGTTGTATATGTTGCTTTGTATGATTAGTTTCAGATCTTCACACTCATCCACTGAAAAGGGTTTGCTCTTGTACAAGAACTTGGCCTAGATTCAAGATCAATTGTCATATCAGTATTACAAATATCGCAGGGTATTTAGATATCTTTGTTCTAATCTCCTGTGAATAGCAGTGCTTGAATGGTGATCTAAATGCATCCAATCAATATATCTAGTTGTGCATATTAACACATTTGAAGTCCACAAAGCTTTTACCTGCTTGAGTATGGTGCTTGCCCCAGAACCAATCAACAAAAGCTTCTGAATTGTCCTTTGCTCTAGGTAGTCGGGGATGAGACGATTTGCCATGTGAACAGCTTCTTCGCCACATTGATTAGCTGCCTTGTTCGGTGTTGGCAATGACAGGACAGGACTAAGAAGCTTCACTATAGGCTGGTGAGAAACACAGACAAATTGAAACTGGTTAGTTTCCTTGCCCAAAATTACAAGGTATCTACATAAGACAAATCCCAGGGTTACCTTATCCCAAATCTTCCCCTTAACCCTTTTTTGGCCTTCCTCTTGGTACATGCCATCAGCATTCACCCAAAAATGAGGTTTCCCAGCACATTGGACTCCTGCCAACTGATATCAAACAGAACTTATTATATTAAGAAAATAGAATAGACATCTCGAAAGTGGGTAGTGGCGTATGATTCCAAACCTTAAGCATCTGAACTTCAGATTTTGTAATCTCTCGTCCATTGATTAATATTCCAGTGTTTCCATTACTCGCTTTTTGATCTAGCAAACCTCCAACATTTAGATTTGGACTGATTATGCAGTGAGGTTTATGCCCCTCCTGGAACATTTCCAAGACACGTTTCTTGTTAGTTGATGATGAAATATAACTAAGGACCGCAAGAAAATAGAAGGGAAATGCACGATGCAGAAACTAAATTACTACCAAAACAATGAAAAAAATCCCAAGAAGCAGATGCAAATGTGGCAATTACTATTCAAGTTTTCCAAAAAATTATTACTGACACTATAATATATAGAGTCGCGTCCCATGTTTTGTGGCGCTGCCTAGCCCTCACCTAGAGGTTGTGGGGGTGGCGGGTCGCCATGGAACACCACAGTTTTAGTTACACCACAACGCCCAGGTGTCGCCTAGGCATTGTGATGGGGATAGGTCACCACAGGATGCCACAACACCACAAAAACTATGGTCATTTTACTAGTTCCAAAACAATATTGTATGTAATGGCTCCTAAAGTAATATCATAGACATGCCAATCTTGACATGCAACTGTGTTGTTCTGCACCGCATAATGGAAGTTAGAAGATTTACACTATTTAGAATTTCGGACAACACACCGTCCAGTCATATTACAAGGAAAGTTCTAAATCAATTCGGAACATGATACCACAGCCCAGTTTTGCTATAGGCCCATCAAAGGAAGCTTATTAAATATAGGATAAAGTCCAATTTACTTCCCTCAAGTATAGCCAAAGTCCAAATAACACCCTAAAGTATGATTTGGTTTATTTTACCCCGCCAAAACATGATTTTGGATCAAATTACCCCCTCGTGCAATTTGTCTTTTTTAATTCTTCTTATACAAGCATAATCTTAAGGTGAAACTTTATGAGATACTAAAGCACATCATAACACTTGTTAGAAAAATATGTTTTGAATTTTTAACCATTCATTTGCATATAGTTTTGTATTTCAAAGATTAATTTACTATTAAACATCTTTCCTCATAAAAATAATGACAAAAAATTCTAATTATTTTTTTTAATATGTGTTATGATGTTATTTTATCATGTCGTAAAGTTTCATCTTAAGATTATGCTTGTATATTGAGAAACAAAAAAGACAAATTGCACGAGGGGGTAAATTGACCCAAATCATGTTTTGGCGGAGTAAAATAAACCAAACCATACTTTAAGGGGTTATTTGGACTTTGGCTATACTTGAGGGGAGTAAATTGAACTTTATCCTTAAATATATTCCACAGTATCAAGTTCAGCAGCATTATCCATCCAGGATTGCAAGTATACATCATAATTTCAACAAAAAATATACATCTAGCAATGTAGAGCACTAAATAAGACATTGTCCTGGAAAGGACAGGACAACAGAAAAGGTAAAGAAGTAATCTTTTGCGTCAAATCTGTGCATTGATCAAGACCATTTCTAGACGTACACTGGAATATAAACAAAATTACAACAAGCTTATTCTATTAAAAAATCTATGTTTACATTTTTTTTCCTTTTTTCGAATAGGATTATTCCACTTCCATTTCTGGAGAAACAAAGATCAAAAGATTTTACAGAAAAGATGCAAATGATTAGAATTCTGACATGGATGGAGGGGAGGCCCCTCTGTTGACCTCTAGCAAAATTCATTGGTCTCTAGAAAGCTACATAGATGTATAATTTCAAGGTTCGGCACACAAGCACCAACAAGCCACTTCATCTAAATGAAACAGCATTTACAACACTTATTGGTGTTAGAGTATAAGTGAATTGCCCACCTTTACTTATCAGCTTAAGCTTTTGGAGTTAAGCTGGTTGGTGCATGCAACTCAATAATCAATATGGTATCAGAGCAAGAGTTCTCGGGTTCGAATCTTGGCAGACACGATTTATTAAAAATAAATCGTAGCCTACTCTTATTTCACGTTTGCGCCCAACGAGAGCTGCACGTGAGGGGGAGTGTTAGAGTATAAGTGAATTGCCCACTTTTCCTTATCAGCTTAAGCTTTTGGGGTTCACTAGTTGGTGCATGCAACTCAATAATTGGTAGGGATGAAAATGGGATGTTAAATTCCCATCCCGTCCTGGTTCTGAAACCATTTTTCCCGATTGTTTTCAATATGGTTGGAATTTAGTAGGGACGGAAATGAAAATGGGACCAGTGTGATTTGGATGGGAACAAAAATGGGAGGAACATTTTCCCGGCCATTTTCAGATTTACCTTTTTTATTTGGAATTATCCTGTTTTTCCTGTTTTATTACATGTTTAGGATTTATCCCCTTTGTTTTCTGTTTTATTCCACCCGTTAAGACTATGTTCAACAGTTCAAGACTTGTTCAAGCCTATTTGCCTATGCAACTCAATGTTATTGTCTTCCCGATTTGAATTACCATATTTCGTCCGTTACCGATATTTTTTCCATTTGAATTTGTCCGTTTTCGTATATCCGACTATCCCAATCCCGTATTCCGGTCCTGACTCTCCGTTTCCATTACGGTTAATTAAATATGAAAACAAAAATGGGATGGGTGTTTTCCTGATCATTTCCGTTCGTTTTCATCCATTATTGGCTCCTTGCACTTGTTTTCTTCACTGCTCCGGCTAAGTTTTGTTGTAAGTATATGTTTACATTAAACCATTACAGTATCCCAATGAAGCATAATGTTTCTAAATTCAAACTGCAGCATGTAACATACCTTGCCCCAGAAGCCGGACACCTTGTCATACCAGTAGAACCCCGGCCGGAGCCTGGAAGGTGGGCAAGGGCACCCCTGCAGCAGCACCAGCTCCTCAGGTGATAGCTTGGCTCCGTTGACATACACGTCCTCTGCCCGCAGTTGGTTCGCCGCGCACTCCCGCTCACTCCTCATAACAAGCTCCACCTCTGCTGTGCTAAGCAGCCGGCGCAACATGCGTGAGCTGCGTCCCAGCGCGCTGCGCTTGGACTCGGTCACGGGTCTGCCAATGCATTCCAAGCACTTGCGGCCCTCAGGCATAGAACCCATTGCCCGAAAAAGGCACCCCGAGCAGTACCGCGCGCCACAGGCGAGGCATGACTCCTTGTCACCGCGGCCGAAGAAGCCGCCCCCTTTCCCGCACCTGTAGCAGCCACGGGACTTGGCTTCCCTTCGGCTCCCCAATTCGAAGTGCGCGGGGACGTGGGAGCCGCTTGACTGATCAGCTGTGCGGGGCCGGGCCCCCCTTGCGGCGGCATCGTCGTCGTCGTCCTCCTCCTCCTCTTCCTCCTCGTACTCTTCATCATCGTCAGAGGTTTGGAGGAGCGAGCAATTGGTCTCAGCGAAGGTGACCACAGGCTGGTGAGGCTTCGGCGGCAGCGTCTGGCGACCGGCGCCCTCACCATCGGAGGGGGAGGACGGGAGCTCGGCGGAGTGGTGGGCCGCGGCGTGGTGGTTCTCGATGACGGAGGTCGGGGAGTCGACCACCGCCGCTGCACCCGCGGGGCATGGGGCGGCGGAGCGAGGCGCGGGGTGGGCGTCAGAGTGGACGCCGGAGAAGAGGGCGGAGGGGACGAGCGGGCGGACGACGGGGAGCGGGGACGAGGACGCGGAGGGGGACGCCGGCGGCGAGGAGAGCGAGGCGAGCGGGATGCGGGCGAGGTCAAGCGGGACGGCGCGCGGGAGCGAGGAGGGGAGCGGCGGGCCGTCGTACTCCGCAGCGAAGGAGAACTCGCCGCTTCCGGCGCCGGCGGCAGCCGCCATCGCCGGAGAGGCTGCGGCGGCGGTTTGAAGGACGGCTCGGCCGGGAAAGCTAGGGTTCAGGGAGAGGCATGTGGGCGCGAAACCCTGGGCGAGGTGGGGAAAGCGGCGAGGGGAGGAGGAGCTGCTTTTCGTCGGAGCACGTGCGAGGGAGGAGAGTGGAGACGGGGCGAGGACGAGGACGAGGCGCAAGGAGAAGCGAGTGCTTTTGTGTGTGCGCCAGGTGCATGGACCAGAGGAGTGTGAAATGGGCTGTGTTTCGCCTCCAGCGAGCTCAGGTTCGTTTTACAACTGTGGATTTATGTCTTTTTTTATGTTTTCTTTCTCGATTTTGTGGGAGGGGTAGGCCCTACGAAGGGGACAGTAAAGCATGCGAAAAATATATTTTATACATTTCAAATTAATTCGGACTATTGATTAGACATCTCTGTATTGTTAGCTGATTATTCTGTTAGTTGCCTAACTCCAATGGTCATGGTTGCATCAAATGTTCGCGCCATGCGCGTTCTTCATGTTCGTTTGCGTGCGTCACCCTCTTCATTCACACGCTCTGTCGATCTCACGGCCATATTGACGTCTGACATGATTTATATATATATACTTATAATATTGATTAATGAAATATGTGTTGTATGCTTCCATTCTTCCTCCTTTAGCCTTTTAACATTCTATACTCTCTTACGGTATTCTAAAAACTCGAAGATGATACAATGTCACCAAATATAGATTAATATGTAAGATATATTTTATTTATCTTCACCTACAAGATAACGTATAGTGCAAAAAATTATCTTATGTATTTTATTCCGTGAGCTAATACTAAGTAATTATAATCACATTTGATGCATTTAATATCTTCTTCTTAAATCGTTAATATTTTACCGCCAATATTATTCAGTAACTCTAACCGTCAAACCAGTACGTCATTACAAAAGTCATTGGTATACATTGATTTAACGAAATATAACGTTTCATCCATATAAACTTCGATAGAATGAATTGTAACCGCATAAATAAGCAAACTTTGCGTGTAAAGCACATGTGTAATGTTACTTCGAAACCAACTCCCTTTCTCCTACCCTCATGCACCGCGTCCACCCAAACAAACAAGACAAACAAAAAACAGAACAGCCAGCATCAAACCGCGAGGACCGCGACACGGATAGATCACAGCCCACACCGCAGCGCGTGTGCCGTGGTCGGGTCGCCTCCCTCCCGTGGCGCCCGGGGAGGGAATTGACCGGTGGGCCCCGGATACCCAGCGCTGCGCCAGAATTTATCGTGCGGGTGACAGGTAGGCCCGGTGCGTTCGGCGTGGGTCACTGCCGCCGCGGCGTCTGCGTGCTCACGGGGTATGTGGGTCCACAGATGAACTGGGCCCTGGAGGCGAGGATTTTTCCGCTCCTCGCTCCTCTGGGACAGTGGCTCGTGGACCTGACGAGTCCACGTGAGCCCATCAGTCCGTGACGGACAACAGAGAGGATATAGCCCGTGGGCTCCGATTGCTTGTGGGCCTCCGAGAGAAAAGATCCTTTAAATTTTTGCACGTTTGCAAGAAAATGCGATACTACCAAGTTTTTGGTATCACCACCCGGAACGGGATGCAGTTTCTTGGCACACAATTAACAGCCGAGAAACATATCCGTGGTGTGGAGGAGGATCGATTGACTGATCGGTGCTGCTGCCCTGATGGCCATCTGCACAGGTGTGGTTCCTGAAACGCCTCCGCACGAAGAAAACCGGAAGCTGGCTTGAAGTCTTGAACGGACCACGACTGGCAGCCTGAACTTGATCGCGTGATCAGCGAGGCTGCGGGGGGTGGCCGGGCGGGCGACTGGTGGACGCTGAGGGCCGGATGGTGACGATCGGGTTACCAACCGACGAAGTAGTGCAGTATCAGCCAATAATTAGAGGGCCCGGTCGCCCCAGCGTTGCCCTCTACGTGCGTGCCCAGCCAGCCAGCCGAGCCCTGAGAGTCGCGATCGGGGGCGCCGCCCGACGTCCACGGCGTCGCGGTCGCCGCGCGCGGCGCCGTCGAGCGGCGCGGCCGACAGCGACGCCGGATCCTCTGTGCACGCACGCATGTACGTATATATGACGCATAACGG
>BCLG01000269.1:201479-216409 GCA_001602295.1 Zoysia matrella | reverse complement strand
TAAAACATATCAAAAGGAGAAAGGAGAATTATCAAAAGGACAGCATACAAAAGAACCTGCAAAGAGGCAGAAAGGTATGCAGATTAGTTCACAACTTGGATTAAAAAACCAATCCACAGTATAGAACAGTCAAGATTTTATTGTCTTCCAACTTAAGGAATGAATGATGGAAGACAAATCCTCAAGTTCAAAACAAGGGGCCATCACTAAATATGCTCTTTTGTTGTGTTCATACATTATTTATGTGCGAAGATGGGTTGTTTCATTGAATTATTAGGGCAAAAGGATCTTATTCATATCATCTCTTTTGACAGGATATAAGATAATTAACTAGCACTGCATAGAAGGGGACAGATACTCAATGGATCGCTTCTCTAAATCCCAAGAATACATTCTAAGGACAAACTTCTAAATACAAAAAATATATACCATATCATGCCCTGAGAGAACCCCTAGGGATTCTATTCTTCTTAAATGCTTATGATAAACGAACAACCACAAAAGTAGGCAACCATCTAGGTTTATAGTACATGCTCACATCAATAAACAAAGTAACAAATAATGTTCAAGATATTACACTGGTTGAGATGCAGCAAGAGAAACTTCCCCATGTGAGTACAAATACAGGTAAGCTGTCATGCTTGTGGGGACAATTAGAGTCAGCCAAGTAGCGCACTGTCAAAGCAAGAGCAAAACTTGAGCATTAATTTAGCAGAATAATGTGTCAAATACAAAGTGGTAGCAAAGTATCACAATACAGAACAATGGACATGCTCTAAAACAACAAAAAGAAAATCATCGAGCATATACTTTCTTAATGTATTACTCCATACCCTAAACACTTTTTGTGAGCACTTATAAATCATTACACTTTTAATAGATGCCTTGTATCTTAAAAAAAAAGTGCAACAAACAGGTCATTCTCGAGAATGATTACACTAACTGGTCAACTTGATTAAGAAACTAGGGTAGACATTACAAATAACATGAGAAAGAAAGATAAACATTTTTTATGGGAAAAACTGAAAAAGAAAAAAATGCTACTCGATGCAATATACAAGAATAGCTGTATATAATAGAATTTCTGCAAAACTGTATGTTGTGAGCCCAGCAGTTGATGCCAGTATGATTTTGCAAACTATGAACACTATGGCAATGATTTTTTTAACCTTTTTAGATATATGTATAAAACGCACTATATTCCAAACATTCCAGGAACAAAGGCAGAAAATATATTATCAATTCATTACATGATACTACATGGGGCTAATCATGTCAATCAATAATAGAAATGAACAACATAAACAGCAAATAAAAAGCATCTAAGAATATGGAAAATCAAATACAAGGAAAAAGAGTTTGATAGGCATACCCTCCAGATCTCCCGGTGCGTTAAATGTGTTTGTGCAAGATCAAACACTTTTGCATAATTGACTGATGACTGTGCAAAGACCCACAAATTTATCCCCCATAACCAAATCATCAAGGCCTACAATACAACCAAGAATCATAATTCATAGGTATTCAAGAGTAGCTTAGTTTTTTGTCCTTTCTACAATTAAAGCAAACACAAGAATTAAACCCACCACGAGAAGAAGAGGATTATGGTATAAGAAAGCCTCATAAAGAAACAGATCTCGAAGATCAGCGTTCATTCTCATAACTGAGTCCCAACTTATCTGAAATACCAACAAAATAAGCAAATTACAGCACAATGCTTCAGATCATGCATGAGAAAAGGCATTAAAGAAATGGATAGATCACATCAAAACTGACCTTGCAACAACATAAACCCCATACAAGAAACAAAATAGCCTGGAAAAGGTGCAGGTCAGTCAACTATTCACGTATAATCCAAATCATATATAGAAGGAATCAGACTTAATACAAAAAAAAAAAAACCAAGGATAAGTTTTGGGAAGCAAAGTAAAATTAAAGCTTTACCATGTAGACATATGCAGATATATTTGTTGAGGATGCACATAGAAGGACAAACTAGAAAATAACATGTTTGGAAGTAGCAGCTAGTAAAGCACTACAAGAGTTACTCTTCAGTTCTGCGTGCTTTCAAACCAATCAGGGTTGCAAGTCAAGTGTCAGGAAAGATTAAAAGTCTGGTAATTTTGTCCTAAATTCTCAACATTCCATTTACTAGTGTCACTTTTATGTGCTTTATGATTGTTGGAGCAAACTCCAAATAAATTTGTTTGCTCAGAGTGGGGTTTCCAAAGATGCTACCGATTCCATCCTCTTCAGGAACATGTCCAACCATTTCAAACGGGGCAGAATGTGGCAGAACCACTGCCTAATAGCCACGAAACACCAAACACATATTAATGTAAAAAAGCAATGACACATCATTGTTCGTTAGAAGGTAAACTACTGGGCAACGAGCGCTTGAAATGCGTTTTCCGACGGAAGTGCTGCACTCTCATCTCCTCTGAGTCCACAGCGGCACAACACAGCAGAGAAAGGGATGGGAGGCTGAAGCTGAAGCACCTTGAACCGCCAGAGGAACAGAGGGGACGGTATGATCGCAGCGGCGGCCGGGATGCTGCCGCCCTTCATATCGCCGGTGCTGCCGACTCGTTGCGGCCTCCGCGCCAGCAAGCGAACCCAACCGTCCCCAGAAAATCCTGCGACAAACAGAGCCGTTTTCAGCATCAGACCACTCAGCACACCCGCTAGGAACTGCGGGCTCAGCAGATAAGCCACCCTTCCTTACACGACAAAAGGAGAACCCGATGATTCAGTTCTCTGTGTGCGGATCTCCTCGCCACCCCACCCCGCGGTGGTCCCCCGCCCTCCCCAGGGACGGAGGGCGGCCGCCGCCGACGCCGTGGCAGGGGGAGAAGCGGAGGTCTAGGCGCAGGGATCAACGCCTGATCCGCCACGGAGCGCGGACGCTCTGTGGAGGTGGAGGGGAATGGCAGCGGCGACGAGATCTGGGAGGGAGGGAGGAGGAAGGCGAGGACACACAGGGCCGCGTACGAATGGGAGAGGCCGCCCGACCGACGAGGAGTTTGACGTGTAAACGAAGCTCTAAATTTTAATTTAATCTGTTTAAATAGTCTCCCTCCAAAACTGTGCAATTTTAATTTAATCTGATTAAATAGTCTCCCTCCAAAACCTTGCAATTTTAATTTAATCCGATTAAATAGTCTCCCTCCAAAACCGTGCTTTATTTTTTTACTATCTGAATATTTTTATCACTTCTCTTTGTATTAAGCTAGTATCAATGAGACATTTGAATTTTTACCAGCAGAAACGTAACAATACGTTGAAACAATGTGTTTCACAACTTTGTCATATTCTCTCTTTTATACCCTAGTCAAATCATTGTAGCCAAATCATCTACTCCTTTTTTTTTTTTTAATTGATGTCGTCGTTGATTTTTTAATTAAACTTTGACCATTCGTTTTATTCAAAAAAATTTAATAAATTTTATATATTTTGATATAATTTGATTTATTGACAGAGAGAGTAGTTGATTACACTGAAGGCATAACAAAAATAAAAAGATAGCCATATTTTGGCTTGTATTTTTGCAAAATCCATTGTTTAAGTGGTAAATGTGTGAATCACTTTGTTTGGGCTAGCAAAAATTCAATTTTTTCTTATCCAATATAGTTTTTCCTGATGGTAAGTAGCACAATGAGCCGAAGAGGTACACCTCTAGTTTATTTCATTGCTCCCTCGGTTTTTAAATTTTTCTCCTCAATTTCACTTCGTCGATTCAAAATACACGAAATTAATAAGAGAAGGAAGAGAAAAAAAAGAAAACTATATTGGGGTGGGGAATCTGGGGATTCACTTGGAAGTGCGGCAAGTTCCAAGTGTCTTACATAATAGCCAGGTATCAACAACATAAAAGCGGAAGGATCCACATCGACTGCAAAAGGAGGTCCATTGCCTTGCTGAGATTCACATCTGTTTAACGTAGGTACCGTTCAATCTACTGATCTGATCTTGTGGCTGATTTTCAGGTGAAGCAAAGGATTGAATGCAGTGCAGACAGATCACTAGTTCTGCCACTTGCCCGCTACTGGATTGGAACAGCTTGAACTTCAAGTAGAAAATGCTAAACCCCTGTGTGTATGTCTTTCTGGTGTCTGGCTTCTCAATAAAACTGTATTTCGAAGAATCAATCAACCATTCTGCAGTTAGAGCACACAGTTGTTTTCTTGCAAACTTGAAGCAGCTTTGCATTCTAGAGACAAATTGAAAATGTCAGCAAACTCTTCAATCAAGGACTTATATGCTACATCCATCAGTGTTGTATCATCCATCTTTGGTCCGTCCGATGCCTTTTGTAGTATCTCTTTAATGCTCCCAACACCACGGTCCTTTATGCCACAGGGAACGATCATTTCAAATGGGATCAAGTCAGTTGTGACGTTCAGTGCTAGACCATGGTAAGTTATCCACCGAGAGACATGAATCCCAATGGCTGCAACTTTATGGTCCCCTAGAGAGGAAACAGATATGATTTATTAGAAACCTCACAGTACTGTGAATAGCATAGCAAGCATTAGAAAAAAGTATCAAATGAGGGGGGAAAAAAAAAACTAAAACAGGACTTAGTAAAACACTTAGAAAACTTTTCCAAGGATAGTACATACCAACCCAAACACCAGTGAGACCATCTACCCTTGATGCATTTATAGAGAATGAGGATTTGAGCGCACGGATAATCACTTCTTCGAGTGACCTAAAGTACCAATGAAGATCCATCTCATGATATCGCAAGTTGAGAATTGGGTACATGACAAGCTACATAAAAAAAGAAATGATTGTAAGAAGCATGAATATGCAGCATTCAATCATAATAGCTGCAAAATAATATAATGAAGAGCTACAGATTTATTATCCAATATGAAAATCTTAGGATATATTCTATTCTTATTCAAAATGTCCAATGATGGTTCACCATACTAGCATACTAGTTAGAACAGATTAATTCGAAACACAAGCACGTAACCAAGAAGCACATCAACAAAGCAAGAAAAATGGTAAATATACTTTCTTAAAGTGAAACATAAATCAGAAATACCTGCCCAGGGCCATGATACGTCACTTCCCCACCACGGTCGATGCGATGAATGTCAAAAGGAGCATCTTGCACATGGAAATGGAGGTACTCCTCACTGCTGTCAGTGCCAAGTGTATAAACCGGTGAATGTTGCAAAGCAATTAAGGTGTCTGAGCAATCTTCATTCCTGAGTACCAACCCTTTCCTCTTCGCCACAATGGATTGCTGCCAATCCCAAGAATCAGCGTATGGAACTATCTGCTGGTGGAGATCAAAGCAGGCACACCTGTTCAACATAGTTATCGTCATCACCATGACCAATGCAACGTAAGCGACAAACTTTAAGGATCTGTACTGCTTATTATGTGCAAATCACTTGTAACAAAGGAGGCTATGCTGTAATGCTCATTACATGCAACTCACGTGTGACAAAGAAGAGTCTTGCGGCCAAAATTCAGCAGTGCAACCTATTTCTTGACATCTTCAGAATATCGGTTGCCTATCTTCTTTCTTTTTCCTTTTCTATGAAATGTGCATGTGGAATGTTTAATGCTGAACGGCCAATGCCCAGGTGGAAGTTCTATATGCTCAGTTTGACCAGACTAAGGGCATTTGCATTGTTTGTACTAGTGATTCAATCAGATCACTTGTCCGAATTGCTAGCACTAAGATTGTGCCATTCATAATTGAGGCCTTGTTGAGCCTATATCGATAGAAATGAGAACAAAGTTTACAACACCGTACCATAGCATCCAGTTTGAATTCCAAAATGATTCCAAAAGAAAGTACGAATTCCAAATTTCTATCACTGCAAGCGCAATCGACTAGACAGCGAATCTATAGAAGTCACCGGGCACTGCTACCGACGGCTGGAACGAAGTAAAAAAGAATGAGGCTTTTGCATCCTACCTTCTCCGGCCGACGGCAGCCGCGTGGTGGACCTGCAGGTCCGAGTTCCCCGGCGCAGCGGCGGGGCCGAAGCTGCGACCGGCTGCCGCGACGCGAAGGCGTCCCCTCAGGGGGCGGGACAAAGCGGTGGCAGCCGGGAAGGGTGCGGCACGGTGGCAGGCGAAGGGGGGCGATGAGGACAGGAGGACCATGGCGCCGCCTCGCCTCCACGCGTGGGTTGTTCCCGGAAGAGGTGCGCGCTCGAGCCTTCCGTGGGCAGGGACCCCGGCCGCGTGCCTCCGGGATTAAATCGCTGTCGGTCCCCGCCGATTGAGTCGGTCACGTCCTCGCGGCCTTCGCCCCGGGGGGGGCGGGGGGGCGGGGACGGGGTGGCCCCGTCGCCGTGGGCAAGGAGTCAAGGACACCGGTGCCTCCGCTTGAGGGACTCGATCGTAGCGGAGTTTTCGATACTCGGAAAAATGAACTGTTCGGTTTCTTGATTTCGACCGTTTTGGGTAGAAATCGTTACTCCCTTTGTCTCAACAAAATTTATTTTTAATTTTTATTGACTAAAACTTTGATAATATAAATTATATATATTATGAAAATATTTTTTCGAAAAATTTAAAAAATACAAACATTAAGTTTTTAAATTTAACCAAATTTATAAAAATTATTGATTAAAATTTTAGTCAACAAAAGTTAAAAATAAACTTCTCCGTAGTATGGTACCGATACGTGGTTGACTGATGAGAAATGATGCCTTTTTTTTTTCTGAGATACTTCTATCTTTTTAATTAATTTCAGTCGTCAATTTTTAAAAATTGATACTGGATTCATCAATTTTTTTACCGAGCCCACTATTTTTTACCTTTAACTAGATATCTCTTTATTTTTAACATCTCTCTTTTTTCCAAAGAAAAAATGTTTGTAATCTAGACATGAGAATTAAGAAAATAAAAAAGATCTGATATAGAGAAAAAATGAGAGTAGATAGAAAGGATGCTTGAGACCCAAAAAATGTACATACTTCGAGAATTTGTCCACCACAACAAGAATACAGTTGCTGGACCCTGAAAGAGGCAGCCCCTCAACGAAGTCTAACGATACGATCTGCCAAGCCTGATTTGGCACTTGCAGCGGCTGCAACAATCCTGGGTATCGAGCACGATCGGGCTTGGCTTGTTGGCACACCGCGCAAGACTGCACTTAAGTATGAACTGCGTTGCGCATCCCTGGCCAAGCAAACAGTTGCTTTAATCTGCGATAAGTCATCGGAACGCCCGAGTGGCCTCCCAGGGCGCTGTCATGAAATGCCGTGATCAACTGCTTCTGTAGGGCTACATTGTTACCGATCCACACTTTGCCATTGCAACGGATTAACCCATCAGTGAGTGTGAATTTGCCCATGGAATCTGACTTAACTGCCAACTGAGTAAGCAACTGTTTTGCTTGAGGATCTGTCAAGTAACCTTGCACAACATCTTGTACCCAAGAAGGAGAGCACTGGGAAACTGCAATGCTATAGAGATCAGCTGACTCTTTGAGTGATAAGGCATCGGCGGCTCCATTTTCTGTTCCCTTCTTATAAACGACTGTGTAATTCAATTCAGCTAACTTGGAGTAAACTTTTTGTTGCCAAATTGTGTGAAGTCGCTGCTCATTCAACTGAGTCAAACTTTTATGGTCGGTGAAGATAGTGAATTCCGCCAATTGAAGGTAAGAACGCCACTGTGCAATTGCCATGATCACTGCCAAATACTCCTTCTCAGAGGTGGAGAGACCTTGATGTCGAGGACCCAATGCCCGACTAAGAAATGCCAACGGATGACCGCGCTGAGTCAGAATGGCGCCCACCCCGGTTGCAGACGCATTAGTGTACAGCTCAAATCGGTGAGAGAAATCTAGAACTGCTAGAACAGGGGCCGTGGTCAATGCTTGCTTCAGCCTTTTAAAGGCTTCTGAATGCATGTCAGTCCAGATGAACAGGGCGTTTTTCTTAAGCAGGTCGGTCAAACAGCGACTGATAATCCCATAGTTACGTACAAAACAGCGATAATAACCCGTCAGCCCGAGAAAGCTACGGAGAGCTTTGACATTGTGAGGCACTGGCCAATTCTGTATAGTGCAATCTTGGCTGGATCGGTGGCAATCCCCTGGGCACTAATCACATGACCCAAATAGATGATCTGCTGCTGCGCAAAGGTGCACTTTTTGAGATTCACACACCACTGATCCTTGCGCAATAACAGCAGAACCGAGCGAAGATGTTCCAAATGTTCCTCAAATGAAGTGCTGTAAACTGGAATGTCGTCGAATAAAACTAGAGCATACTTGCGCAGAACTGGCGCCAATGTCTCATCCATTGCCCCAAGAATGTAACTGGTGCACCGGTCAATCCAAATGCCATTACTTTGAATTCGAAGTGACCCTGATGGGTCTGGAATGCGGTCTTATGTTCCTCTCCATCCTGCAGCAGAATTTGATGGTATCCTGCTTTGAGATCAAGTTTACTGAACCACTTGGCTTGTGTTAGCTCGTCTATCAACTCATCAAATATAGGTACCGGACATTTGCGCTTCACTTCATGGCATTTAAATACCGATAGTCCACACAGAACCTCCAGGTGTGGTCTTTCTTTTTCACCAACAGAACTGGCGAATAGAATGCACTGGAGCTCTTCTGAATAACCCCCTGTTGGAGCATGTCCGCCACAATTGCTTTTCAATTTCGTCCTTCAGGCTCGAAGGGTAGCGATACGGACGCACGTTCACCGGCTTGGCTCCGAGCAACAGCGAGATAGTGTGATCACATCGGCGTGTAGGTGGCAAGCCAGTGGGCAGAGCGAACAAAACAGGAGGCTGGAGTAGCCTCACTTGGTTTCACAGTGTCCATGAATAACAATTGCACCACCGTATCCGAAGGAACAGCCTCAGAATGACCTTGCAATCGAACTTGTTTACCACCATACGAAATAACCAGCCACTTCTGTGCCCAATCCACAGCCATGGGACTGTAACCTGCGAACCAATCAAGGCCCACCACCTTGTCAAAACACGGTAGAGGGAGCACCTTCAAATCTGAAGTAAATGACAAACCCTGCACTGACCAAACTGTCTGCTGCAATTCAGCTGTACACTGCAAGAGCTGCCCGTTAGCCACCTTCACATGCAACGAGTGAGATAAGGGCAATATCCTCCGAGACAAATGTATGGGAGCTTCTCGAATCAATCAAGATAAGTATATCCAATCCCTGATGTGTGCTCCGAAGTTGCAATGTCTTAGAGTTCTGCTGACCTGTCAATGCTGCCTGAGAAATAGCCAGAAAGACTTGACCTGATTGATCAGCCATAGAATCCTCTTCTGATTGTACCAGAGTCTCCTCAGAGAAAAATCCCAGTCCTCCTGCATGGCATGCAAGTGAATAGATGAAGCACACTTGTGTCCAGGTCGCCATTTCTCAGCACAACGATCACAAAGTCCCCGAGCTCATCGATATGCTTTGAGAGAAGAGAGCTTGCCCAGAGCTACTTGGTTCGAATTCAAGTTACTGTGATCAGCACTAACAGTATCTGAAGGCTTCTCAGACTTGGGTGGTGGAGGTAAAGGAAGGGCAAACCGCAAGACCGTCCGGTTGGATGAATCGTCATAGCGGCGCAGCTCCTTCCTTTTGTTGCATTCCAGCGCTTTCTCCTGCACAAGGGCAAGAACACAAGCAGAATCGAGATCGCCAGGACGTTGTACCATAATTATAGATTTGATTTCATCCCTCAGTCCATCTATGAAACGCATGGTGTAATATAAGGGGTCTGCATGTGCATCATAAGCTGCTAACTGATCAACTAGTGAAGAAAAACGATCAATATAATCAGCTACTGTTCTTGTCTGTTTGATGTGAAACAAACTACCAATGAGTGACTCGTGTTGCTCTCGACCAAAGCGGTCATGCAGTAACTGGCAGAACCCCTCCCAATCGAGATGCAGAAGACGCTTCTCAACAGATTGCAGCCATCTGGCCGCTGCGCCCTCAAAGTGCATCGTAGCAACTTTGATCCACATGAACGATTCCACCCCGTACATATCAAAGTAACTCTCGCATCTCGTTTTCCAGAGACGCGGATTCTCTCCCGTGAACTGAGGAAAAGCAATCTTAGGAAGCTTGCCCGTGCTCGTGCGTGAGAAATCAAACTGAGGCAGAGAACTACGTTGCCCAAATTGTTCCATGCGAGAATGAAAGGGTTGGAAGGATGGTAAAATGGGCGTACCCTTGATGGGTCAGGGGCGTAGGTATACACTGACCCACCACCCTAAGCCCGGTAGTTGTGATCGACGCGGTGCCCATCTGGGCCGTCGGCTGGCGAGTTGTGGAAGGTATGCGCCGATGTCGACCCGTGCGCGCCGAGGATGCTCGGTTTGGTGCCGCTGTTGGTGGTGCGAACCTCCCGATCTCGAACTTCCTGGGGTTGCGGTTGTTGCAGGGACCCTTTGACCTTGTCGAGGGACGACTTGATGGAGTTCACGGAACCTTGGATGAAGGGCCGCCACATCTCGAACGCTAATGTCGTCGATTCCAGAGCCGCGACGCGTGTGGTGACCGACGCTTCGACCAGATCGAGCTGTGACGCCGCCACCGCCTCAAACGCCTCCACATGCTGCGTCACTGCGGAACCAATCTCCGTCGAAAGCATACCGGGCACTGCAGTCGTAGATTGCTCCAACGCCACCCAGCGCGCCTCCCACCTTGCGTCTTGTTCCGCGAATCGCGCCTCCCACCGCGCATCCTGCTCGGCGAACTTCTTGTCAATCGCGTTGAGGATGAGCTTGATCTGTGGATCCATGGCGCCGCACTGCTTGGCCCGTCGGGGAAGTGCTCGAAAAACGCCAGGGCTGAGGACCGCCTAGTCTGATACCAAGGAGAAGTAGCATGAGGAAGGGGAAAGAAGAGGATAAGATTGGGGGATAATATTTTGCTTAATTCTTTGATGCCTTCAACGTAACAGGTTAACACATATATAAAGCTTGCACTCCGGCCCACAAACACCTCACGGCCTAGCCCATTCCGGCCCACAATACGGACACTCGCCTGACGCGCGCGCGTGCCGCGCCGCGGACCCAGCTGCTGCTGTGGATCCAATGCTGGTTCGCTGACAGACGGGGTGGCGCCGTCGCCGTGGGCAAGGACCCCGGCCGCGTGCCTCTGCTTGAGGGAGTCGATCGTAGCGGAGTTTTCAATGCTCTGAAAAATGACCTGTTCGGTTTCTTGATTTCCACCGTTTGGGGGAGAAATCTTTTAATATTTAAACCAGCTCGATTTCTTGCCATGAGATTGCTCCACGTCATCTCTTTTTAGCTAAACCGTTGGATGAAAGTTAGTTTCAATCTGAGTCGTTCAATTCGATGGTTCTGGACTCTTCTCTGTATTGCTCCCCGTTGAAGCCGCCGTGCTCGTGCTGCTGTCACCGCCATCCTCTGCCATTGCTGCCGCCGAAGCTATCGTCTGCCGCCCGCCACCGCCTAGCACCACGCCGCACAGCACTTCTGCTGATGCTCTGCCTGCTGGTGAATCCCCATCTGCTACCGACAAAAACACCGACGCAACACCTCTTAATAAATCAGCGCAGTCATTGTCCTCCTCAACCAAACCAGCAGTTCTGAATGTTCCTACAACGACGGATTGCTTGACGATAGACTTTACTGGCAGGGTGATCCTCTCGGAGGCCGTGCAGGCGTGCAGCCACGCCGCTACTATCGCACAGTCCGTCAAGGTCATCAAATAGCAATTCAAGGTCTCTCTTTTCACACGATATCTTTTGCTTGATGCATTCTGTAATTGACAATAGTGAAATGCGTAGTATAGTGATCTCAGGAATTGCATCGTAGTTGCTTGATTCTCTAAGTCATATGCATAAACATGTTGTATTATATGAACTTACCTGAAAGTTCTATTTTGATTGATCTGCATGTCGTCTAACTTGCACAGTTACTTACAACATATAATACTGTTGTTACCTGCATGTCCTCTCATTTGGCTGGCTGCTGCCCTGTCGCTTTACAGCTACACGTCGCATGCATTGCAAGCGCGACTCTTTTCGCCACGACGGTGGAACGGGGGGCCAGTCTATCTGGCACTCAATCTGAATGGATTGCTGCTTCCAGAAGGTGATAAAAGTAAACCGAGCTACTCGTAGACTGCACAACGCTCAGAATCACCGGATGGTGTGACGTGTGTGGATCCTTTTTCACTTCCGCGCGTACTAAACGCGAAAGTGAAGAGACAACGTGGACTCCGTCCGTAAGTTTATTTTTAGTTTTTGTTGATTAATACTTTCACCAATGATTTAAATATATTTTATTAATTTTAATAATATAAATTATATATATTATGAAAGTATTTCTTTCGAAAAATTTAAAAATACAAATGCTAGGTTTTTAAATTTAACTAAATCTATAATTAAAATTATTAGTCAAAGCTTCAGTCTAACAAAAGATAAAAAATAAACTTATATTGGAACGGAGCTAAGATATCCACTGTTTTTTAGATGGCTGCCGAAGTACCGATACGCGTATCCGTTGAACTGATGAGTAATGATGGCCTTTTTTTTTAGATACCTCTATTTTTTTAATTAATTTTATTCGTTAATTTTAAAAAATTGATATCGGATTCACAATTTTTTTTTATAGAACCCACTATTTTTTTTACCATTGACTAAGTATCTCTTTATTTTTAATCATTAAATTTATTTAAATAAACGACTGTGGTTAACTTCAAACATTGTAACATCTCCTTTTTTTTTCAAAGAAAAAATCATTTGTAATTTAGACACGAGAATTAAGAAAATAAAAAAGATCTTGTATAGAGAAAAAAATGAGGAGTAGAGAATCAGAGATGAAGAAAAATTAAGAAGGAAGAAAGTTGTATCATGAAGAGAAGTGAGAATAATTTATAATTTAGAAAAACCTAATGTACGGATTGTTCGAATAATTTAGAATGGAGTGAGCAGAGTATGGTACCGTGTTTTTACGTCGGATGAATATTCCCGGCCTGTTACCAACTAATTCCGATATATTTCTGTCTAGATTTATTTGTTTTGAAAAGTCTGAATTTGTCATGTTAATTTTCTAATGTGCAGCAACTGTGAACTGAAATACGAAAACCCTGATATTTCCGTCCGAATAATGAAGACATCCATCTGTTTCATGCAAAAAAATCCTTTCGTAAAAAATTATTCGACGACAATATGCATCGACTAATCTGCCTCATCCACTGCATACACACGTTGCCATGCATTCTGGGATGGAATCGCCACCGTTTATGTCCTGCGCTGCACTCACCAGAGTTTGGAGACCTGCAGAACAGAACAGAACACTATTCTCCTTTATCTTGGTTTCTGACCGAAAAAAAAGAAGAAGGGGAAATCAGGTTCGCCACCAGTGAAGCAACTGAAGATCAGGATGAAGTAGTGAATCAATGCCCTGTAGGCAGGTTTTGCGATGGTCTTTGCGCTCCATAATGCAGACGGATGAGAGCGATGTTCCATTCCAGTCGAGGAACAAGTTCCTTCAGAAATGACTGAAACAAGGCTCACTCATCAGGTTCTCGTTCCTTAGTTCGAAAAGTTCAGATTCTCTGTGTTCAGTTTGCAGACTGAAATGACTGAGAAAGTTCAGATTTTCGTACTGCATCGACTGAAATATTCAGATTTTCATGTCTAGGAGTAGTAGTCCAGGTAAAAGGAGGTTGAATCACTTTCTGACAAAACGAAAATCCTAGAACAAGAACACACCATTTGCACCTGTTTTGTAGAATCTGTAACACACGGACATGAAAAGAAAATCATCACTTCATGTTCAGTTACAGAAGAATGTTGCCACGCCATGAGCTTCATCATCTCAACAATGTCAGTGAGGATAATTTCAGATATTTGTTCCCACACTCACCATGACCCTGCATTACTCGATAACCAGGAGTCTGCCTGCGGAAGCGATTCCCGCGGCACCCAAATCTCAGATAACAACAGGTTTCTCCATCCTGTTGGGACATTCCAATCTTGTTCTTGTTCTCTCTCGTAATCTGGAACTTATGCGCTCTTATCCTGCGCCACGGTTAAGTTGAGGAATGGATATTTTCTGAACTGGTTGCAACTTGCAAGGGAATGGCGTCTAGGATTTATCAGCAGCTTGGGTTAAGTGAAGAACCGGGGCAACATGACGTTGGAGCAACAGTTTACAGATGCCTTGTGCTGCACTGCACCAGTGACAAAACCATCGCTGAGCTCCTGACAGCAGTGTCCCATGGTACGGTGTACTAGTACCTCTGTTCCAGGATTTTTGCCGCTGGTTAGTTCGAATTTGAACTGACAGGTGAAGACAATTTTAGAAGGGAGGGAATAAGGTAGTTTTCTGGTTTTAAGCAAACATTTTGACCATGCAGGATCATTGTGCGTTTGGTAGCTCCAAATCCAATCCAAGAGTTAGAAGAACCGCAGACATCCAAACTCCGCATCCACAGAAGTAAAAGGAAGAGAGAACTAGCATATGTTCTGTTCTTCCGACACCCTTCACCTCCAAGCCTAAATACCCACTCGACTCCATATAAACCTTTCCCTCCTCGACTCCATGTTACCTCTCCTCCGCGCACAGTACTGAACACGACCTCAAGAATAGTACTAGAACCAGTGCTACTGCTACCTCGGAACTTGGGCGGGAGGTAGTCCGCCTCGGGTCACCGGCGATCATGAGGTACGGCGAGTTGGTGCACTTCAGCCACCCGCAGCACCGGCTTCGACTGGAGCACCTGGACACGCCGTACCGGTGCGACGGGTGCCGCGAGGTGGGCATCGGCGCGCGGTTCCGGTGCCCGGTCCGGGGCTGCGACCACGACCTGCACCGGCAGTGCGCGGTCCCGCCGTCCCCGCCGCCGGTGCGGCACCCGTTCTACCCGCGCTGCGCGTTCGTCTTCCTCGCGCGCGCGCCGGGGTCCCGGTACTGCGACGCGTGCGGCCGCGACGTC
>BCLG01000269.1:191442-201452 GCA_001602295.1 Zoysia matrella | reverse complement strand
GCGGCGCTGCCGCACGCGCTCGACGCGGGCGGGGGCGTGCGGCTGTTCCTGTGCCCGGACTCCAGGGCCGCCGGCGCGTGCCACCGGTGCGGCCACCGCGGCCGCAGCTGGAGCTACCGCAGCCAGTGCAAGAGCTACAGCCTCCACGTGGCCTGCGTCGTGGACATTGTCGTCGAGAGCTGGCACGTCGTCGGCCGGCACAAAGCGGCAGGAGGAGGAGGGAGCCGTGACGTTTACGGCGGCGGGTTGGTGGCTGGGAGCGGCGGGTACAGGGTGCCGGTGATTCGAGGCGCGGCGAAGAGCAGCCACGCGAGCAGGGGAGGGTCGTATTGGGGGAGGAGGAAGGGCAAGGTGAAGCGGTGCTGCGAGATCGCCGGGTTCGCGTCGCAGGTGGTCATCGCGGCTGTGCTCGGTGACCCGGCTGCGCTCATCGCCGGCGTAATAGGCTCGCTCATTTCGCTGTAGATGTAGCAGTAGGGCGCTGGTGCCATAGATGGAGTGGAGGAGCAGATCACGAAACATGCAAACTCAGCTTACGTGCTGGCTTGGTTGCATGGGAATTACTGTACATAGTATAACATGTTTAGTTGACGCTGGTCCATGTTTGGCTCAGTCTTGCTTTTTTTGATTGAAAAGCTAAAAATCTGGAAACTGTGGTTGGAGCCTTTTTCTTGTAAAAAGGACGGCATGTTTTTGTTTGATTCATCAATTAAGGCTCTTTAGAACACGAGATTTTTATATAAATTGTGTAGAAATTTCACATAAATCAGTTTAATTTTTTTTTAAAAACACAGTAATAAATTTTTTTTTCTTCAATCCAAAGAATACCTTAGCTTGGGAAGGATGGGGAAAAGCAGGTTGAGCCTTTGAGCGACTAAAACCACTCACAGCGATGCTCCTTTCAGTCGGTGTTTATAGGATTTTTTTTTTTCCCTTTTAGGCACCGGTTCCAACAATTATGGATACCAATACTTCAACCGGAAAATGAAGCACTGATGAATGTCTTTGCAACGGGTGCTTTTGATGAAACGAGTGTTGTCAGTTAGACTGGTGCACTGATGATCCATTAGAGACAGAAAAATTCAGCACCGACGATTCCTGTGAGTGATACGACAGCTGAAGCACCCGCTCCGTTGTGGATTCTCTAACAGCAACCCAGAATAAGAGAGTAAAATTTGATTCTGACAAGTAAGGCTCAATTCTGTCTCCAGTCCTAGTGCAATCTTTATTATAACTGTGTTTTCAGTAAACGGCAACGATGCATACCCAAACAAGATTAATCGAGCATGCATTTCATTAGCATGATCGATATCGTTAGTATTTGTATTTTGAGTAATTGCATCAATAAATACCCAAATAAAATCAGCGACACAAACGGGTGTTATCTGTCCACGTGAACTTTATCATCACTGTTTGTGTTTTCAGCAAATTACATTAGTTATGCAACTGAGCACTTGTCAAGTGCCTTATCCTAACTCCACTCAACTTGCAATTTGTTCAATAGTGCACTTTATTTCTATTGATTCTTCTTCTTGCATTGCTATGTTGTTTGCGAATACCCACTTAACACCCATGCAGAGCGTTGTATGCACGTGGACTCGTTAAGTTGTAGTACCTCCACAAATATCACTGCTAAAAATTTTCAGTTGATTCTTTATGTAATTTCAGTACATACTGAAACTGGATGTCCTTGTTTCAGCAACAGTAAATACATGTGCCCATGGGACTCACCTGGCTGAGCAACTCCATGTATCCCAATAAACTTGTACCGGTGAAATCCATTTGATCTACAGTAAAAGTCTGAGAAAATAGTCTGACTGAATAGAAATACGAGCCGTATAAATAGATGCGTAGTAATAGTTAAATGGGAAAAGAATATTGTCCGGTTATTAAATTATTAAAAAATTGATTGGTGACAAATGGAAAAGGTAGAGGAGGTACAAACATGTCATTAACCAGTAAAACAACTGGATTACATTTTTTAATAAACAACTACCCAAACATCACCATCCATTTCCTTTTTAAAAAATAGTTCATAGAACCCAAACTAAAAACCGACAGATAAAAATTGCATGGGGCCACGTACCATCGAGTACATTAGTTTTCATGTTAACATGAGTGATTAATATTAACACTAGTAATTAATGTTGGGTCACGGTGTTATGTAGCACCGGTGCCATACAATTTATTTCTCCACTTCAATACGTTCACAAGCTGCAACTGTGCATTACTCTGCTATAAACTGATTGTTATGGAACATGTGGCCGTTTCATGTTTGTGGTGTTTATATAAGTTCAGTCTTACCACCTAACATGGAGTGTTCCAACTGGCCACATGGTTTGCCGTCGGACTCCTCCAAAGTCATCGTCAATAGTCGCTTGATTATGCACACACCACATAATCATCCTCTGAGCCGATAGCCATGTTACGTTATCCATGGCTGCGGAAATAAAGTACTCCTATCACAAGCACGTTACCAAGGGTATTATACAACTGTACATGTAACCATTTTATATGCAATTATATTAATATTGTCGGTGTTCTGATCACCGGCACAGCAGAATTTACTTAATTGGAGAGAGATTAGATGCACTCTTTGTATTCGATATGGCCTAGCAAAGATTTGAGAGTTAACCTAGTTCGAGATACCTCGGAGACGTAATACCTACATTCAGATTCGTAACAGGGTTACAATGGTGGAAGGGCCCCCGCATGGGGGAGGACCCTTGTGCTTGTGGGTGGTGTGTGTGAGAACTAAAATTGAATAACTTGTCGACTAACGTCTTTGGTACTCTTTTATACAGGGGTCGGACCGAGGTTACATGGTTTGGTTCTTACGGTATTTGGTGGCTCCCTGAAAGGTAAGACCGTTATCTTCTGTGAAGTTGATTTTCTAGCGCCCACTGGCACCGAAGCAGACGATCGATGTTCTTCGATTGTCTTTCTGTCCTTTGTCCCGGGGGGGACAAAGAGGGCTTTATGTCCCGGCGGGTAGCTTTACCTGCTGCCGAAACACTTTACCTCCTTCTGTACCGCTTTACCGCCTTATCTAGTTGTTTTACCGCCTTCTGAGCAGCTTTACCTTCTTCTGTACGTCGTCAGGAATCTTTGTATTTGTTAGATACGACCGTTGAATCTTTGTTCGTCGTTCGACGCCGACCTTGTCGTGGTCGGACCAGCGTATTAGAGAGAGGGACCAGACGGTATCTTCAGGCAACCCCGACCTTAGGCGGTCGGGCCGTCCTTCCGGTTCGTTTGACGGTGAGGCTCTTCATAGACCGTGAGCTGGGCCGTGGGCCGTGCTCATGCATTTGGGCTTTTATGTCTGTGCCGGACTTTTAGGTACCCGAAGTACATAATTTCGACAAATATATATATTGAGCTTTTATGTTTATATCTGTTGGTTATGCAAAAGGTGCTATAGTGGTGTTAAAAGTGATCTGTAAAGTACAATTATGCGATGATGATACTGTCCTTATTCGGCTTACAGGTCACCCAAAAGATACATCGTAATATACTTCCAAGTGTCTTGATTAACCTTTTGGATATACAAAACGTAAAGATGCAGATACATAAACAATTATCCTCTTTGAATTTTAAACAATGACGCTCAAAACAACACTTTTGGTCCATTTCTAAACTTAAAAAAGCAACCCTAACAAAATCAGTTAAAAACCAAATATTATCTTATTTGTATATTGTGAATTCGTTCTAAAATATAAGCATTTCTAAGTTTAGTTAAAGTTAAATTTTTAGCACTTTAAATTAAATATAGCTAAAAATTTACATAATTTTTAATATAAAAACATAATTTTTATGAAAGCTTATTTTATGATGAATCGAAAAATATAATTTTTATATGATAAAATATTATTGATTCTTTATTGTTAATAGTCAAAATAATAAAAGTAAATGCTTATATTTTAGAATAGAGGAAGTGTTCAGCTATAATTTTTTTGCGCATAATTAACTTCCCGCCCTAAAAATTGGACGCTAAAATGGTTAAATTAAATAATGGCTCCTTTTTTTCGCCGTGGCAGGGGAAAACCGTTTCGTCCCAAAACAGTGACGTTACCAGAGGAACGTCACTAGGAGTACGTCCAAAAAGCGTTGACAAGTCAGCTCTCCGGAGACCAGACCACCACCAACGGGACGGACTCGTCGGTCCTCTTGACGCTCCGTCCACCGCACGCCTCTCCGGCGCTCCACCTCGTCAGTTATTTCGCCGCGGCTTCGTCGGCGCCCGCAATGCGCTCGGCGAAATGCCTCGCCTCGCCTCGTGGCGCCGCGCCCATGTGGCCACGCTACGCTCCCCGCGCCCTTCCGCGGTTCCGCCACGCCCACATCCCCCGCGTGCGTCGCTGTGCCATGCCAGCGCGGTGCCCGACTGCCCGGACGTCAGCGTCCGCGCCGAGCCCCTACTAATAGCATTTTTTGACCGGCCACCTCCTCTACTCCGCTTCCTCCGTCCCGGTCTTGCCTGCCGTCCATGTGACGGCTCGATTCCTTCTGTTCGCTTCCGCCGCCGTCTCCACCTGCGTCCTGCCCCTTGTCCTCGTGCCCCATCATCCCCTGGAATCCCCCGACTCCACGCCTACCTGTCGCCCGCCCTCTCGACTCGCTTTCACGACTCTCCTTTCTTTATCCTGCGGGCGCGGCTGGTGGGTGGGCGTTCTTTGTGATAGCAAGCAAGGGGAAAAAAGAGCTTCCTTTCTGCCGCCGGAGGTTCCTGCTCCGTTCCCTTCCTGGCAGCGTGCGCACGCGATCGGGAACCGGAATTCGAGGACTGGAAGGCCCTTCTTGGGATGATCGGCCCCGTTGAGGTTGAACCTTTGCTGAATTCTGAAGCCTTGCTTCAATCGTGTATTACTATTGGGCTTACTGCTCTGCTCCTGTTCATTCACAGGGGGTACCCGAAGGTAAAGGTGTTCGCCGATCGTTGAGCTGGTTTTGATCGACTCTCGTGCTCCCTGTGCAGCTGAGCTGACCGAACTCGTAATTCGTTTCGTCACGGGGCGCAAGGTTTGATATTGGAGCTTCTTGATCCGCGCGGTCTGAGGTCAACCCGAATTGCTCCCTTGGGTTGCAAGCGTTTGTTTTCTCTGCTAATTTGCTTCTTTTCTGATACAGGTTCGAAGTGTTGAGGACATACTTACTGGGTTCGCGATTTTTTGGCGGAGTCTCAACTCTTCAAAAGGTAAGGGGTTCAAAAAGTTTGGTTACTCACGTTATGCCTTTTGCCACCGGTATAGAACAGTCTCACACTGCTTAATCGCCCCACCTTTCTCTGAAATTATTTGGCTAGCAGTGATCACCCTGTTTTCTGAATGACTATTCAAAGATAATCGCCCCACCTTTCTCTGAATTTGCGAACCTTGATTGCTATTGAAGCCTTCTTGAGTTAAGGAGGAGATGTTCCTAGGAATATATGTTCTCATTGGATAATCTCTTTCCCATCGTTAGTCGCTGATGAATGATAGATATGAGTTACCTCCACTGATTGCTGAGCAGCCTGAGTACGAAGAGAACTTCTCCTTTTGCTGAATCATAGTTTTCAGAGGATTTTAGTTATGTTAAAATGCAGAGATGCTGTTGTGCACTGGCTTCATTTTTGGACCTCATTTTTCTCCATTTGTGTATTTACAGCGAAAGGAAATCATTGCGAATATGTGATTAGTCTGTGACAATGGAAGTTTTTTTCGGTGGAACAAAAATCATTGGTGATATGTGATTAGTCTGTGGCTACGAAAGGCTTCTCTAATTTCTTTTTCTGAGTTCTTTCTATTCTTTGGTGCAGGCTGAAGGAAATTTGATTACCAGCTCAAGACCATGAGTTGGATAAGTAGAATATTTAAAGGTCCAGAAGATGGAGTTTCAAGGGGTCACTCTGGCGGAAGCTGGCATGACGACCATTCATCGGATCACTTCAGAGTAAGCCTATGCCAATGTGCCAATAAAAGTTTCTGTGTGCATTCATTTATCCTTTCCGTTTTTACTATATTTATTAATTTGTTGCATCATTTAATGTGATTATTCAGGATCTATAAAATGCCATATTCCTGATACTAAAAAGAAAATGGCATTTAATGTATTTTTATCCTCATTACTTTAGGGTACTTATGATGAGAGCGATAATGAAGATATAGATCGTGCTATTGCATTATCTCTAGCAGAGGAAGATCAAAATAAGGGAAAAGCCATTGGTTAGTGCTGCTCTGCCATCCTATCCTCTTACTTCTTTGTTTAATTATCATTATTTGAATATCATTTCCCATATAATAAAATTTATTTTTGGGAACTTTGGTTTCGGAATGAATTTGATCCAGAACACACAAATGCTGAATAAAATTTACTTTTATTTTTGGTTTTAAAATGTAGATACCTCCTATAACTTGGAGGAAGATGAACAACTTGCATGGGCTCTCCAGGAAAGCCTGAATGCTGAGTCTCCACCCCGACACAATGTTCCTGTTGACAATGTTGATGTTCCTGTTGACAATGTTACAGCAGATAGGTTTCCCGCAATGGAGCCACCTCAACATGTCTTCCCATCAAGTGGATCCAGGTGTCTTTTCTTTTCTCTTGTTTAATTGATATCTTATTATTTGGATTTGAGAAATTTAACAGTCATAAATACAAACAATTCTCTTCAAAAAAACAAATCCAAAAATTCTTTCAGCTTCATTTCTCAGCATACATTTTTATGTTAGAAAATGCTCTGAACGTGCATTACCTTCTCCTTCTACATTGAGTGAAATACATAGGTAGCTGGATAATCACATAAAGTTACCTGTCAAAAAATGAAAGACAGTGCATGTGACCCATATAGACCCATATAATCATCTGTTAAAAAAATGAAAGACAGTGCAAGGATCGAAATGACTAGGCATTTAAATATAGTTAAGATATAAGTACATGTAGAGGGTTAGCAGTTATTGTCATCTTTGCTGGTATCATATTGTGAACTCACGGAATGGTTAGCTCTACTTGTGCCAGAAGCCACTGGATGTATAGATGCATATGTCTGCTGCAATATTCATGTTTCATTCATTTTGTCTTTTTAGTGTCATCAGCAGCTCTTTTCCAGCATTGATTTGATGACAAGGACATACTATCCTATGATACTTAAACATTCATATTTCTGATTTGTTAGCGCTGTCAAAGTTCCTTTTCCAGCATTGATTTGATGACAAGGGCATACTCCCCTGTGATTCTATTTACTTATATCTATTACTAATTTGTATAGCATCAACAGCAGTTTCTTTTCCAGCGATGATTTGGTTATATTTACTTGTACCTGTTACTGGTTTGTTTAGGACTTGTGCTGGATGCAAATACCCAATCGGCCATGGACGTTTCCTTAGTTGTATGAATGCAGTTTGGCATCCTCAATGCTTCAGGTGTTTTGCATGCAACAAGCCCATATCTGAGTATGAGGTATAGAGTACTTTTTTGTTTATTAATGTGCTCCAGTTGTATCAAATGATTGATGCTAGTTCTTTTCTGCAGTTTGCTATGCATGAAGATCAGCCGTACCACAGATCATGCCATAAAGAGTTTTTTCATCCGAAATGCGATGTCTGCAATAATTTTGTAAGTCTCCACAATTGAAGTATGCGGATCCACATGAAGGTTTTCATTCTTTTATTGATAGGTTAAATGTTTTTGCATGTTTTACTTCCCTAGATTCCAACCAATAGAAATGGCCAAATCGAGTATCGAGCACATCCTTTCTGGATGCAGAAGTACTGTCCCTCCCATGAAGATGATGGCACTCCTAGGTGCTGTAGCTGTGAACGAATGGAGGTCAGTCGATGGTTTTATATCAATCAATCAGAACAACTTCCCCTTGCTGGCTGACTTGGCGAGTTCTTGTTTGGGAGCTAGTCAGTTCAGCATAGTATATCTCTACCAATTAATCCAGACTCTTGTTCTTGTTCTTACTGTTTTCAGTGGTGGTGCGCACATTAGTGCCAGCATCTTGGAACAATAGTTCTGTATTCTTATATTTTCCTGGTGATACTTTGTCACGTTCTACTGTATATTCATGTTCTTATATGTTTCTTCCATCATGAAATTCAGCCAGCGGAGGTCAAGTACATAACATTAGATGATGGCAGGAAGCTCTGCTTGGAGTGTCTCAATTCTGCAATAATGGATACTCCAGAAAGTCAACAGCTCTACATGGACATTCAGGAATTTTTTGAAGGTTTGAACATGAAAGTAGAACAGCAAGTTCCATTACTTTTGGTTGAGAGGCAGGCTCTGAATGAAGCAATGGTAGCTGAGAAAAATGTAAGTGGCATTGTTTATTTGGTACGCACAAATTACACAAATTGCACATGGTCTGCTTATGGGCTTTATTTGCTTCATTTAAGGGACACCACCTTCCTGAAACCAGAGGTCTATGTCTTTCTGAAGAGCAAATTGTCAGAACGGTGAGTTCTCAAAACACTGGATCCTTACTGTGCTCATTTGACTTTGCGTCACGTAAGTTTAAGATTTTAATGTGCTGAGTGATGCAATTGGTTCAGATATTAAGAAGACCATCAATTGGGCCAGGAAACAGAATCATAGATATGATTACAGGACAACACAAGCTGATTCGGCGGTGTGAAGTGACTGCGATCCTTATATTATATGGGTTGCCAAGGTAAACTGCTTTAGCTTTATTTTCTTCCTTGATAATATTAAGGATATCTTTCAAGACTGCTGCTAGTTCCACTGCCAACCTCTAGTGCATCACAAAGTCACAATGTTTTTGCTGGTTTGTGGGTTCTATCTTTAACCTACCCCAACTTGATTGGAACTATCATCGTTGTTATTGTTAAGTCAGGATATCTTATATTTAGCTAGATAGCTCTTCTTACTCTAAGGTGATGGATATGCAGATTGCAAACTGGTTCCATTCTTGCCCACGAAATGATGCATGCATATCTTCGTCTTAAAGGTACATTTTTTTTTATTATTCTTGGCTCCAAATGCAGCACACTCACCTTTTATACTTTTCATTTTGCAAATAAACATTATTTCAACAAAAAAAAAACGTTATTGCAGTTTGTGTTCACACCATTTTCGTTCTATAGGGTACCGAGACCTCAGTCCCGAGGTTGAAGAAGGCATCTGCCAAGTTCTATCACATATGTGGCTAGAGTCAGAAATCATCATTGGTTCCGGTGAAGTCGCATCCAGTTCAGCAGCATCTTCATCCTCCTCATCATACTCATATCCAACTCCCACATCTTCGAAGAAGGGCGCAAAGACAGAATTTGAAAAGAAGCTCTGTGCATTCATCAAGCACCAAATTGAGACGGATCCATCGGAGGCGTATGGAGAAGGTTTCAGGGCTGGTAACGGGGCAGTTGAGCAGTACGGCCTGAGAAGGACCCTTGATCATATCAAGATGACAGGTTCGTTCCCCTACTGAAGGAGCTGAAGTGGAGGAGGGTGTGTTGTTCTTCGGCTTGTGTGGATGCTGCACGCTGGAGGATTTCAGTTCAAACTGAATATAATACTTACAGAAATTGCTTGTAAATTCGGACAAGAAAGGGCGATACATCTGTGTCAAACCCAGCAAAATGATTTTTGTTTGGGGTTGTGATACATGTAAAAAGATTCATATAGAAAAGTTTCGGTCCAGTTATCACACATCTATAAAGATCAATTAGCAATTCCCCGTTATCATAATTTTCATAACAACGGATGCATGGTTCAGTATGAAATCGGTTCTGTAGTTTTCTTTTTTCCTGGAGGCTGGATGGGTAGATTGAGTTTTAAGTCCGTTCAAACCTCACATTTTCCTGGATGATTATCATATTGAAGAAAAAGTTGTTTCATATTCAGAACAAAAGCTGTTTAGACTAATTTTCAAAACAAATTGAAGAGGATATAAAGTGAAAAAAAAAAATCATGGTGAATTTACGGATGCACCCCTGGGTCTTGTCTTCACTCTCAACCGTAGCCTCCCGCCGCAGGCCCGCTCCCGGCCTCCCACCGACCACCGTCGCCGG
>BCLG01000269.1:177078-191250 GCA_001602295.1 Zoysia matrella | reverse complement strand
GTCGATCCGCCGTATAGGAGATCCACGCTGGCCGCGCGGGTACCTGCTCCACCCCCACGACCCCTCCCGGCTGCCCCGATCTCTGCTCCGAACTCGTCGTGCTTCCTTCCTCTGCTCCGCCTCCTCCGCTATGTCGGTGGCGAGCGGGCCGGCCTTGCTTGGCGTGGCGCTCGCCGTCGCTTGGATCTCCAGCACGGCCGCCTACACCTTGCCGTCATCTGAGCAGGTACTGGAGCGCAGCTGCCCCGGGCTTGTGTGAGTTTGTGCGCAATTTTGTGCTCATTTTACTATGGCTGTTAATCTGATTGAGATCGAGACATTGGTGATAGGGTTTAGCTATCAGATTTAGTTATGTGGTGTAAGCAACGCAGAAAGAATACCATTGCATGGAACCATTCCAAATGCTGGAATCTAATCGATTGAAGCATGATCTCCTCATTGTGTTGCTCGCAGCTTTCGAATTGATAGTGTGTTTTAGTTACTGAACTTGGAAGTATGCCGCAACCCATGTTAAATTAGATTTTCAGACTCTAGTTTCATTGTAGGTGTTTAAGTTTTCCTTGTTTCAAAACATATGTGCGCTTCATCTATCTATGCAAGTGAGTAAGCTCCTAGTTATAATTATGCTTATGTGGCTATTTTTTGGTTCTAATCATGGCAGGCAGGTATCAGCCAGAAATCCATCGGTTGCATGCCCTGCTCTAGGCAATATGTCGGGGATGCATACCTTGACATCTTGAGTGGCAAGCTTGATCAGTACCGTCACTTAGTGGAGATGTCTTACGCTGGTGATATGTGCAGTGGGCTTGCTGATGATGTCGATGTGCCTAAGCTTTCAGAACTGCACCGAGAACTGGTTGGTGAAGGTTCTCACCGTCGTCTAGTCTATTCTATGCAATTTGCTGGGTGCCAAGATGCTATGGTTAGTTTCCTTGATAGCTGTGATACCCATCTGGTGATAATTGAGAAGCTCCCTAATGGTGTGTTTGCCGACCCTTTTGAGCTACAGCACTTTGTTGAGCGAAAAGGTGAAGATCGAACTTCTAGATTGACTGTTTAACGACAATTGATCACCATATACACTATGCTAATTTTGTTTTTATCTTGCAGTTTTCCTTAATGTTGCTGTTTTTGGAGACTCCAACCTTGAGTTACCTTCAGCTCTATCCAACAGATCAGCTGTTGAGGTTCATGTTGATCTCAGGCCAAGCATATCAGTGAACTGTAAACTTATAGTTGACCTGCCTCTCCATGCTAGATACCCTGTAAGGATCTAGTATTACCTTTCTGTGTAACAAACTTTCAACCTATATATTTTTTTGTTTGTGCTTGCTCTGCACATTCTTTTTATGGAAAATTTGCTTTCTCAATTTTATAAAATTGATTGCATGATATTTTGAATTAGTCAAAACCCTTTTTGGTTACATGCATGTTACTTCCATGATGCACACTGAATAATGCATCCGGAGAACGTAGGAAACTCTTATGTTAGCCATGTTGATGATTCATACACAATAAAACTCAGAATAGGAATTATAATGCTAACCAAGTGGTGATATTAATGCATGCTCCAAATAATGGCAAACAAAAAGGGAACGCAGGTACCAGCATTTCCTGAGGCACCGGTCATGCCTCATGCGCCAATTTTATATTCTACCTGACACGCACATGGTGTTATGAAATATAATACATAGTTTTCATTCTTTCCTTCTTTGCAACAGTTACTGTTTTGGGAACATGCACATACTCTGTAGCTGGACTTTTCTTAGATTTTGATCTAGTACTTTTGTAGGACTTATCAAAGTCAACTTCTTGTGTGAATGTTTAGTGTTTGCAATTGCTAAACTTAGTAGACTAATTTTCTACCTTTTCTTACAATATTTTTGAACTCTTAGTAGACTAATTACTTTGATGTTTTTTGTAGCCTCTAGATGCCAATGGTTATGCGACGGTCGAGTTTGGCAGCCCAGATCTGCTTATACGTTACCACAAGAAGAAAATGCATTCTGATTCCTGTTTGTGGGCACTTAAGAATCTTAACGATGCAACTGTTGAGAAAGCTGCATGGCGCATACCCTGTGGAGATGAAGCACACATTGGGCTTGTGTCTAGCATCACATTTCTTGCTGCTCTTGTTTCTTCCGTGTCAATCGTCCTTGCTGCTCTGATTTTTTGAAGTGGATATTGAAATGCAAGAAGGGATGGATTACCTATTTTCTTTATGCATCCACAAATCATCACAAATGACATTTGCTTATTTATTTACCCAATTGAAGAAAAATCATAGTGAGCTATTTCAAGATGAATTTACCAGCTCTCAAGTGGAGCCCCTGGTTTCTTTTTGCAACATGAGAAGAACTTCCAAAACATAAACTCATCCTTCAAGTTGGGTTTAGTCCATGTTCACGAGGCAATCTGAATCTGGAGCTACAATACTTTATATCAAGAAGCCAAGTAGGTGAGGCTCTAACAATACTTTATGTTGTTGATGCTTTATACTATCAACAATCCCACTTGCTTTTGTCCTGGCATGCTTACCTGGCTGGCAGAGTGCTCATTCAGATGTAGCATTCACCTGTTTTCTGGTTACATTGTTCTATTACGGTCAAGGCAGCAGGTCCGTTGAGCTGTCTTGTGCCGCGCTGCCTGACAGCCTGTACCTGCTAGTGATAAACCTGGTTAGGTTGTGTTGATAACATAATAAACCATCAGGTTTGTTAATATAACGAGTAATATGGTTCATTTTGTTACATTGGCTTCTTCTAATAGAAAAATCAGTTGGGCGATTAATTTATTTTTTATTAGATTTAATTCCGAGTAGCTATGGTGCCACTTTGCCTCTGTCATAGCTATGCCCTCCATCTAGTCTAGTTTTAAACTGTTGACGTTGACTAGTGCAGTTTACACTGGCTGGCGTCAACAATTTAAAACTGATGGAAAATTTTTGTTTCAAAAAGAGAAGGGTAGAGCTGGCTCACGATCGTTCGCTCGTGGCCACGGACCAAACGTGTGGTCTTTGTACTTGTTGCATTGATAAAGTCTCGGGTCATGTCACACTAATCTCCACGTCAGGATCTTCCATTTTTACTTCCTATTGAACGCCGTCGTGGTTATCCTCTACATGGATGATGACCCGGGCTGCCATGGCTTATCCTTTTTGCGTGGTCCGAATCGAATCGTACGCCCCGTTATTTTTTTCCCTGTAGTTATTCAGGTCCATGTCAAGGGCTCAAGGGTCGCCTTTGCCAAGTGATCAAAGTTGGGATGTTGTACTACGTTTCCTGGTACAAAAGTGGTGTCCGACTATTTTTGTTGCGTACGTACACCCTCGACCCTTTTTATCATCGCATCGGTAAGAATATATGAAAAACTAACTAACTACTTCATCTGCTTTTTAAACTAGAACTGTTTTCCTAATGATAAAATTTTAAAAATGAAAGAGTTGGTGATAATTTATGTTGACACTACAGGAAGCTTACCTTCATGGCGGTTAGAACTACAAAAAGGTTGTCAAACATGAGCACTCTACTGTTTGCACTAAACTTCTATTTTTTTTTGTATCAACAAATGTTGTAACATGACTTATCTACATAGTTTCATAGTATCTTTTTTTTTTTTCAAATATTTTCTCTATTTTACGCTCGATCGATAAGGTATTCTGGTCTGTATTTATCTTGCCGTTAAATACGTTAGTGGCAGATGGTATTATGTCGGTGTCAATGAAATGGAATCACATTTTAATTAGGAAAATATTTATTTATTAGACACATGTTAATGGTTCTAGTCTAGCAAAGTACGTACTGTACTGTTATTAGGACCAAGTGTTTCTTGGGATAGAGATCCTATCTTTATATAACTGTGCTGCTTCACAATAACGAAACAAAATTCATAAAAATTATAGAAAATTCTTGCGTTCCAAAAGGAAACCGCTACGAAACAGTAGAGGGAAACATGGTACGGTGTACGGTGTAGTACCAACGGGAGCCGTATCTCCCCAGCGCCGTGGACGCTCACCGTGAGGCATCGCGCGGGGCCCACCACAACGGCGCCCGTATCGCTCCAATGATGAGCGCGGAGCCCGCGCGGCACGAGAAGCATTTTTACCGCACCAAGACAACCCGACGGAGGAAGGAAGGCCAACAAAGCAGTGATTGAATCCCCACACCCCCCCCTCCCGATCCCGCCGCGCCCTAGCTCAGCCGCCGACCCCCCACCCCTGCGTCACCGACGAGATCGATCCTGCTCGCTCCCAGCCGCCTTCGAGGTACGCCCCGCTGCCCGATCCCGCCGGCGATTCCACTCCACGGCCAGCAGGCGGTCGATCCGGTTGGGACGGAGGAGCCCTTGGGTTTGCTGTTTGATCGATTCGTCTTCGTAGGATCGGACTCGCGGCCGCGGGATGGGCGGTGGCGATGCGTAGCGTGGGCGTGACTGGAAATTTTGTGGCGGCGGCGGCGGGGGCAGTATCATGGTGCAGTGCCTGGACGGCGTGAGGCAGCTGCTCGCGGTCCTGCTCAAGTGCTGCGACGTCGAGCTCAAGCAGCCGCGCGGGCTCGAGGACCCCCAGGTCCTCGCACGGGAGACCGTCTGTAAGCGCACCGCTCCGCTTCCTCCTCTTAATTCCTTGTCTCGTGGGATTGACGCCCCTGTTCCTCGATGTGTCCGGTCGGGTAATCTTCGCTTCTCCTGCAGTCAGCGTCAGCGAGGTCGAGGCGCTGTACGAGCTGTTCAAGAAGATAAGCAGCGCCGTGATCGATGACGGGCTGATTAACAAGGTCAGTGGTCAGAGTTGAATTTGCTCTTCGTTCGTATCAAATCTTAACCCGTACCAACTCAGCGTCCCGAGGATGATACTGTGCTGTGAGTGGTTTATGTGTGCGGTAGTTGACGCTGATCTGCGGTTCTTCTTGTTGCTTGCCACCATTTCACGCAGGAGGAGTTTCAGCTGGCGCTGTTCAAGACTAGCAAGAAGGAGAGCCTGTTCGCCGATCGTGTAAGTCTTTGTTAATTGCGTGTTCTTCATTGTCGTGTGCTGCTGCGTGTTTTTGCTGTGTTGTTTTGTTATGTGCTTCTTGTTTTTGGGAATCTTGCGGAAGTGTCTAGTGGTGCTAGTGAATGCTTCAAATTTCCCCTAAACTTCATATGGTTATTTAAATAGTTGTGAACACGTGTTTCAAATCAAATCAATAAATTCTCTACTATATAATAGAGTTTTTGATTCCACAAATGTTATCTATAACTTTGAGATGATGATATTTGTGCATATTATGCCCATTCAATATCATAGTGCCCTTAATGCTGTGACGTGCAACAGATTCACTAGTGTCCTTAATGCAGTGCACCCACCGTGATGTAAATCTATTGTATCTGCATATCTGAACGGAAGCAGGACACAAACATTGCTTGCCCAAACTCATGTTATGACTAGTCTATGTTGCTGCTTGTCGGAATATCTTATGTAATGCAATACCTTATGTTCTTTGCCACACAATTCGTGTATTGGAGTTGCAGGTGGCTTGTTTCATTCAAGCATGCTCATGTGTTGCAGATATGGTTCTATTATTTATCTCTTAAAGATAGCTGAATTCGTACATAACTTAACTGAATATTTGTTACTATGAATAATCTAGTTTTCTACCAGTACGAATGCCGTGCATATATCTTTTGATGTGACTGGCATTTTTCTTTTTTTTTTTAAAGCTTTTTCTCTTTTATGATTTTGCATAAGTTGCAAAGTGATGATCTGTGCATATCATTTGATAACTGAAACTTATTTATGCCGACTCATGTTTTTGGATGGCTTTCGTTTTTCACAATTTGGGAACTTCTAGAAGAATATCTATCAAACTTGAGCTACAGAGATTTAGAACCATGTTCTGTGTAGAAGAAAAAAAATATAGCTGCATAGAGGCTGCTCATCCATAATCCTTCTTTTAGTTCTGGTATTGGGATCTGTCACGTCCGTAATACTTTCTTGGCCCTTTCAGGTATTTGATTTGTTTGACACGAAGCACAATGGAATATTAGGATTTGAAGAATTTGCCCGTGCTCTCTCAGTATTTCATCCTAATGCCCCCCTTGATGAGAAGATTGACTGTGAGTTCCAGCTAGTAACAAGACTATAAATGCTATAATAGAGCTCTATATTGTATGATTTACCACAATTAATCAAGGCTTATTTATTTGAAAATCCCTCTGAAATTTGGATGTACAAGAATTTTCTGATGCCTATGCCTAGTCTAATCAATAATATTTTATCAATATATATCACTTATGGCAATATATAATTTAACAACCTAATTTTTATGCAGTAGTCCTTACCCCATTTATTTTTTAAGTTCTGAAAAAGCTCACTATTACTGCAGTTTCATTCCGGCTATATGATCTCAAACAGCAGGGGTTCATTGAGAGACAAGAGGTGTGTAGCTATGGAAACCATTGCTTCTATGTACAGAGTTTGAACTTGATAAAGTAATTACTATATTGACTTGAAGTTTTACTTGGATATAAGCCTTAGCCACTGCCACAAAGAATTTGCACGATTTCCAAGTTTTTGACTATTATCAGATGAGTTCCACTCTAACATCATATGCCATGGGATTGCAGTAGTGGCACAATGTTGTCTTTGTGATATAATGTACTGGATAATTTGCTGTGAGGAATAACAGAATGACAAGTCATAATCTATTGTGCATTCAATTTTCTAGAATTTATGTCCTTTTGGTTGAATTGTTTCCTTATCCGTTTTGTTGAAATTCTTTTTATAAGAGATTTCATATGTTGTTTAAAGTATTTCCTTTTTCTGGTCGTCACCTTAAAAACTTTTTGTGTTTGGCTATCAGGTTAAGCAGATGGTTGTTGCAACACTAGCTGAGTCAGGAATGAATCTTTCCGATGAAATTGTAGAGAGCATAATTGACAAGGTTTGCTAAATCTGTACATTTATCATATATCGTATTTGACTATATTGTGTAGTATGCACTACATCTGGAATTTTTTGTTGATGTTGGGGGAGTTGAGTTCTGTTTCGTTCTCCCACTGTTAACAAAAGATCTGGATTTACTTGCCTATTAATATCAGCTTGATAATGGACATGTCTTGAATTTTTCTTGCTGCCTTACTTGTTGTGTTGTGATGTCTCCAGCATATTTGGATTAAGAAAATCAGGTTTCCATCTTGTTCCTTGCTGACTTTGACTTCCCTGAAAATTTTGTTTCTTTTCTGGTTATTAGACATTTGAGGAGGCAGACACAAAGCATGATGGAAGAATTGACAAAGAAGAGTGGCGCAATCTAGTTCTCAGACATCCCTCTTTGCTGAAGAACATGACTCTTCAGTACCTCAAGTAAGCAACCTTTTTTTATCGTGCATGTTATTTATCAAGCTGTCATTTTTTTTTTGGCTTATGAAACTTTCATAATAACTGTGTCCTTTTATTTTATCTTAAAAGCCTGTGCACAGTTATCTTGCTTAATTTCCAAACTTGGGCCGCCATGTTCAATGGTATATGTTCATTTCATAACATATTGCCGTTGACAGATCTCACAAACGTGTATTGCCATGTTTGGACAGGGATATCACAACTACATTTCCAAGCTTTGTCTTTCACTCTCAAGTTGATGATAATTGAGATCTTTGGAGTTGATACAGCAGAAGATATGTTCATGGCAGTTTGATAAGGTTTCCGACATTGGATCATTGGATTGACAAATATTCTAGTGCACATGATGTTGCTTGTCAGATTCGAGAACTCGAATCTTTTGTCAATAACATTGTTCCTTTCATTTGCAAGTATAGTTGGATGCATTTGGACCAGATATGCATATGTCCGAAAATTCCCCCCCTTTTTGTTCTTTTGCCTGGCCGGATCCAGCTCTCCGAAGCTTCTGTCTTTTGTACAGAATAGAAACAGGGGTTTTAAGGATTTAACTGTGCCTGGTTGTTTTCTTTTTCAGTGACGGTGCTTGCTATTTGCTCCCTCTGAGATTTTTTTTTTTACTCTCAGCTCATTTTTTAACAAAACAAGAGATGTTACAATGCTAAGTTAACCATAGCTGTTCATCTGATTAAAAATATGGAGTATCTAGTTGGTATCAAAATAATGAGTTCGGTAAAAAAAAACTTGTGGATCTGGTACTAATTTTTAAAAATTAATGGTTTAGATTAATTGAGAAGTGAGAGGTACCTCTAGTATCTATCAAACACTGTAACACGGCTTTTTTTTAACTAGGAAAAATTGTTCTAATGTCATCAGTTACATAACTGAGCAGCAGTAACTCTTCAGTGGCGTTGCATGCTATTCGCTCCCTCTGGAGATGCGTGGTGTAGATGTGTCTGTCGATCATCTGGTTACTTGCCTGTGATCCAACATCCTAACAGTTTTTACTAGATTGTTTTCGTTTCTTTGAATGTCTCTTAATTTTGCAGTTGAAAAAGATGTGATTATTGATTACTCCAATATTTTTTCCTTTACGATAGGAAGAGTGCCACGCCAAGGAAAATAGTTCGATATACCCCCTCCGTCCCAAGTCCCAAATTACTTAGCATCTAGGCTTCTCAAGTTCTTTAGCTCTGTTCCGTACAGCTCTAGCTTTTTCAAAAATGACTTCGGTTTTAATTTTTTTGAAAAGTTGTTTTTATAACTCTGACTTTGGCTTTTAAAAAATGTTTGGTAGATCGTTTTTTGCAAGATCTTCAATTATATAAAACTAGATAATATAGAAAAAGATAATATAGAAAAATAACATATGAATGTAGAGTCACAGAGAAGTTACTTTATTTTGCTCCTGGCTCCTTCTTAAAATATAGAAAAATGGCTCTTTATAAACTTGTTTGGTAAAAATTTCAGTTGAATCTAACGAGAAGCCGGTGAAAAAGTTATACCATACAAGTTTTTAATTTACTTATCATGGATGCCAACTAAATCAGGATGAAAAGAGTAGTATTTGAGAAAAAAACATCATATGCACAAAATTTAAAATAGAGTACTACTCATCCTATTTAAAAAAAATATGATAAATATAAAAAAAAATTATCTCCACGTAACATCATAATTCTGCGATTTACCAACATATTCCATGGATTTGTCGGTCGGAGCCGGCGCCTTGGCGAAGATTCGAGGAAAAGCATCGGCCTAAGGCGAAGATTCCGAGGAAAAGGATTGACCTTGACGGAGGTGAAGATTCCAAGGGAAAAAGGAGCCTACAACTAAACTCGATCCAATTGTAACAGCCACGCTCCTCAAGAGCTCGACTCCATTCCACTACAGTAACCACACCTCGCCTCCCTCCCTCCCTCCTTCCCCGACTCAATAACGGGTGCACGCACGCGCCCGCCACCGCCCGCCGAAGAAGGACGAGGTAATCCCGATTCCCGAGAAGTACTCCGAGGTTCGTGCGCCATGTTGTAGGGCAATATTTGTGGATGTGATTGCAGCGTTTAGATTGATAGTAATTATTACTTGTTCTCTGCCATTTCTCACATGAGATGTAGTACTACACATTTGGGCTAGTTAACAGTTGTCCCGTTCTTTCTACAGAACTTGCTCTCTTTGTTACTCACATGCTTAGGCTCACTTTGGGAATGCCGTTTTGCAGGAAGGAAAAGGGCGAGGTTGTAGCTGCACCTTTTGGGTGCAGAAAAAGGCTGATACTTTGATCGGGGCCAGTGCAGGGGATGGTAGATCCACTTCCACCGAGGAGTTGCCTAGTGATCAACAGAGTCATTCCGGTGATTCTTTAGTAGAGTGGAAGTCAAGTGAGCAAGTTGAGAATGGAGCACCATACATTTCACCAGATTACTCAGATAGTGACGAAGATGATTATGGTATGTTTTGAAGCTCTTCTTCCGTTTGTACACATTGTTGCTGTTTGCTAAATGCTTTTAATGTGATCTTCTCTATTCTGCGTTCTGTTTTCACCATCTTGCATAGACAAACAAAATCCTTTTTGTTCTTATATAACGTTTCGTAAAGGATCTCAACGAAGCTAGTTACATAGGGAGTATTAGCCAATTTAACTTTAGTTCAATGTGCAAAATGATTGCACATTTTTGGTGTCTGTATTGCCTTCCTATAGTTTGTAATTGTCTGCTGAACCCAAATCTTGGAACTAAGCTCCGGCTACTGTGGAAACATATATAAGTAGCGTTTCCCTTTTTTTTTGAAAAAAAATGGGTCTGACATTTTATTCTAGACAAATTGCCGTTAATTACTACCTAGTCTACCTTATTTGAATTCCATTGGTATATGTCAGGAAAGTTGATTTGGTTGCCTCATTGAGATACGCACATCTGAATCATTCGCTGTATGGTGATTTTAGCATCATTCGTTGCTTGACCTGTTAATTTTATTTTCTTTTACAGGGCCAAGACCTTCTGAACTTTACGGGAAGTTTACATGGAGAATCGATAATTTCTCTCAAATCAACAAGAGAGAGCTAAGGAGTGATCCCTTTGATGTTGGTGGATTTAAGTGGTACGGTCCTCATATGTGCATTAAGTTTATCATCAATCTCTAGCATCTTGGATCCTTACTTGCCTTCTAGATGTGACTGGGCTGTTTGTTTTCAGTGGTGCCAGGATAGCCGTAAGTAGAAAAGGCAGCAAGCAGTCTTTATGTACAGCAGTGTATCTGCTATTTTCATCCATTTAATAGTTATGGTAGACAAGAAACTATAATCATGATCTCAAATAACCTTGTGAACAGACCCATTATTGACAATGGGCATATGCCATACTGTATTCAATGCCCTTTATGCTTGTTGTTTACAAAATCCCTTTATGCTTGTTGTTTACAATTTCTTTTGTCTTGTGCATGTTGAAGAAGAAAGTATTACTCACATACCTTTATGTACACCCAGAATTGGGATTTGGCACTTTAGCACTTGTAATTGATGATGTTTTAGTGAGTTACTTGTTTTACCAGCTGCTTACTCACTAGTCCATGGTTATTTGTTTTAGGTATATCAGCTCATATGTTACTTCTGCATAATATTTCGAAGCATCTGTTGATTTTCAGGTACATCTTGATTTATCCACAAGGATGTGATGTCTGCAACCACCTGTCACTGTTTCTTTCTGTTGCCAATCATGATAAGCTACTCCCTGGTTGGTTAAATATTCTATGCATTATATTTGATACACATCATGATTTATTGATCATGATCTTCAAATGGTTTGCTTTTATTTCAGGGTGGAGCCACTTTGCACAATTTACAATAGCTGTAATTAATAGAGATCCGAAGAAATCTAAGTACTCTGGTGAGTTTGATGAATTATTTGCTTGGGCTACTGCCTAGTACTCGTTTAGCTGGGCTCCAGCTCCCAACTTGAGTATCGGTTATGGAATTTACACGTTAAAATTCAGTGGTTTACACCTCTAGTTTTAGGCCACCTTTGGCAGAGGTTCTCTGAAAATGATTCTTAGTGAGAAGCGATTCTATGGCTAAAAGTGATTCTCTAGGATAAACTCTTTGAATCAGGACAGAGAAACAGGATCAAGAGAAGCTACTTTTTTCAGCTCCCAGCCTCTTAGTTCATCTTAGAGAATCATTTCACATAATTAGCCAAAAATCACTTTTTCTGAAAAATAGCGTTTGGCGCAACTTCTTTGATTCTGCCTGAGAATCAGCTCCGTGGAGCTCTGCCAGAGGGGCCCTTAGTCTAAATATAACCGCATTCAGCTACATGAATTCTTTGGAGCTGGAGCTATACCAAACAGGGTCGAAAGTATGAAGCTTTTATTTTGCTTCTTCATTTGGAGTATAAAGAATGTAGAGTTTCAGATACACTGCACCGATTTTGGAAGAAAGAACATGATTGGGGTTGGAAAAAATTTATGGAGCTGTCAAAATTACATGATGGCTTCGTTGTTGAGGATGTTCTTACCATCAAAGCTCAAATTCAAGTTATCAGGTATCTGTTTATGTTTGTCTATACCTTCAACTCTTCATCTGTTGCTAAATGCTATATCAATTATCTTAGAGCTTGAAGTATTTTACTCTGCGTAACCTTTTGTGCTTTTTTGCATCCTAATATTTGAGGGAAAAGGCAGACCGTCCATTTCGTTGCCTTGTCGGTCAGTACCGAAGGGAACTAATTAGGGTGTACCTATCAAATATGGAACAAATATGCTGTCGCTTTATTGATGAAAGAAGAAGCAAGCTTAGCAGGTTAATTGAGGATAAGCAGATGTGGTCCAGGTTAGATGCACTTCTGAGTGGTTATGCTTTTTCATCACATCCATTTTCATTATGCATTGCTTTATTTTAGATGAACATATTTTCTTTTGGGTCTGTTGCAGTTTTAGTGCATTCTGGCTGGGGATGGATCCAAGTGTGCGTTGGCATATGACAAGGGAAAAGACTGACACAATTTTGAAAGTTCTAGTGAAATACTTTTTCATAGAGAAAGAAGTTACATCTACTTTGGTGATTGACTCTTTTTATAGTGGACTGAAAGTCCTTGAATACCAAAGCAAGAACAAGGGCTCATCCAAACTAACGGAGGCTGATGCTCGAAGCACACCAATGGTGCTCATTGATCAGGACATGTTTGTTTTGGCTGATGATGTTATAGTGTTGCTTGAAAGAGCTGCATTGGACACGCTGCAACATCAACCTTTGCCTGCAAAGGATGATAAAAGTTCACAGAACTGCACAAAGGTATTCATGTTTCACACATTAGCACTAACTAGGGCAGATTCCATTATAAAATTTGATCTGATGGCAGTTCACTAGATATGATTGATTGTACATATTTTTTTTTTTCGTGTTTAGCATCAAAACTAAAACCCTCTTTTTTCACGGAATGTGTTTTCAGAGTGGAATTTTCCCTTTTTGAGATTTTTATCCATACTTGCAAACTGAAAGTATAAGAGTGATGTGTCATCATCTTTATTTCCCATCTGAATCACGTCGTGGATTTTATTTATAGGATGGCAGCTCAGTTGAGGAATTTAACAAAGATTCTATTGAGCGTGATGATAGGCAGCTTATAGAGCTAGGTTGGAAGACATTGGAGCTTTTTGTCTTGACTCATATATTCAGGTAAAAAAATTCTTCCAGTTTAAATGCGTCCCACAAATGCATAACATATGTCAATAAATTGTTGATTCTGGAACCTTGAAGCTACACTTCTTAGGCGAGCCTGGCTTTTCCTCTTGCTTTTTTTCATTGTCAGTGCAGCACTTAATAATTTCATTCCCATTTTTAGTCCTACACTGCTGCTTTTGAGAGTACTGATAAATCTCTCAAGCTTCTATTTATGCAAAACCCTAAACCATTTAATAAATCTGTAAATATAAATTGTAGTAGAGTTCTACTTGTGCATACTTTTCTTACTATAAATATTTCAAACAGTCGAATAGAAGTGGCATACCAAGAGGCGGTGGCTTTGAAGCGCCAAGAGGAGTTCATTCGTGAAGAGGTAGCTACTGGGCTAGCGGAAATTGAACTGAAGGCTAAACCTAGTGCTGCTGAAAAAGAAAGCGCACCAAGAATAAACAGGCCTGAGGAGCAGTAACTTCTCAAGTTTTCAGTCGCGTTGCTTGTTATTGGCTCCCTCTGGAGATGTGTGAAGTAGATGTGTATGTCGATCTTCTGATTACTTGCCGGTGATCCAATAGCCTAACAGTTATAGATTGTTTTTGTTTCTTTGTTTGTTGGAAGAAACATCAGAACATATAAGCAAAATCATCTTATGGCGGACGATGGTTAGACACCACGCCATTCGAAGAAACCGTGAGATTATTTTTTTTTCGTATATTTTCACTGTTATAACCGTTCTCAGTTTCTCAGCAGGGTTTAGTTAGGACACCACGAAAATCGATATATATCTTACTATTTTGTCCACTGCCATTATAGGTTTAACTGAAATATCATGAAAAGATATGTATTCATTCAAGTGACAGAAATATAACGCTTTAGAAGGAGAAGGACCAACTTTCTACCTCCATCCATCCAAAAAGAGTAAAATATGGAGTTTTAAACTTCAATTGCATTATCATTAAGTCTATAGGTTAGGAATTTTTTGCTTTTTTTTTGTTTGACGCTTCTTAATATAAAAGCAAAATAAAAAGTTGATATCAGCTATTAGTAAATTATTTTGAAGCAATATTATATTCTCACTCTCTCCTAAATTATAAGTCATTATGTAGCTCTTCACTTTTCTCAA
>BCLG01000269.1:140361-160078 GCA_001602295.1 Zoysia matrella | reverse complement strand
TCCCCCCCCCCCCCCCCCCCCCCCCCCGGTGCCGCGCCGTCCCGTCCTGTCGTGTACCGTCTCCGTACCGTGCCGCCGCACCGCCTCGCCCCGCTTCGACCCGCGCCGACCCGCCCCGATCCGTGCCGCCACCCCGCCCCGCGCGCCGACACGATCAGTCCTGCCCCGCGCCCCGACTCGAGGTAAAAAAGTACGGTTTGGTTGGGTGGCCGCCTTACCTTGACATAGTAGATCCGCTTCTTTCTGTTCGTGTACGGATGGCGTCGCTGATTCAAGATGGTTGCTTTGTTGTCAGGAAGCGCGGCAATGGCGAACCACGAGCTGGCCTTGGGCCATGGGGAGAACCCTGAGCTGGCGCTGAGGCAGAACGAGCACGACTTCATCCAGGACCATGGGCTTGGCCTTGGGCATAGCCATGATCTCGGCCTCGGTCACCCGCATGACCACGACCTCGTCCTGGGCCACTCGCAAGACCACGACCATGACCTGGGGCTCGGCCACCACCATGACGACGGCCATCAGCTGGTCCTCGGCCACGACCACCACGGTGGGCACCCCGGCGAGCTTGCTCTGAGGCAGGATCACGAGGAGAACTCCCTGGACGGGCATGACCACCATCATGAGCTTGACTTGTCGGAGAGCCACGAGTTGACGCTTGCTGAGGCTCACCACCTTGGCGTTGATGATGACCAGAATCTTGACCACCAGCTCTCGCTTGAGCAGACCCACGAGCTTGCGCTGAGTGACCTCTCGCAGCCTCCTCTTGCGGTTGTTCCAGTCGTCCAGTCACGGACGATGGTTGTGAGCCCCGAGTTCCAGCTAGCGGTGGGACAGGAGTTTCCGGATGTCATGAGCTGCCGCAGAGCCATCCGCAACACCGCCATTGCCTGCCACTTTGAGATACAGACAGTGAAGTCTGATAAGACAAGGTTCACTGCAAAGTGTGCTGCTGAGGTATGTCCGTGGCGCATCCATGCTGCAAAGCTTCCTGGTGTGCCCACTTTCACCATCAGAACTATAAATGACACCCATAGTTGTGTGGGAATAAACCATCTTGGCCATCAGCAGGCATCCGTTCAGTGGGTTGCCAGCACTGTTGAAGAGAGGCTACGGGAGAACCCTCAATGCAAGCCCAAGGAAATTCTGGAAGAGATCCACAAGGCACATGGAATCACACTGTCTTACAAGCAAGCTTGGAGAGGGAAGGAGCGGATTATGGCAGCAGTTCGAGGTTCTTTTGAAGAAGGGTACCGTCTACTGCCTGAGTATTGTAGGCAAGTGGAGAAAACAAACCCAGGAAGCATCGCTCATGTTTATGGTAACCCTGATGACAACTGCTTTCAGCGACTCTTCATATCATTCAATGCATCTATATTTGGTTTTGTGAATGCATGTCGTCCACTTATTGGGCTTGACAGAACCCTTCTGAAAAGCAAGTATCTTGGTACCTTGCTCCTGGCCACTGGTTTTGATGGCGATGGTGCTCTCTTTCCTCTCGCATTTGGTGTGGTTGATGAGGAAACTGATGAGAATTGGGTATGGTTTTTGTCTGAGCTGCATGAATTGCTGGAGAAGAACACAGAGAACATGCCAAGGCTCACCATCTTGTCAGATCGACGGAAGGGTATTGTGGATGGAGTTGAATTTAACTTTCCGACTGCATTCCATGGGTACTGTATGCGTCATGTTAGCGAAACCTTCAAAAAAGAGTTCAACAATTCAGTTCTTGTTAACCTCCTATGGGAAGCTGCCCATGCTCTGACTGTGATTGAGTTTGAAACTAAGCTGCTGGAGATAGAGGACACTTCACCAGAAGCTGTTGCATGGATTAGGCATATTCCTCCTCGTCTTTGGGCAACAGCTTACTTTGAGGGGACAAGGTATGGTCACCTTACAGCAAACATCACGGATTCACTGAATTCCTGGATACTGGATGCTTCTGGCCTTCCTATTGTTCAGATGATGGAGTGCATCCGTCGCCAGCTAATGACATGGTTCAATGAAAGGCGTGAAGCAAGCATGCACTGGACAACTATCCTTGTTCCTACAGCTGAGCGCCGTGTGCAAGAGGCCATTGAGCGTGCACGGGGCTACCAAGTGGCTCGAGCCAATGAGGCAGAGTTTGAGGTCATTTCATCTCATGAGGGAACAAACGTTGTGGACATTCGCAATAGGTGCTGTCTTTGCCGTGGTTGGCAGCTCTATGGTGTGCCTTGTGCACATGGTGTGGCCGCACTCCTCTCCTGCAGACAGAATGTCCACCGTTACACTGAGAGCTGCTTCACTGTGGCGACGTACCGCAAGACATACTCGCAGACTATACACCCTATCCCTGACAGAACCCTCTGGAATGAGACATCAGAGGAAGGTCAGTCCGAAGAGAACAAGACTGCGGTGATCATCAACCCGCCGAAATCGCTGAGGCCCCCTGGGAGGCCAAGGAAGAAGAGGGTTCGCGCAGAGGATATTGGAAAGGTCAAGAGAGTTGTTCACTGCAGCCGCTGCAACCAAACGGGACATTTCAGAACTACATGCGCTGCTCCAATTTGATGGATCTCACCATGCTGTAATTGTTATGTAGCTTCAGTGTACCTGTGAAAAATTAGAACTTTAGTGTTCTGTGTAAAGTTCCTGCTTGCAGATGCTTCCTTTTTCTTGTATACCGCTTTGGATTTAGCATTAATTTAATAATGTTAAATTTCTGTCTATGCCAAACTGAGGTAAAATATAGTAGCTGTGCATACGGATTGTGATGCCCATCGTTGTATCGACAGGTACTGAGTTTTACCAACAATTTGCTTTTGGCACGGATCTTTCGTATAGCTGTGGTTTCTCTTCGTCACAATATCAAACAATACTATATCATTAGCGTTTAACATGATTTCAACGCACATTCTTTTTTAAAAATGATTTCTACGCACATTCTACACATATTCTACACATCAGATAGCTGTGGCACTGATTTTATAACGGCTACACTTAGTGGCGTTTGGGAATAGGGAAGTGGGAGGTGGGTGGGATAGGAAAACGGAATAGAAGATCTGAACTCTTCAGTCATCCATCTTTTTAAATCTCAACCTTTTAAAAATTTTTCAATCCCAATCATATCTGGGTGTGCTCGCTTGAGCTTTTTTTTGGCGGGCTGTTGCTGCAGGTACTGTAGCTCCAAGTCAATCTGTAATTAGTATCACAGCAAAAATCCACAGCAAAAAGTAGCTCTTCCGAGCAGGCCCTCTCTCATTTAGCAGAAGCCAAACGGCCCAAACGGCACTTATAGGGAACACAAGAAAGTTCAGCCCAGTAACGGCCCGTGCACGAAAATGCAGAAGGCCTAATTCTCCTTGGCCCGTGGGCTACGAACACAGCCGGGCAGGTAACGCAAGGCAGCGGCCAGCTAAACCAAACCGAAGCCCCCGCGCATACGTGACACGTGGCACACGCCCATCCCAAATCCGCACCCGTGACACGTCCCGTGCTCCCCCGATTCAGAAGAACCCTCCCGGCTCCCCCTCTTCTCCGTCGGCGGCGGTGGCGGTCTGACATTCTCTCGGACTGCGGTGAGGTCCCTCCTATCCCCTTCACAAGGTACGCGCTCCCTCCTGACTCGCGGCGCTGTCGCTTCCTCGCGCGGGCATGCACGTGCCCGCTGCTCCGCGGTCGGCTCGCTAGCGTCCGAACGCTCGCGGCCGTAGCCTTGCACTCTTGTTCACTTATTCGATTGCTGCGTTCGCGTCTCGCAGTAGTAGTTTGCGCTCGATTTGATGCGGTCGGCTCGCTAGCTTCCGAATGAGCGCAGTAGTAGTTTGCGCTCGATTTGATGCGTCTCCATTTAGGGTTTAGAGATGGTACTCTTCTTGCTTGGCTTGCATCTGAGTTATGAGTAGGTGGAGCTGCAATTGAGTTGGGTTTCGTGAGGTCTGGGTGTCGAGGTCGAGACGCTTCTGGAGCTTGTGCTGCACCTGTCTCGCATCGTTATAGTTGAGATTTGTGCCTCTTGAACTGACTTGTTCGTTTTTTCTCCAGTCTGAATGGATAGTCCAGTCGAGGACCCTGTGGAGAACACCTTGACTGGGGTGCCTACTAACCTTGACAATAAGGAGCAAGCCAGTCATGGTGTGCAAGAGGAGTTCAAGGAAGAAATGGAGAATCCATACGAAGAGGAACCCAAGGACCCTAGCCATGATGGGGCCGGGAACCCAGAGCATGCAAATGTGAACACTGAAAATGTGGGGGACCTGCTTAAAGAGGAGCAAGCTGTTCCCCTGCAGGAAGAGGCTACAAGTGTCTACGGTGAGGAAGCCGAAGCAAAGCAACAAGGATACGGTGGTGCCTGATGAGAAGAAATGGCCAGGGTGGCCTGGGGAAACTGTGTTTCGTATATTGGTTCCTACTCAAAAGGTGGGCGTTGTCATTGGCCGTAAAGGGGATTTCATCAAGAAAATGTGTGAGGAATCCAAAGCTCGCATAAAGGTTCTTGAGGGTCCACTAGGTACAACAGAAAGAGCTGTAAGTCTCCCTCTCGCATCTTTAACTGGTTGCATTTGAAGGAATTTTCTTCATATGGTCGATGATATACAGCCTTGTAGCCATACTAAGGTTATGTTTATGTGGGAAGACAAGTTTCACCTGGTCTTAAAGCATGTCAAAAGAGAAGAATCTCCAGTTGTTACTTTAGAGAACTGTACGTGTAGATAGTTTGTAGTATATTGTTGAAGAATGAGCTGCGACCAAGCTTTATAGTTACAGGCAAATAAAGTTCTATTATGTTACATGACTACCATTCAGTAGAGCCTTTCTGAAACTGATCTGCAGATGTCTGATAGTTTGGTATGCGTTTTTTCTTGTGCTGCTAGAGCTAGAGTTAATTTTAATTTACTGTACTTATTATTTGCTCATACATGTCTTCCTAAATATGGTTACTTCCTGAAATTTTTTGGAATAAAAAAAAGGAACTGATTATTGACATTCTAGTTTTATAAGGTTCTTGCTTTCCCTGTCTCCCTCTATATGGGAACAGCTTACAGTTTGCAGATAAACATTTTAGGTCAAGTGAGCAGGGATATAGCGCTCGTGACAATCTATACTCTGTTAACACAACTGATTCCAGTGAAAAGTATAAACTATCTTTTTAGAGTTTATCATTTAAGTTACTACAGGCAAATTCATAAATCAGCGATAAAATTTACTCAACAAATCAACAATACCATATCTGCTTATACAGAATGAATTTATCCTGCAACTAGTACGAAAAAACCGTGAAAAAAAGCGGAAGCATACGTGTACCGAATTGCGAAGCGGAGCCTGAGCGATTCGCTTCGAGGGCTAGGCGCATGCTAAGCGCCGTCGAGCAGCACCGCCAAGGTCGCGCCGCCGCTGCCGAGCCCGATGTTGCGCTGCTGCGCCAAATCTGAGCTCGTGAGCCGCTGCGTCCCAGCTCTCCGCCGTCAAATCCGAGCACTCGCCGCCGCTGCTGGATCCATGGTCGCCGCCGCCAGATCCGCATGTTAGGCACAACACTCGCATTGTGAGGGATGACACTCAGTGTTGGAGGCAATTTTCTCCATGTTTCTTACTCACTAGAATGCCATGACCAACCTGAGGGGTTGAGAATACATATATATGCTAAAGCATAAAGCTAAAAAGCTAGTCTAAGATGCTAAAGCATAAGTGTGTGATGCTAAAGCATCAGATCTTTTCATTGCTGCATTGATGTCGAAATGCACTTGTACAGAACTTGATTCCAATCGGTATTCTTGGGGAATGACATAGACATACGCAATTTTTCCATATTGCCTGTGGTTGCAATTTTTCCATATTGCCTGTGGCTGCATGCAAAAGTGTGTAGGTAACAAAAGAAATTATAACCTTGTCATCAGTTCGTCCAACTACTGCAGGGTGGAAATACATGCTCTATTCTATACATCTTATGCGTCACGGATTCTTGTTCTTCTATCAATTAGTGTTCTCTTCATGCTTTTTATTAGATGGTTATTTTGCATCAGTGGTACATCTGTTTGCAAATATTTTTCATTCGGCTTACTGATGTTCCTGTTTTACAGGTAATGATTTCAGCAAAGGATGAACCAGATGCAGAGCTACCTCCAGCTGTTGATGGTTTGCTTAGAGTTCATAAGAGAGTAACAGATGGTTTAGATGGCGAACCTGATCAACCTCAACGAGGAGCACCTACAGTAGGGCCTACACGGCTGCTGGTGCCAGCTTCACAAGCAGGAAGCCTGATTGGCAAGCAAGGAGCAACCATTAAATCCATACAGGATGCTTCAAAGTGTGTTCTTAGAATTCTTGGTAAGCCCCCATCACATTCTGTATTCGACCAATAGTTCTTTTTCTGTGGGATCTTTAATACTCTCTCCGTCTCAAATTATAAGTCATTCTGGACTCCTCAAGTTTTCTCAAATTATAAGTTATTCTCACTTCCTGAGGCACTTTTCTCTTCTCAATACATCTCCACTCTATCTCTTTCCTCGTTTTCGGAACATCCCACCTTTTTCACTTTTCTTAATTCTTGTGCCCAGCTCTAAAATGACTTATAAAACGGGACGGAGAGAGTGTGTAATATTGCAGTTTGGTAATTGTACTAGTAGGGTGTAGCTCATGTATTTCTTGATTTTGTTACTGAAAATATTTGTGCATCTTCCATGGGTAATGTTTACTTCAAATAGTTTTTCCTGTTTCATTCAAATTTCTTTGTACTGAGATGTTATGTGAGATTTAATTCTACCTTTTCTTGATACTTGATCAATCATGTTTACCTTCTGTTTTGCTTGCTTGGCCATGATTTTTTTGTTTGTACCAAAGTTTTAGTATGTTTTTTTTTTCAATTTAGGGCTACTGAAGCTGCACAATCGAGCCACTTCACTAATTTACACTTTTTTTTATATTCACAGAGAATGTGCCACCTGTAGCGTTAAATGATGACAGAGTGTTTGAGATACAGGGTGAGCCTCTTGCTGCTCACAAAGCAGTGGAGCTGATCGCAAGTCATTTAAGAAAATTTCTTATTGATCGCAGTGTGCTCCCTTTATTTGAAGTGCAGGCAAGTTCTATACTGCAATTTAGCATTTTGTTTACTCATGTAGGATTCAATTAACATAAAGTTAATATCCTCTCTTCCCAGATGAAAGCGCACTATTTGCCAAGGGAGCAACCTATGCCACCTCAGCCATGGGGTCGTCCTGCACCCTGGGGTCCTCCTCTAAACATGCCTCCTGCGGGCCCAGGGTATGTCGGGCATCCACAGTTCATGCCTCCACGACCAAAAGACAATTATTGTCCTCCTGAAATGCCTCCTGGTGAAAAGCAACCACACTATGGAATTTCTTCATATGGACACGATTCTCCGCCGAGTGCTACATCAGGGAATCAGCCCCAAACACATGGGTCTTCTCAAGTTAGGTTCTATTCATTGACCGACCATAATTCATAAAACCTCTTCCTGCCTATCACTATCATAACTTGTACTCACTTTTTTCTTTGATGATTTTGACAGGTGTCACACATCATGCAAGTTCCTCTTTCCTATGCTGATGCTATTGTTGGGGCAGCTGGTGCCAGTATCAGCTACATCCGCAAGCACAGTGGTGCAAACATAAGTATTCAAGAAGGTGCTCCTGGAGAGATGACAGTGGAGATACCTGGAACGGCCTCACAAGTACAGACTGCTCAACAGCTGATCAAGGTAACCTTCCTTGTCATCCCAAATTGCACCATCGCTCCAGACTGCATGCAAGGTGGTCTGTGTGATTCCATGATGATCTGTGTCTCAGATATAGTCCCATAATCTTGCAATTCACTCGTCTGAGTTCACCTTACAAAGTAGAAACCAGATTCACCGCCAGTTTACTTTCTGCATTAGAGATTGGCAGTGCTAGAATGTAGATATTGCATTGCTGCTGATGCATGTGTCAAAATGTGCAGGAGTATACGCTGACCGTTTAATTTGGTTTGCATTTTCTTTCCTGTGCTAACTGAACAATTGTATCCTTTTCCTCGCAGAATTTCATGGCCGAAGCTTCTCAGGCCGCCCCCCTCCCCACACCTGCTCCTGCTCCACCCACGCTTCCAGTTGATGCAGGCTACAACTCATACCCGGCATATAGGGGACCATCATACCGATCTCCTCTAGGGAGCGGCGGTCCTGGCCCCCAAAGTAGCTATGGCAGTGCACCGTACCTGCGAAGTTATGGATACTAATGAGAAAGAAGAGGTTATTTTGCAGACCTTAGGAGCGAAGGAGTTGTCTTCTGGTTTGTTTGTCAGTCTGTTCAACTGTTTAGTAGTATGACATCTTAGAGCATCTCCAACAATTTCCTATATTAACTTCCTAAATCAAAATTTAAGGTATAATTAGAAAAACAAATCTCCAACAATTCCTTATACAAGCTCCCTAAATATAGCCACTTCCAACCCCTTGAATTTCGCTCCTCATCTTTGAGGACTGCATCCGAACTCCCGAAACGCTGATGTCTCACAAACTTGCACCAGATTTCGCTAATCCCGCCACCGATTCGCGCCAAGCTGGATTTAGCTTTTTCCCTTCCTGCGGCGACTGCTTTCATTTGTAAATAGTCTGCATGTTGACATGCATCAAGAAATCCTTGATTCTCACCGGTACCAAGGTCACAATGCAAAGATCACAAACTTGTGATCCACGAGCGGACATAAATCACGATCGATTGTGCTGGAAATCGATGCAGAAAACACGATGTGGGATGCGGATGGTCGAGTGCACAGGAGTTGGATGAAACACGAAAGGCCGGCGCAGAGGAACCTTTCGGGTCTCTTGCTCGGATGACCAAGCGCAAGGTGGATGAAAGGCCGGCAATATTCGATTGTCACCAAATGATGATGATGTGGGCTGGTTCAAAAATTCTTTTCGGAATCATTGTTGGTAATTGTTGGAGAAGAGCAATTATTTTTACTCCCAATAGCTTTTGAGAAGTTCCTAAATCCTTCATTTAAGATGTTGAATTTTAAGGAACCATTGGAGATGCTCTTAGGGTTCCAAAACTTTGGGTATTGTAAGCTGCTTCTGACCTATGCCAACGCCGGCCGTTTCTCTGTTTCGTTGCTCATCGGTGTCTAGTCTAGAACTTTACGGTCAACCGACTCAACCGAATGGTGCCGCGTTCTTGATAACAAAACAAAAAAAAAAAAAAACATTAGCATCTACTATCCATGTTAATGCAGAAAAGTAGAGCGAGTCTGAACGTTGCAGGGACTAGAACACGCCTCAAGGAGCTAGGCTGGGAATGAGGGAAGTGCTTCACCTTCACGTTGTCGGTGACTTTTTGTATGTCCTGCATAGAACCAGAATGCACTCATTTTGAGTCATTTCACCTCTATTTTCTGCAAGTTTCGCCAGCAAGGCTTGCTTGTGGTAACTGCCAACACCAATTGACTTCCTTTTAGACTTGGGGGCATTTTTTCGGAAAGCCCTGGAACTAACGGGCTATAACAGATAGGGACAATAATTTCAGGAAATACTGTAACTTTTTAGTCTTTTGATCTTTCGGAAAGAAACACCACCCAAAACGAATGACTAGTTAGATCAGAACTAAAAATCTGACAGGCCTATACTCAGCAACATATCCTCTCACTCTGTTGAAACGTCACTGGAGATGCTGCATCCCCTCCAAGGAAGATATGCCAACCGTTAATCATTTAGTTCTCCGATGCAAATTAAGTTAACAAGTACAGATACAGGTGTGAAAGAGAGACATCGTGCCAAACATCAAATGTTTGATCACGAATGAATAGCTGTCTAAGAACAATCTAACCTCCAAATTCTCCCCCGTGGTGTGAACCAAACCTTTATTTTCCCTTGCTTGTCAATGCCTTAATCATTAATACTTAACAAGGCTACCATTTCCACTTGTGCCCACCAAGATGGACAGTCAACCTGTTCTGTGTGCCCCTCCTCAAAGTCTGCTATTTGAAAGGAATCAGATCCACTAGGGATGGCAACGGGGTGAGTGGAGGGAAAAAACACCTGTGACAAGAAGGGTACAGGTGAAAAATAATATTTACACCAGCACCCGCGGGTGAAAAATGGGGCCTGCATCGGCAATTAGCGGGTGGGTCTCGGGTAACGGATGTGACAAAATTTACAATGAATTATTACACTTACATCGAGACAATAAAATAATAACTATTTGAATGCTCGTATAGATTTTATTATGACTCAATACAAACACAAGTGCATACACATATATAATAGTTTGACAATTAAATACAAAGCAATAATCTTTTAAACAACAATAAAAATATTAATAACAAGAACAAGTTGAACTTGAGTGAAAATTACAGGTGCTCGTCGGGTGACACCACTAGAACCCACATCCTCACCAGTCGGTTGCAAAACCTGCTTGCGGGTGAAATTGGCATCCCTATAGATCAATGAACACATGGATAATGCTAGGATTTGCATGGTTCAGAAGGAAATAAATAAAAATAAAAGGGTCTAAATGAAAAGGTATCTTCTCCTTGCTTGGACGTCTGAACATAAAAAAGTGATGCTGGACCATTGCTTGAAGCTAAATCACCTTTTTGACCTCCACTAGGCACTAGAGACCAGTACAATACAGTAGCACTAATGCCACTTTAATTGCAGGTCTTGGGACAAATCTTTCGCCAAGATCCTTCAGCTTCAATGCTTCGTCCTTTCCTCAGACAAGGTGTTAGATCTCCCAAGTAAAGGCTGATGAATGGATAGATCAGAATTCAAGTGTGGTTGACCATGCAATGAATCGTCAGTTGTGTTTGTCCAGGGCTGTGACCTACGCTAATAATAGTGTTTTCATTAGTAGCTTGCCCCACCAGAACAACCGTGGTCTTGCAATTAATGATAATGTCCGGATGACTCCAATTTAAGGACCAACTAACGTGTTCAATTGTCAACCACTCGTTGGAGGCACTGAAAGCGATGAACACGCATTAGATGGAATAACGCTGATAGGGTTTTCTTGTAGAAGTTGTTAGCATGGATTGTCCTGATTTTTTTTTCAGTTTCTTTTGAGATCTTCATTAATTTGTTTTCCTTTATTTCAGATTATGATGTAGCACATGTGATTTCATGTTGTTGTCCAGAAAGGACAACTGGCACAAATTGTGTCAAAATCCTTGGTACAAGATGCTTTACACACCAGTAATAGTACTAGGATGATGGATCATCACACCAACAACTTGCACCTCTCATTCTCTGGAACGATTACACCTGGAAAACCCGTTTAGTCCTAACTTGTCAGCACTCAGCAAGAATATCACCTTTCAATTCTCGATTGCATCGTTCGTCAACAAAAGATGTCATCTTGCGATAAAGCAAAAGCAACATACAGAGAGGCAAGTCATCGCAAGTAAAGCTGTGCACGCTAAAAGCCAACCCCGTCATCCGTTCGTCAATCTTCGTTTTCAAATCTTCACGCACACCCTTCTTCACGATAGCTCACCAGTCACTGTCCAGCCACAGGCTGTTTCCTTCATCATTTTACAAGTGACACAGTGCCTTAGATGCCGCACTGTAACGGCATGTAGTTTAGGAGGGGCCAGGCAGCTCATCAGATCCTCAAACGGTTCCATGATGCCTGCTGCCACCTTCAAAGTTCACTGGACCAAGTTTTATGTGGCCACCTCCATCATTCTTCAGCAAAGGAATGGCCTAAGCGTTTCCTGAATGGAGCACCATGGTTTACTGATGCTCTAAGTCTGGGCAGATTGAGCTGGCATGCGGGAATGGTTATGCTCGCCTTCATATGTCACAAGAAGCATCGTCGGTTCATCTACGCATCGCTCAACATGTTTCCTCGCGGGACAGCCCCTGACAGTGCTGCACTTGTAGTAGCCCCTGCAATGGATTCAAGTTGTGCCGTTATGCAGATGCAAAAAGAATGTGCGAAAGGGGAACAGTAAACATCATGCCCTTGCTTGTTATAGCTACGTTTCCTAACACTGCCGTACTTGTTGTAACCCCCGCATTGGGTTCAAACCATCGTGGTCATGCAAAGGCAAAGAGAATGCTCAGGTAACAGTCAAACACCATGTGCTTGCTTTCATGGTATAGCTACATTTTCCTATCATTAAGGGCAGACATTAAAGCTTGATATGGGTAGGGAAATGAAAGCAATCAAGATTAGGATGCAGAAAGCCTAGCCTGGCATGGCATTCAGATACAAGTACCATCAACAATTACCTACTTTAGGTCCCGCATGGCTGATCCTTGAATTCTCACAAATAGACATGAAAGTGTGGAACCCAGAGATAACACATTAAGGCATATTTAATTGTTCTAGCAACTTATACATCAAGTCTTGGTTGCAATACACAAAAATCACTTGGGAGTAATGAAAAGGTGAGTGGAGGATCCACAACAATTATTCTACAGATAAAGGGGCACCCTGAGAACCTGATGCAGATATTCCATCTCTCACGATACAATATGGAGCATAATGCATCAATCATCATCATGACAGAAAAGGATTTGATAGACATTTCAATGCTTGTTGACGGCTGCAAATATTTTTTGTTTAGTTCATACCTTGGATGAGGAGAACCCTTAATTGGCTTCTGTCCATATTTCCGCCAAGAGTATTCATCCGGCGGTATATCAGCTATCTTGTTGCTAATGGCTGGCACTTTAATCGACCTCTTATTTCGTAGTTTCCTGCTGCAAACAAGAGCAAAATCAGATCATGTCCATAATCCATTCAACAAGAAGAGCATAACAATCACTAGTAGAACATTCACCTTCTCTTTGAGCAATGGCACCGGCCAGTCAGAGCACACTTGCCTCTCCCATCCTCCCCCTTCCCCATGCACCGCCGCTTCGGCACATGTTGCACATCCACTGGATCGCTAGCAGCCGGGGCACCAACCAGATGGAACGGCCGCTTCCCTTCCAAGCTAACCACGCTTCCATCCATACTCAAAGACGACATGAAAGACCTCGCTGATGACACCGTCCCGGTGGCAGTGCTGGGGCAAGGGCTCTCAAACTTTAGGCTGATCCCGCTGTTGCTCCTCTTGAATATCTCGGCCTGCAGCTTCTGCCGCGACGGCTGCTGGGGAAATGGATACCGATGCGCAACATTCCCAATCTGAAACTGCACGGACAATGGCTGGACCAGCTTCGGCGCTCCAAACTGATGAGCACCGCTCGAGCTGGCGAAATCCAGCCCCCGCGACTCCGACACCCCGTTAATCCGAGCACGCGGGTGCATGTAGCTAGTCGATGACGACGGAGCAGCGGAGCTGATGGGCATCGTCTCGATTGAGGCGCCACTGCCGGAGAAGCCCTTCTGGTTCAAGGAGCTCAAAGGCCTACCTCTTCTCGAGAACCTGCCTCTAGCATGGCCAGACCCGCCGCCGTTGGTATCGCCCAGGAGGGCGACCACCTTCCTGAACTTGGCACAGGCCTCACCCGTCTCTGAAGCTAAGCTCCGGAGCAGCGCGGGGTCCTGCTGCTGGGAAAGTAGCGCCAGAACCCGGTGACAGCTCTCCACCGCCGCCCTGCTGGCCACCTCCACCTCCTCCATGGCCGAAACGGTGGAGACGATGACGAAGAAGGGAAACAAAATTCCTCTCGTTGAACTCCCTCCAGCTCAGACGGACCGGACCTTTCCTCTCGCAAGCAGCAGCGCCTGAGCAGCAAGACCAGAGGAACACATAAATTACGCGGATCTCAACGGAATCTCGGAAAAGGTTGGAAATTTGCAGGAAATGGCAGTGCCCGAGAAGAAACAACGCGAGCCACCAAATCTATTTTTTTTTTCTTTCTCTACAGCACGGGAGACGGTACTCGGTGGACAGGATTGGATCAGAGCTCGAGGAGTCGTCGACACCACATGGTGGCTCCGCCCGAGATTCCGCCGCGGACGGACGCGACAGGCCGCGAGTAGCCCGAGAGCGCGCCGAACCAGGACAAACAAACACGCCCCGTGAACTACAGACCCCGAAAAGAAACAACGCTCGGTGGTGAAGCTCACCTGCGACGACCGGTCTGGGTGCTCCGTTCCGCGGCTGCAAGCGCGGCGCGGAAGGGACTCGAGAGGGAGGAGGAGGGCGCCGGAGAAGAAAGCGTAGTAGTGAGGAGGTGGGCGGAGCAGCGGAGGGGGATGAGAGGAGGACCGGAGGAGACGAGGAGCGGACAGCGGAGGCGTGGGCGGGGGGGTAATATGGATTCATATCCTCTCTCTTTGTTTTTTATGGTAAATTTTGCTATTCTTAATTATATCTAATTATATCTGTTTATTATATAATCAACGTTCTATAATTTAAAATTATTTTTTATTTAAATTGATGTGATGAGTAACACATATTACTCAATATTAGATTTTATAATAAGTGGTTAAGATCGGCAAAGTTTGCCATTAAGAGAAAAGAATATGAATCCGGGTAATATGCGGGGTTTGGAAGGGTGTTTTGGGAAAGTTGGCGCCGTTGGCATTGGGTGGACTGGAGGGATCGCCACCGTTGGATGCCGCCAGCCTCGAGATGAGCGGCGGGATGGGGATCATGGGGGAAGGGTCGTTCTCGGCTTGGGACTTGTGGCCTGTTTGAGTCAAAGACAAGCGTCAGATAAATCGTGACATGTGAAAAAAGTAATTCACGAGAGTTGATATTTCTTTCACAGTCAATCCATACAGTTACACTTTTTTAACTTTAAGATATTATAATTATCAAAATAATTTTTAAAACATTATTTATTTTATTGTTGATTGTTTTATCACTAAAGATACCTTTAGCAGAAATATAACTTATTTGTTTTATATTTGCACATAAATTTAAATAATACAAATAAGCACCATAATTTCTAAAAACTAAAAGCGATAAAAAAAACAATGATAGTGTCAGTCATCAAAGGGCAGTAAAAGTGAGGTGCATCCATGAGTAGAGTACTTTTCGTGTTTCTGTATTTTTTTAAAAAATTAAATTAATTTTTGTAATTTTTTTGTGAAATTCGCTGCATTCCAAATAGACTAGACCTAATTTGTGTTAGATCTGCGTGAATCTCGACGCAGTAAAAAAAAGGCGGACGCGTTCTGGTGACTCTGGTCAAGCTGACAAAGCCGCTTTGGATTTGGCAACCGGCGCGGAGACGTCTGTTGACCGCCGCCACAGCTTTGTCGCGCGCGGGCAGGCCCGCTGTCCGTTTCACAGTGAAAAAATTTCCCGTTCGAGTCCGTGGTGGGGCCCACGACCTTGACTCAGCGACTTCGCCCGGTTCTTTCCCCTCGCGTGGGCCCCAGGGAGTGACAGGCCGCCCCCGCCTACCCCCCAACCCGATGGCCCTTCGACAGTTTGGGCCGAGGCAGCCCGTATTTAGAAGGCCGGCCGGGTCAAAGTTTGACTCGAAAAAAGCCTGGCCCAGGTTAACTTCCAGCTCAATTATTCCCACTCGCCTTCCGGCTTCCTCACTGTCGCTCAGATCCAGATGGGACCTCAGCCTCCAGTGCCTCCCCCTCCCCACGACGCCGCAGCTCTCCTCCTCTGACCGCCCGCCCTCGCCACCGCCGGCGTCATCTCCGCGGCCGCTTCGCCTGGACAACCACAGCTACAGCCCATCTGGATCCAGGTGCTGCCACTGCTTTTTCGGGTCTAGAGCGGCCGCCATTTCGCCGTTGGACGACCCACGGCCACCGCGCTCCACACGGGCATTGCCGCCAGGAGTGAAGAGCCGCCGCCCAACTCCACGGGAGCTGCGGGGGAGGAAGGGAGCGTCGGCTGCCTGGACTGCAAGCTGCAGCATTCCCACCATCGGACGCGCAAAGGTACTACGGATCGGGCTGTCCTCGTCGTCAGTGAATTTGAATCGGGGGTCCTGTCTGTGTCTGGTAACGGCTTTACTGATTAGTTTTGGGTTCTCTCGCGTGCCTAGGCGGGAGATGTTTCCTTCGTCCTCACGTTTTAGAGGATTAGGTAGATTCAAATTTGATGTGAACAGTTTGGTCAGTGAAATGGGTTATTTTTTCCTTATTCCATATTTCATGTTGTGTACAGGACTTTGACATTCTCTGTTATGGGTTTTTTGCAGGTTGATATGCTAAATTTCTCTGCTTTGACATTGCTTCCTTTTAGTCTGTAAATATCCATCTTGTTTGTCAATTGTGGCAAGTATGGTGGAGGGTTGTGTTGGTCCAAGTGAGCTTCACCTGAAGAAGGAACTTACTGCCTTGAGAAAGTCACGGTTCTTGCGTGATCCAGAAACATGCTCTTCATGGAGGTCCCCCTTGAGTTCTAAAACATTCTTGACAACTTCTGATGTTGTAAATCACAGTGGGATCGGCAGCAGTTTATCACAAAAGCAAAAGGAGCCAGCTGCTGCACCTCCGAAAAGTGAAAGGAAAAGGAAAACTGTTTATCTCTATAATTGGAGACATCATTCTAACAAGTCCAGTGAAAGTGGGATAAAGTTAGATGCAGATGAAAGACAAGCCTCAGCAGACTGTAGCTTGGAAAGCCCTTGCATTTCTAATGGTATAGACTCAAGGAGTGACATATGTCTGGACGTTCCTGTCAGTGTATACAGTGTTCAAGGCTCAAATTCATGCACTCCTGTTAAAAGAACTATTAGAAGGGTGAGAAGAAGTTCGTTCTCAAAGAAAGGAGCAATCAGAAATTCAACTGTTTCAAAGTTACTAGATATCCATGTGAACTCTGGTGAGCAGTCTGAGGATACTGATAGCTGCAATTCAGAAAATCACGAGCAACTTCTAAAAGGAGGCTATTTTTCACAATGTACATCACCACTGTTTGCTGCATCTGGATGTCTTAGCTCAACAATCCCCTCTAAGCCATTGAAATTATCAAGAAGAGAAGGATCTTCCTTTTCTTGTACTCCGGTTTCCACTAGGAGCTCCTATTACAGGTACAAAGGCAGGAATCCTAGTACCTTAGGCTCATGGGATGCAACAACTGCTGCTTCATTTGATGATGATGGGCTGAACCAAGCAGAACTGCTCAGAAGTCAAAGATGTGGCATTCCTTCCTATTGGTCAAAGAGGGGCAAACACAAGGGATCTGAAAGGAGTTGTTCGCCTTCACTTTCTGATACACTTAGAAGAAAAGGAAGTAGCCTTTTATGTGGGAGTCAGGCAATGCATAGAAGGAAAAAATCATCTGGTTCCAATAAATTTGGATATAGTAAGCAATGTTCCCAAGGAGTGCCGCTGTTGGGTGATAGTAGTCATTTCACTTATTCGACATTTGATTCAGCAAGCGATGAAGTTTCAACAATATTCGGAGAATTAGATCTAGAAGCTTTGAGCCGTTTGGATGGCAGAAGGTGGTCAAGCTGTAAAAGCCAGGATGGAATTGCACTGTCTATGAATGGAGCTGATCAAATAGTTTCAGACCACAGAAGCTTGAGCCAGAAATATCGACCAAGGTCATTTAATGAAATCGTTGGTCAAAATTTTGTAGTACAGTCACTCAGTAATGCCATAGTAAGGGAAAGAATAGCCCCAGCATACCTGTTCCATGGGCCTCGTGGAACAGGAAAAACATCTGCTGCAAGAATATTTTCAGCAGCTTTAAATTGTGCTGCTACTGGAGAGACAAAGCCCTGCGGAGTTTGTACAGAGTGTGGTGATTTTTTCACTGGAAATGGAATTAATCTAATTGAGGTTGATGCCACTAACAGAAAAGGAATAAACAGAGTTAGGCACTTGATAGAAAATATACCAGCATCTGCAACTTCTTCAAGATACAAAGTATTTGTTGTTGATGAATGTCATATGGTATCTTCTAAAGTCTGGTCAGCATTTATGAAATTTCTTGATGAACCATTGCCTCGTGTTGTCTTCATATTTATAACAATAGACCCTGAAAACCTCCCTCGCTCTGTCATATCACGTTGTCAGAAATACATGTTTGCCAAGATCAAAGACATTGACATAGTTTGCCGGTTGAGGAAAATTGCTGTCAAGGAAAATCTTGATATTGAATTGGCCGCTTTAGATTTGATAGCCCTAAATTCAGATGGATCATTGAGAGATGCAGAGACAATGTTAGATCAGTTATGTTTGCTTGGAAAGAAGATAACACCCTCACTTGTGAATGATTTGGTGAGTTATCTACTTTAAAAAGTGCTTGATACTTCTGAAACTTTCAACAGTACTGTATTGTGTTTAGATATGTTATCTTTACTGACATTTTCCTTGGAACTTGCACATGTCTAAATCAAAACATTTTGTAGTTTAACAAACAATCGCTAATATGCCAATCACTATAGGATCTGTCATGTATACTGAATAAGCTTGTTTTCATCCAGTCTTCTGTGTTCAGTCACAAATCCTTACATATTCATAAGCTCGAGCTTTTCTGTTTTATTTGCATGTTTATCACAACTATTTGGACTAGACTGTGAGAATGATTTGTGTTTACTTTGTGGGTCAACTGTTGTACAATCTTTCTTCTTTTTAAGAAATGGTGATAAACTCATTTTTCAAACCATTTTGTTTTCCTTGCCTGTCAAAACAAAAGTATGTTAGCATATAATGATGTTATTATCTTCAGGAGTAACATCAATCCTTTTATACTTTGACAGATATCATAATTCAAAGAAGCCCTTTAGTCTTGTAGTAAGGTTAATAATGCCAGAACCACACTGTCTAGTAGCTTGATCTTGTGATCTATTATCCATATCATTATAGTGGATGAATAAGTTGTCCTTTTTCTTTATTTTTTATCCTTTTCAATTTTGAATGGATTTTGGCTCTATTTAAGTTGCTCACACAAACTTTATGTTCAATAGGTTGGGGTTGTGTCTGAGGAGAAACTCCTTGACCTTTTGGAGATAGCCATGTCATCAGACACGGCTGAAACCGTCAAAAGGTCGAGAGAGCTGATGGATTCTGGTGTGGATCCAATGGCATTAATGTCACAATTAGCTGGGCTCATAATGGACATCATTGCTGGGACCTACAGACTAGCAGATCCTACCTGCGGTGTAGATGGAATTGGTGGTCGAAATAGTGGGTCTTCTTAACCTCCTGATGCATTCATCTTAAAAGCATTTTTTAAATTTCTCATCCATACTCCATGCTTTACTTGTAAATGCATATGCAGCAAGTCTTTAGTATCATGAAGCTTTCTTATCTTTTGCACTACTATTTTTGGACCTTGCTATTGCATAATATGTGTTGATGACACCCCTTTTAATACTGTGGATAAGTTAAATTTAAGTTTCAACCAAAGGAAATTGATATGTTCACTCTCAGCATTTAGTGTCTTGTCTGATTGCAACTGTAACTGTTTCAAATTACAACTGTTATTTAATGTTTTAGTTCCTATTCATGTACTCTTGTTAAAAGAAAAGTTCAAACCTACTTTTGACTAATAATTTCTATAGATTCAAACTATTTAACGATGTAAGACATATACTTTTACATTTATATGTTTGTAATATATAATGTATATACTTTTAAAGTTGACCAAATTTATAAAATCATTGGTCAAAGTCAGGTTTGACCAAACCTAGAAATAGTCTCTCTGTGACAGGGTTAGTAAGTTGATGCATGCTAAGCAAATATTTTCATAGAGTACCACTTAAAATTATTATTAAAGATATGACGAATTATTTTTAAGAACTCGCATACAGCAAAATTGGCTTGCCCCAACTTGTCTGAAATTAAAAGGCTTTGTTGGTTGTTTGTTTGTCTGTAGATAACAAAATAGTTGTGTCTCACTGTTTGATTTACAC
>BCLG01000269.1:98203-130487 GCA_001602295.1 Zoysia matrella | reverse complement strand
CTTTATGCAATTGTAGGCACCTTGTTTGTCCTGGACTTGAATGCTGCATTGCAGCCTGCAATGCAAGCATGTGTATTCATGCAACACCATAACTGTTACTCTATTTTCTAGCCTGAAATTAAGGTTAAGTAGTAGCGATTCTATGACTGCATATAAATAGATAGAACTACTCTACGTGGCATGAATTTTTCAGCTGGTTATTACAAACTTAGCTTTATTTTGTTAAATCAAACAAACCTCCTTGGTCTGCTCGGTGCTGAACCGGCCAAGTTCGCCGAAGCAGAGGAACACCACGCTGGCCCGGGGCTGCTTGTCCAGCCACGGCAGGCACTCCGCGCCGCGGCTGGAAGCTTGATCCTGCGACTTGACCAGCGGGCCGTTGCAGTGGACCGGCCGCGTCAGAAGCCCAGGCCGCGCAGAGTCCCGCGGCATTGGCGTCCACAAACCATAGCTCGAGCGAGCGGAAGGTGTTGACGATGACGCCCTGGGAGCGGCACAGGGCGGCGAAGGTCGATCTCCTCGGCGACGTCGAGCGTGGTAGCAGGGGGCCAGGGGTTGTGACTAGGTTAGCCAGGGAGGGCGATGGCGCGTCGGCAGAGGAAGGGGCGCCGGCGGCGGCCGGTCATGGAGTTTTTCTCTTTTGTTTTTTTTTTTTTTTTGCGTGATTGGCCGCATTGGGGAAGGCAGGTATGCGTGGGACCAACGAGGATGGGAGATCCGGGGCTGTCAGCCGCACGATTTGAAGGAGGGAAGATCTTGGCCGTTAATTTTGAAGGAGGAATTTGTTTGGGTGCAATTTTTTGTGTGTACCAAGTGTAATTTATCACTGCAGAGAGTATGTGGGGGGCTAATTTTTTTGGGTAGACATAGTAAAGAAGTAACTGTTTTTTAAGGAATGGAGATCCTGAATTTGCTTTCAGAGAAATTTTGCTGTCATTTCGCATTTGAATCCGTGGCTCTCTAGTAGCCCGAAAGAGAAATAAAAAAGTTAAAGATGCAACATATCCCTAAAATATAATCGTAGGGACAAATGCGTGTCTAAGAACCCAACAGTTAACGCAAAAAGGATTCAGTGTAAATAAATAATAATCTGTTTATAGGCATGTTTGATAAGTAAATTTCCCTGAGGGCATGGAGTAACATAAAAAAATATAGGGAAGCAGAAAGAAATGTATGTACATGAGTACTCGACCTTTGTTGGAGCATGCGAGACAAATGATACAAATGATATATAACAGAAAAAAAAAAGAACTGACCTATGCTAATAGCTAATAGAGGCAATAAAAATACATAAAAATAGTACTATGCAAGTATAACTTAAGTCATAAGACTGAATGCTTTGTGTTTTACTTACGTCCTTTACTCTTGGAATTTTTCGAGGTGCGAACTATGTATGGTAGTAATGTTGTACCACCGGCTGGGTGGATCCAATGACCAGTAATCCAGTATTCCAATATGAGTAGTATCATATATTGCAAAGTTCAAACACTATCAATATTAGCACCTTGCTTTGTCAGCGTCTCCTCAAGCTGCATAGGATGATTTAATCATCATTTTTGGGAAAAAATCATTCATCAAACAGAAATTCTGATGCATATTGATTAACGATCTCACCTTCTATGCTTGCGTAACAGTTCTTGGAAAGCCATCGAGAATGAAACTTTTCTGACGTCAAGGTTTCTTCATCTTTCATCAATAATCCTCATAACTAAGTGATCAGAAAAAAGTGCCATTATGCTGTCAATAGTTAGCAATTGACACATGACAATTATAGCAAAATAGTGTCTTTTTAGTATCGGGCAGGGATAATAGATCAGAGATGTAGATTCTATATTGAAATGCCCATCTAATTATTTCTAAGAAGAGGAAAATATTCTAAGCAGTACATTTCATTGCTTGTAAAATAAAAATATCAACATTCTATCAAAGTATAAAGCAATTTACAGTATCATGTAAGGATTGATTTTCATTGGAAACATGATGGAAACTTTCTTTGCACTGAAAAACAGAAGACCTTTACTCTTATCGTGGAGAGTGCACTTATTTTAACTCAAAGAATAATTCTCATGTCATATTTGGAAGTTGCTGACACAGCTTCTGGTATACCAGATCTGTTAGGGTGAGAATTTGACTTACTCACCTATCTTAGTCATTTTTATTTTCTTATTTACCAGATTACAGCATGAATATGACCATTTAGGAAAGTAAGATGATACAGGATACACTCACTGGAAATATTTCATTATTGGAAAAACTACATCTCGACCAGCTTAGTTTGGACTATGCGCTATCTGAACTACCTAATAGTGATGGTGGAATTAGTGTTAGAGTAATCGAGTTTGTTCTAGGATGCGTCGACCTGCCGGTGTATCACTAAGTTTAAGCAATAAAACCAGTCTAAGAGCGCTTTACTTATTCTGCACCGCTTCAAACAGAACTTGTGCAACATAGCAGCGTAATGCTTAGCTTTTCCACAACACCAACTGGAGCATAAGGTCTATGAGCACCATGAGATAATAATTGGAGTTGAACTCCACACGGCTAAGCATGAAACCAGCAACCAAGCAACTCAAGCATTTCAAAGAGGCCAGAGAGGTCTATGCTTAGCTGTTTTCGCAATCGGCAAGCACGGAGGGAGAAAGAAACCCGTCGTTATGGTTGGAGTGGGACTGTGGGAGTGGATATCGAACATTACCTTATCCATAGCTCCTTTACATTTGGCCTGCTCGGCCTGGTGTCCGCCACGGAGAAGGGGCGGCTGCAGCTGCGGAGATTAAGCACACCCTCCTCGCTATGGTCGCCGGAAGGTGTTTGCGTGGACCAGACCGCTGCGGGAGTCTCTGCCGGTGCCGTCACCTGCCACGCGCTCCCCTTGCGTCGGCTCCTCCCTGTCTCGACTGGTGGACCATCTCCACATCCATCAGGTAGGCGGTGGGGAAAGGGGCGAGGTGGTCGAGCTCGTTGGCTGGCGGGGGGTGGGGGTAGCGAGTTCCAGGCAGTGGGGGTGGGGATGGGCTCTTGGCAGAGAGTGGCGAGAGGGGCGGAGCCGGCGCCGGGGTGGGGCTGGGGGATGATGTCGGTGTGTGGTGAGGGCGGCGAGGAAGGGGCGAGGACGGCCAGATCTTTTCCAGGGCGGGGGCAGCCGGGGTTGGGTTGGCTGGAGCGGGGTGGGGGAGGTCGAGTAAGGGGTGGCCGCCGGAGAAGGACAGGAGCCGCCGGGCGGCGGCGGCGGCGGCGGCGGCGCTCTTCTGGTGGACCGGGGTGGGGATGGGGGTGTTTGCGGGCCGCCAGGGAACTGTCGCGGGCCGGCTCCGGGTGTGGGCCTGTGGAGTGCGGGGGACGGCCACGATCGAGCTTCGTTCGGATCTAACGGTTGAAAAAATTCCAGGTGATATGGCACGATCACAGCTCAGGAAAGTGTGTCAGAATTCGTATACAGAGATCAGTGTCATCGCTGGCGTCACGAACGAGGTGGCTGTGTACGTCCCAGGGTTTAAAATGGTTTATGGTTTTTAGCGACGACAGTCTGGTTCGATTTTATTGATCGTACGACTCGATTTTGTTTTAAAAATTTAATTTTTTAAAAAAATTGAAAAACTTTAGAATATGAAAAGTAAGTAAAATCTATCGATAAACCGATAAAATAAACTGATAAAACTGGTAGGTTTTAAATTTTGAAACTAAAAACCTATAAAACTGAAGAAATCGGTCGATAAACCGAAAAAATTAACCGATTTATTGTAACATTTCGTTCAAATTTTATTTTTTAATTAATTTTTAATCGGTTTTCGTAATTTTTGTTAAATTGATCTCGATCGATTTTAACAATTTATAAGATATAAAAAACCCTACCGTACAATACATTGACGTTTTGCCACGCGTACTTATAAACAGGGCACTGCGAGGCTGTGAAGCTGCTGCTGTCCAAGGGCGTGGACGTGGATCCAATCATGGGAAAATTTCAGTCGTGTACGCAGCAGCTCGCAAACAACGTGGGATCGTCGAAGCCCTCTTTCCTTGGACGAAACCAGTCCCATCTTTTGCCAGAATGGAGCGTCGATGGCATCATCAGCGCAATGGAACGTATGCCTCTCCAAGATAAGGTATGCAACCGTTTCTTACTTAGAAGATGCATGACGATCGAACAAGGAGCACAAATTTACCAATTGTGACAGTTACCATACCGTTGGAACCTGTTGCACCATGTCAGTTATGGTTATTATGTAAAAGGAAACATACTCGGCGAAAGAGCAAATAGCTCATTTGAAGTCACGGGCAAAGGAAGCGTACGCGAAGCGGGAGTACCTCGAAGCGATCTTTTTGTACACCCAGGTACCGAAGCAACCAAAAGTTCATACTGTTTGGGTTCACCACACCATACGGCACCAGAAAGAAATCCATATAGAAACGGAATTCAAAATCGCTGAATTTTGTGCGCAGGCCACCGGGGAAGCCCCTCGCGACGCGACGCGACGCGACGCTGCTCGCCAACCGGAGCCTGGGCTGGCTGCAGATGGGAGAAGGGGACCGAGCGCTGCTGGACGCTCAGCAGCGCAAGAAGATGCGGCCTCGTTGGTCCACGGCGCTCAGACTGCTCAAGGTACGGCTGACAGTACTACACCGAATTAAGCAGCTTCATCAATTTAGTTCGGAGTAGCTCTCTGCCAGTAATGAACATCTGACCCAGCTCTGGCGTTTTCATGCATCTCCATGTGCAGAACTACAAAGGAGCAGCCCAAGCGTTCGTGCAAGCACTGAAGCTTGACCCTGCGAGCGAGACGATCCAGAAAGCGTTAAGGCGAGTGATCGATCATGGACGCTGCCCTTTCCTTCTGCTGCTACTGCTACCTTTTCTCGGTTACTGTATATGTCTCCCTGTTTTTGCGAACGGTATCCTTAGGCCATTGATTCTTTGAACTCGCAGGGAGGCCATTGATGCTCTGAGAAGCAGTGCAAGCACCGAAGGACAGGACAACGGACCTACTCCGCAAAACTCAACGGAGGAGCTTGCTACACAACGTCTCGCCGCAGTTAGCGTTGAAGAGACTGATTAAACCTAAAGCTACCGATACGCGAGTGTGCATGGGTACAGAGGATGTGAAGGCTGCAGACGATTTGAATCCGTGTGAGTGCATGGGTACGATTTAAATTTCTTCCACGCAAACATGAAACACGATGTGTGTTTTGGCCAGTTGCAAATGAAAACCAAGTGGTTCTGAATGCAAGAAGACGTTTGGTAGCTCCACCCACAAAATTCCTGACCATGACCGCCGGTCACAGATTAGTTGTATTTTTTTATCTTTTTTCGATAAAATCTAGGGCTGGCCGCTTGCAATTTCCTGTTTGCTGAAACATTGCTTTACAAGTTGCTCTTCAGGGGAAGTTACTGTCACCATTGTTCGTTCACCTTGCTCAAACGCTTTGTTTTTGAATTAGACTACAAAGCATCAGGTGACAAACCTATCATTACAGATGGAATACCTGGACACATATCGAGCAAATTAACAGCTGCTTTGATCGAAATATGCAAATAAGTCACAGCCAGGGCCAGGGGAATCAAAACGGTTCAAGAACAGCAGCGAAACTAGGAAAATTACATAACATTTTCAACGATTCAAGTTCTAAGAGCAGCTCATGTCAACGATATAAACTCTCTTTATGTCGATTCTCACAGCCTCCCGAACTCCAAATTACAACGACTTTCATCTCATCTGTATGGAAACAACGAAAGAACAAACAAATTCACAAAGAACTAACATCATCTAACAGCATCTGTGAGAGCAAGATTACGATACAAGGGCGCTGGCTGCAGACTGCAGAGTATATGACAACGGGAGCGCGAACGCCTTTCTCGCCGATGACCACTTAGCAGAGGTAGTGCAGCCCAGGAGAGCACCAGTTTGACAATGGTGCATTCAACACAGCCTTGGCCGCCCATAGGTTATCACCATCACATAATCTCCCCCAGAGGAGCCTATCATCGTCTGGAAAGGACGCACCGGACCAACCCTCAGCCACCGCTCCACCAAATTCCGGACAGGCTGCACAGGGTTCACGGACTGCCCACAGCAACTTATTTCAACCTGCAAGCAATACAATTGGCCTTCTCAGGCATGCAGTAATACTAAACTCAGCTGAAATTCACATAAGAGGGCTTGCATGTGGGGGTGCGGTTAGCAGAAGACCCTGGAACATGCCAACACTATTGATTCCAACAATAACATTAGTGATATACATTAGTAACCACAATAAACAAAAAATAGAGCAAAATGAAAAGGTTTGGAGTCTCACCTCAGACTCACTTAGCAGATTGAGTTTCTGCATGATGTACTTTTGGATTGATGACGCAGGTATGCTTCCATCCCTAACATAGACAATGTATCAGCAACGGTTCAAATAACTAAAGGGTGCTCCCTCCTTTCTCAAACTGAAGAACTTTGTTAAGACTCTTATACGACTACTAATTTTCTGCATTTTCATCAGTTAGGCTAAAGAGATAAACCTGTGCATGATGCCATCGCTTAAAACCAATGGAAGGTATCTTCCCTTCTAATAAAATAAATTTATTTGCTGCTTCAAGCTTTGACAATAGAAATACAATTTATGATTGTTCAATACTAAGAAACTCAATTTGGAATGCGGATTTGAAGAATTGTCGATATTAGATTAGAACTTCTAGTAAATCAGTACCAGAAGAGCAGAGTAAACTCACTTTATTCTCAAATAATGGGCAGGTATCTGAGGCAAAGGTGGCTCGCCTTTCCTGAAAAAAAATCAGATAACAAAAGATCAGGGGCAGAACGCACCTAGCGTGTTGACTAAGGATAACTGACACTATCATGCAACTTACTGGTCAAATGAAGCGATCAACTGAAACCAAACTGGATGCATCGGCTTCTCATTCTGGCTGCCTGCAGCAGTGTAAGCTGCATTGACTGAAGGTAGGGGATGTTTCCTCTTCCGGCCAGGTCTCTTTCTAAGCAACATTATTGGCTCAGGATCATCAGAATTGTCATATTTAATTTTGGACTTCTGCAGGGGCTCCGTAGCCTTTGTTCTGCTAGGAGATTCATTGGCCTTGTCTCCCTTAACAGCTGAATTATGTACACTTGTCCGGGAAGGCTTTGCTTTGCTTGCTAGATCGACAAGACAATTCAAAGGTCTCCAGAGCTCTGCTTTGTCTACGTCTTTATTATCACCTGCTTTATCTTTACCTGATGTGTCCCCATTTGACAATATCTGTAAATGTAAATGTCAAATGTGTGCTGCCTATGTTTGCATCTTTCCATAGATTCATCAGATGCACCTCATACATGCTTCAAAACTAACACAAATAATAATGTGTGATTTAAGAACACTAAGGTATTTATTTACCTGTCTTCTTGTCTGGGGTACTTTGCTCAAGCTATTTAGCAAACTAGAATTATCAGTTTGCTTGTTTGACTTATCATTATCCTTTTTTGAAGGATCAATAATAATAGGACCAAGGCCACGTAATGCGGCAGCCTTCCTGGTAACTGCTCTTGTACGCCGCCCTGTGGTACCTGCTGGTGTTATTCGAGGTGTAGTCACCACAAGTGAAGATATAGATCTTTCTTTCCTTTTAATAGGTACTGTGTTGGGAGATTCAGCTTCTTCAGCATTGACCTTCTTTCTTTTGAATGGGAAAACTTTTGCCCTTACATCTTGTAGATTGTGATCAGCTCTGAAATTGTGATACCAAAACGTTAGCGAGAGCAAAAAAACTAAAAAAGAAAAGCACATCATCAAGGTGTTTCTCCAACTAAAGAGAGCAGCATGATCAAGAAAGAGAAGTTATCTTGGTCAAATAGTCAATTGGAACATTTAACTGTGTTTCAGACAACAAGCATTTCCTTGATCTTACAAACGCAAATAGTGAGGTCTTGCCATTGGATTTTTTATGAACATATGGTTGAAAATTGTTTGAAAATATAAAAGTGCAGAGATAGGTATATTTTGGAACTAGTAAAGCAAGAAACGGGAAGCAAAGTGAATATATATATAACAAAGAACACTGGTGGTCAACTACAGAATGAATGTGCTGCAGAACCCTCATAGGAATTTTATATTTAAGGATTTTATCATATGTGGAACCCTCAATTATAGAAAGCAAGCAACATGTATTTTATAACTGATATAGGCTAGTATTGTCAATAACAGTGTATCACTACTTTTCTCTGGAGTGTAAACAAAAACAAAGCATAAGGGCTTCACACAGTAAAATTATTTTTTTAACTGGGCACGGATGTGCGGGCCAGCCTCCGCGCCGTCCATTCCCCGCCGCGAAATGGCTTCACGCGAGCCCTCGTGTTTTTGCAGAGGGGGGGGCGGGGCTTTGTGGCAGTGGGAGGCAGAGGTGCCCCCACACCTCCATGGCCTGTGATTTTTTCTTTTCTCTTATCTGTAGTCCAGATAAACCATCTAATACAATTGTTTGAGATCACCACTTTATTTCTGACATAAATGGTAATATATGGCAAATTATTGTTGCATGATAAAACAAAATAACTGGTGATAAATTATTTAAAATAAAGGTCACAGGAAAAATACCTAAGCTTCTCAGCTGGTGTGCAGCCAAGATCAATTTCACATACTGGACAGTGATCTAGCTCCTCATCGTTAAGCTTTTGATAGATACACTTGCGACAAACTGTATCATATAAAGAACAAAGCTCAAAATCACGACAAGAAAATAGAGAGGGTTTCATATCATCGAGAGATTATGTAAGGCATAGCGATTCATTACTTTCACATAGCAAAAGAACTCTCTGCTAAGAAGTTCCTGACAGTTAAAACATAGCAATTGTTCCATATTGCAATATATGTATATCATGAGAAGTCAAAAGATGCACGCAGATGAACAAAAGATGCTGGCATTTGCAGTTGCATGCATCGTTTCACAAGGCATAACAAATTTATTCAAAATTAGACTCGAGGGTCAAATCAGAGCATGAGAAACATAAATTTGAAAATGTCAGAAACATGTCTGTCACAGTTGTATCTCAACCTCAAAGGCACAAAGAACATGAGCATATACCAATTGATCTAGGATTAATTTGATACGTGCATGCAGGTCAACTGAATAGGAGTAGTTTGCAACTATTTACCGACTATCAATTCACAGTGAGGCCTCATAAGTTTTAGTACAATCCAACAATTCTAGTTGCAGGCCTGAATTCAGTGAACTTGCATTGCATACCATGAGGATGGGGAAGATAATACAATGACACAACTACAACTATGAATGATGAAGTCGTAATGAATACAAACAACCAGAAGCTTATTGGGTCATAATCCATTGAACGTTTGGGGCGAAGATCACCAATCAACAGTCCTGGATTCAAAATCCACGTAAAATCGACGAGTTGGAGGCCAGCATTGACGCAGCACAGCATCACCGCCCAACAAACCAACCCGACGAAGCAAGAACGCTAGCCGGCGTGGTCAACTCCAGCTAGATTTACGTAAAATCGAGCGGCGAAACTGCAACACGGCACGGAACGCGAGCGCACGTCGAGCCTCGCAGCCGCGCATGAAAGCCGGGGCGCCGGTACAGCGCTCCCCCCCGGATCGCGGGAAACGGCCAGGCTCGACCACGCCCCTGGACCCCTGGCGACCGAATCTGGAGCCACAAGAAAGAGGCGCGCACCGAATCGAGTCGCCGTCGGCCGCGCGGCATAAAAGAAACGCACAGAGATGCGGAGCCTTCGAGGTAGCAACTGGGGACGGCGGCGCGTGCGCGGGGCGGGCGGAGCAGGGACTAGGGAGGTTGGTCGGTTGACTACTCACATGTGTGGAGACACTCGGAGATGGTGGTGGCCTCGCGGAGCAGGCGGCGGCAGAGCGGGCACGTCATGCAGCGCAGGAGCAGTTCCCGCTTCACCATCGCCACCGGGCCGTCCACAGAAACGGCGCCGCTTCTCCGCCGCCCGTCCGCCCGCTCCTCCTCTTCCTCCTCCTCCTCGGCATCCACCTTCACCTGCTCCTCACCAGCCTCCGCCGCCGCCGGCCCCTCCCCCATCGCGTCAGCCTCCGGCTCCAGTGCCGGCGGCTCCTCTGGCGACGCCCGGCCTGTCTGCATGGCGCCGGCCCCCACTCCGCCGCTACCTCCGCATGCCCGGGACGCGCCAAGGTGCCGGCTTTATCGCCCCCGCCGCGTGGGAATGGGAGGAGAGATCGAAGCGGAGGTCGACGAGGAGAGAGAGAGGAGTTGAAGCGGAGGCGAACAAAAAAAAATTATTTACGTGCTTATCGAGGGAGAAAAGAAGCCGAAGGACGAAGTGGGGGAGGGAGAACAGTGGCAATGAAGAGCGGAACTGGGGGGCTGAGGTTTTTATCACGCTTTTTTTCTGCTTTGTATTTTTTTTTTCTACCATGTAAATGTGACGACTTTGTTAGATTTATCTTCGTGGGCGTCTTACATGAACCACTGTCTTTTTTCCTGTGATTCAGAGGCGGAGCTATATAAACAGTAGTGAGTACAGATGTATCTAAAAAAATTTGAAAAATCAATGATGAGTGCTACGAGATCCAATCTACTGTAGCTGTGGTAGTTTGAAAAGAAATTGTTGTGGGCAGCTTCTGCACGCGATCAAATCCACATCCTCTAAAATCTCAAATGAACGACCCATTAATTTTACCGTCCATAATGCTCAGATGGTTAGGAAATTGATTACTTTGTTGCATATTTGGTGAAACCATGAAAAATTATGACATATAGTAGCAAGATATTAATAACATCTTCAACATTTATGTCTATTGTGAACATTTTGATCAAAAATAGAAATGCAAACACAAGATGTTGAGTGCCGCAATTTCTGTTTTTTGTTCCGTCTTTGACTGGTATTGTACATAAAAGTGCATCTAAGATCTCTGGTGATTTTTGAGATGAATGATGATAAACAATGAAAGTATTTGATGGCTCTTTGTAAGTATGTGTGAAGGGACTAAAGTTTATGGATAATTATTTAACTTCAAAAAAGAAGAGAAAAATTGTTGGCTCTTTGACTCAAATGGTTTTACTATTTATATCTCTTTAAGTCATAGTACCACCGTACTATCAAGAGGGGTTCAGCACATTCTGTCTTTAAAATGGTTAAGTGCTCAAACTTCTCTTTTCATTTTCAATTTAAATTATGTTTGTTGGGTCACTGACTCTGAACTTGTCCAAAAACGAACTTGTCCACCCAATGATCGAACTCCAAAGAGGGAGCACGTAGTCATTCTGGATTTGTTCGGCACCAGACATGTCTGACCTAGCTCAGACTTCAGAGAGTTGTCTCTCCGGCAGAGCCGAACTAGTCCGCTCCTATGAACTAGTCCGAGCACGGACTTGTTCGTTAAGGCCTGCGGACTACAGAGTTGGAGCACCTCGTTATTCTCTGGATTTGTTCGGACCTCCGGACTTGTCCGCTGGGCGGGCGGACTCCAGAGAGTTACACTGCGGCCTGATCGAACTTGTCCGCTTGGCCAGACTAGTTTGCTAGCGGACTTGTTCGTGCCCTCTGCGGACTCCAAAAAGATAATCATGTTACCGTTGAGCCTGATGTCTGGACTTGTCTGGACCTGTGGACTAGTCTGCTTCTGGTATTTTTGGAAGGTCATTCTTGATTGATTTATATAATCTCCCTTCCTCCACGTCTTAAGGTTACCAAAAGCTTTCACATCTTTTTAAAATTGCGCCTTGAGACCCTCTGAGATCCACGTCTCCTCCTCTACTTGTTCTTCATTGAATTCCTTAGGATTTTGATTGAAAGAAGAGGAGATTGTGAGTCCTTCGTCCCTTTGATTCGTTTTGAGCATTTGATCTTTCATTGCAGGACTTGCAGGGCTTATTACTCTTGGAGATTTGTCTCTTAAACGGTTCGGTGTCGCCCGAAATACATCAAGATCATTGTGGTGAGATCCGAGAGGTTTGTATCACCCTCTTTCGATCTAGTAAAAAATCAAGTTGAGCTTTGTGGTTACTTGGAGAGGTTTAGAATTGAGTGCAATTCGGTCCTTTGTAGACTCCTCAACGGAGACGTAAGCTTCTGTGTGGAGCTGAACTTTGGTCAAAAATTCTTGTGTCTCGCGTCTCCTTTTGGGGTTTGTGTCTGATCTATTTTTTCGCTGCGATTAGCGGACTTATCTGCAAGCACCAGACTTGTTCGCTAACAAAAGAGTCCGGCTAGCCGGACTAGTCCGCTCTCTGTTTTTCTGATCAATTTGTTTTTAAGGGTCGATTTTCAAGTCGTTGCCTCTTCACCTCCCCCTCTATGCAACTTTCAATTGATATCAGAGAGAATACTCTCTTCTCAATAGCTTAACAGCTAGGAGAGTTAAAGATATCGACCGAGAAGATCAGTGATTCATCCTCAAGCAAGGAGAACTACACCAACGTCCAGTTCGACTACAACGAGCTGAAGACCGAATTGAAGATTGGGCAAGCCTCGGGAAAGATTTCTATCTTCGATGGAACCTTTTACGAGCACTGAAAGCTTTGGATGATCACCTACCTCGAGTCGATGGGACCATAGATCTTGAAGATTGTAGAGAAAGGCTTTACCTTCGAGAATGAAGAAGAACCCACTCAAAAGAAGGAAGTAAGGCTTTACCTTCGAGAATGAAGAAGAACCCACTCAAAAAGAGGAAGTCAACATGCACTGCAACGCTCAAGCTGCCTCCGTGATCATTTCGGCACTAAGCCCAAATGAGTACACCAAGGTGATGGGATAAGAAATGCCCACAAGATTTGAAAGAACTTTGAGATCATCCATAAAGAGACGGACACCGTCAAGAAAGCTAGAGAAGATCTCCTAAGAGAACAATACAACTTATTCATTAGGAAGAAGAATGAAGGACCTCAAGAAGTAATGACCACCTCATAGAGATCGTCGACAAGAGAAGAGCTCTTGGAGTGAAGCTTGAAGACATCAAAATCAACAAAAGGTTACTTCAAGCTCTTCAACTTTGGAACTCACATTTGTGAACTCTTATTAGGAAAAAAGAAAAACTTCACCACGGATGAAGTACTCGGACAGCTTCTTGCTAAACAAGATCAAGATGAAGAAGCAAGAAGGGTCAACTCCTTAATAAGCAACACCACTTTCGAAGAAAAGGGCATAGCTCTCAAAGTTAAAGGGAAGAAGGTGTATCTTTAAAGCTCAAGCGAAAAAAAAAGCGATGATGAAGAGTTCGCGCTGCTCATAAAGAAATTCAAGAAGTTTGTGAAGAAAGGTGGCTTCCACAAGAAGAACTTCAGCAAAGGTAAAACTAGAAAATCTAAAAGAACTTGCTATGAATGTGGAGAGAAAGGTCATTTCATTGCAGAGTGCCCCAACGCCAAGAACAAAGACGAGAAGGAGAAGAAGAGTGACAAGGAGTAAAAGAAGGACAAAGGCAAGAAGTACAAGAAACAAGCCCACATAGGACAAGATTGGAACTCCGACTCTGACTTCGACGATGAAGGAATTGCTACCTTGGCAATAGGCGTCACTTCTACCAACACCTCTCTCTTCGAAAGCTTGAGCGATGAATAAGATGCTGTACCTACTTGTTTCATGACAAAAGGGTCAAAGGTAACAAAACCTAAACTAGACTCTAGCGATAATGAAGATGATGATGATGTGCCTAGCTTGCTTGAATTAATGAACATTCTTAAGAAACAAAGAAAAGAAATTAAGAGGCAAGAGGATATTCTTGAGAAGCAAAAAGACTTGCTCATTTTTTAGAAGAGAAACCCTAATCTTGAGAATATCCTAGCTTTTGAGAGGAAGAAAGTAGATGAATTAACTAAAGCTTTGGCTAAAGTTAATGATGCTAGCAAAACCTTTAGGCTCGCTAATGATGTACTTCAAGAGGAGTTTAACACCTTAAAAAAACTCTGCTCTTCTTTTAAAGTGCAAGTTGGCGAACTTAAAGGAGAAGCAACTTAATTGAAAGAAGCAGTCTTGCCCCTCTTCGATTGCTATTTGTGACAGGTGCAAAGATGTGGAGATTGAGAAGTTGATTGAGGATGAGAAGATCATTGTACAACTTCAAGAACAAGTCAAAACCCTCAATGCACAAGCTGAACAAAGCAAAATCTTCATTGAGCAAGAAAAGTCCAAGTACACAAGAGGAGCGTACACGAACACTAGACGCCCACATGTTAAGGATGACATTGGATATGAGAAGGGTAAAAGTCACAATGCAAAAGAGAGCAAGAACGGCAAGGAATTTGTGAAGTTCACCAAACGAGGAAGCTATAAGGTCAAGAATGAAGCTTCACCAACACCTTCTCTAAAGAACACTAATGCTCTTCATTGTGCTAAATTTTTTCATGATTTTGATGCTTTCTATGTGCTAATCAAAAATGCTTTTAGGAGAGTTATTACTAGATATGTTGGGCCACACCATAAGAACATCAAGTCTTGTGTGTGGGAGTTAAAATCTCTTGTTGCTAATGTGAAAGGACCCAAATAAATTTGGGTACCCAAAAGCAAAGCCTAATCTGTTTTGTAGGACTACTCCTCCGATGGAAGAAGTTGGATGATTGACAGTGGTTGTACAAATCATATGACCGAGGAGGAGAAGATGTTCTCATCTATTGAAGAGGACAAAGCTCAAGATGACAATGTTACCTTCGGAGATGACAAAAAGAGAAAGGTAATCAGTTTTGGAAAAATTGCTATTTCCAATTACCTTTCCATTACGAATGTTCTTTTGGTTGAATCTTTGAGCTATAATTTGTTATCCATGTCATAATTGTTTGAGATAGATTACAATTGTTTCTTCACAAATTATGATGTAACCGTCTATAAGAGAGAAAGTTGTACCGTGGCATTCAAAGGCTACTTGAAGGGAAAACTTTATCTAGTAGATTTCTCTACTAATGAAGTAGTCCTGGATACATGTCTTGTTGCCAAGTCAACAATGGGTTGGCTATGGCATCGTCGCCTAGCCCATATTGGCAGGAGGAACCTTCATAAACTCCAAAAAAGAGGTTATATCATAGAACTAACAGATGTTTGCTTTAAGAAAGATAAAATTTTCAGTGCATGCCAAGCTGGAAAGCAAGTAGGAGCAAACTATCCATCTAAGAACATAATGACGACCGCAAGACCACTGGAGATGCTGTACATGGACTTGTTTGGATCGGTGACGTATATTAGCATTGACGATAACAAATACGATCTCGTTATTGTTGATGACTTTTCTCGCTTCACTTGGTTTTTTTTGCGTGACAAAGGTGAAACTAAGAGTGTGCTCAAAATATTCTTGAAAAGAGCTCAAAACGAGTATGAAGTAAAAATTAAAAAGATAAAGAGCGACAATGACACCAAGTTCAAGAACACTCAAGTGGAAGAATATCTTGATGAAGAAGGCATCAAGTATGAGTTTTTAGGACCCTACTCCCCTCAACAAAATGGGGATGCTGAAAGGAAGAACCGAACACTCATCGAGATGGCAAGGAAAATGCTAGATGCGTACAAGACGTCCAAACGTTTTTGGGCTGAAGCTGTCAACACTGCGTGTAATAGAAGCAACCACTAGTATCTACATCGACTCTCGAAGAAAACTCACTATGAGCTTCTCATTGATGATGAAGAAGCTCCAGCCATGACGATCAAGAGAATGACACTTGGTGCGATCAAGACACAAGAAAATCAAGAGTCATCTACACCCACAAGTTAAGAAGATCATGGCATGACGGGTGGTGAAGAACCAAGTGAGAAAGTTCAACAAGAGGTAAATAATGAAGTTGATCAAAATGACAAGCTTCTCATTCATGAACAACACATTGAAGAAGATAGTGACAAGACTAGACCACAAATGCAACATCCACGAGTACATCAAACAGTACAACGAGATCACCCCGTCGAGCAAATTTTTTGTGACATTGATAAGGGGATAATCACTAGATCTCGTGTTGCTAAATTTTATGAGCATTACTCGTTTGTCTCTTGTTTTGAGCCTCTTAGGGTGGAAGAAGCACTAAATAATTTAGACTGGGTAATGGCAATGCAAGAAGAGCTCAACAACTTCACAAGAAATGAAGTTTGAACTCTCGTGAAACGACCCAAGCAAAACATTGTTGGAACCAAGTGGGTCTTCTGCAACAAACAAAATAAAAACGGTGTTGTGGTAAGAAACAAGTCGAGATTGGTGGCTAAAGGGTACTCTCAAGTCGAAGGTTTGGATTTCGATTGAACTTATGCTCCTGTAGCTAGATTTGAGTCAATTAGAATGTTGCTTGCCTTTGCTACTCACCATGGTTTCAAGCTGCTTTAAATAGATGTGAAAGCGCCTTCCTCAAGGGTTCGATCAAGGAAAAAGTATATGTTGAGCAACCACCAGGTTTTGAAGATAAAAAGTATCTGAATCATGTGTACAAGCTTCACAAAGCTCTCTAAAGGTTGAAGCAAGCACCAAGTGCTTGGTATGAGTGCTTGAGAGACTTTTTCATCAAGAAAAGCTTCAAAATAAGAAAGGCTGATTCTAATATATGTCGATGACATTATATTTGGTTCTACTAACAAATCTCTATGTGACGAGTTTAACAAGCTTATGACCAAACGGTTCGAGATGTCTATGATGGGAGAGTTGACATTCTTCTTAAGATTTTAAGTGAAGAAATTAAAGGAAGAGACTTTCATTTGTCAAGTCAAGTACACTCAAGATATGATCAAGAAATTTAATATGACAAATGCAAAGTTGATGAAGACTCCTATGATCTCAACAAGAAGGACAAATCCGTCAATCAAAAGGTATACCGCTCCAAAAGGTATATCGCTCCATGATTGAATCTCTTCTTTACTTATGTGCATCTAGACCGAATATCATGCTTAGTGTGTGTATGTGTGCAAGATTTCAAGCCGATCCGAAAGAATGTCACTTAGTGGCCGTGAAGAGAATTTTGAGATACCTATTTCAGACACCAAACCTAGAACTATGGTACCCTAAAGGCTCAAAATTCAATCTTATTCGGTATTCCGATGCGGATTATGCCAGATGCAAAGTGGACCGTAAAAGCACACCGGAGACTTGCCAGTTTTTGGGAAGATCTCTAGTGTCTTGGTCATCTAAGAAACAAAATTCCGTTGCCCTTTCCACAGCCGAAGCAGAGTATGTCACAGCCGGTAGTTATTGTGCTTAACTTCTATGGATGCAACAAACTCTAAAGGATTTTGATTACACTTTGAACCGTATTCCACTCCTATGTGACAAAGAGAGTGCCATAAAGCTCACTTACAATCCTTGTGAGCACTCCCGCACTAAACACATAGACATCCGGCACCACTTCCTAAGAGACCACTCTATTAAAAGGGACATAGAAATTTTCTATGTATCCACACAAAAGCATCTGACGGATATTTTTAACAAACCTCTAGATGAGAGACGCTTTTGTGAACTTAGAAATGAGCTAAATATCCTTGATTCTCAGAACGTGGCTTGAAGTGTTGCACATCTGTTGTGACATAGGATAGATTTTAAAATAAAAGATTTGTGAAAATATATTGCATGTTTTGTTTTGAAAACCTCAAAAGTTTTGAAAATTTTCATTATGGGAAGTGTAATCATGGTTGATTGCTTGATTGCTTCTGATCACACTTTACATAATGATATTTTTTTTAAAAAAATTGTATAAAAGTTCACCTTCCTCAAATATCAAGTTCTACTACTTGATTCAAGACTACGTGGGTCGGACAAGTCCGGACCACGGGTTCTATTTAAACCCTGAGTCTTCTTCCTTCCCAAACAATATTCCACTTTCTCTCTCCTACGCCAAACCCTAGCCCATGGCGATCCGGCATTTCGATCGGTGAAAAGTGAATCCATTCTGTGGAAAAGCTTCTCCACCCTCGGACTAGTCTGGAACCTCAAAAGTCCGCTTCCTTTTCATCCTCATTTGAAGGTAATCTCTTCTCTAGGGTTTGAGTTTGAAATATGGTTGTTCCCATTTATAACTTTCAAATCCCTTCCGTGAGGTTACTCCTTGGATGCTATAAGTGCTTTGTATGCAATATGGCTAGGAGTTGTGGTCAGATCTAAAAGTTGTGCAAATTTTTTCTTCATGTGCACTGTCCCGCTAGCGGACAAGTCCGCTTCTCCTGATAAGTCTGCTACCAGACAGAACGTGTTGAACAAGTTCAATCAATTTTGATCAATCATCCTGACATTACTCTCTAATTTGGTACTCTATGCAGTAGTCAGCATGTCAGATGAAGGCAGTTCTCACCGTGTTGTCAGAAAGATTGGAACCAAGAAGCGTAAGGTCTCTCTTTCTGTTGTTGACCATGATGACATTCAAGAGGAGCCTGAGGCTATCAACATGGTACTAGCAATGCCTCTAGATCATGAGAGAGGCAGAGAAGGTATAGACTATATGAGAAATTCTTCAGCTGATGTGATCAGGCGTCGTGAGAATTGCTATGAAGAGACCAAACAGTGTGTTGATACTCGGTTCTGCAGTTACTTTCATGTAGATTACTATTTCTCTGTGTACCTGAAACGGAAGAATCCAGTGATTATTATACAGTGGGTTGATTGGGAGTACATGGCCAAGAAAAATAACCCAGTGTTCAATGAAGTGATTAATGCTTACACTTATCATGGGATTAAGGATATCTTGGGTTTTAATAACCTTGGAACAAAGCAGTGATAGCTCAGTTCTATGCCACTCTCTATTATCATAAGAAGGAGAGGGCAAGATATCTTGGATGACAGGGGCAGAAAGGTACTCAGTGACAGTTCAAAAGTTTGCCAACATCCTCAAGTTCAGCGGTGTTTCTCTTGTCCAGCTCGGATTCACAATGAGCGAGTACTAGATGTTAATGAGATGGACTTCATGTATGACACTTCTTTTCACTTCTCTTCGCCAAACACTAATGGGTTTCTTCCTTTCTATAAGGTAATGCATCGTATCCTTAGGAAGACCTTGGCTCCTAGGGAAGACGATGCATCTAACCTTCATAGTCATGGAAGGAACCTCATTAAGTGGTTGGCAGGACAAGAAAAGTTCAACACCTTTGACTTCATGTTCTTTGAAATTTTTGATATTGCACAGCAACCTAATAAGGCGTACGCTTATGCATCCTATATTATGTGCATGATCGAGAAGGAGGAGTCGCATAAGAAACTCCAACCTCAAGTACCGACACTTGTTACTCGAGGTCCACCGCCCACTCGTCCAACATCTAAGAGAGCGCTTGCCAGTTCACCTCCTTCATCTTCTCGTGGTAGAGGTGACTTATTCAAGATCCTCAAAGGTTTCTTCAAAATCTGTCAGAACATGGATGCTCGTGCTCACAAAGAAAGGGTTGCTCAGAAGAGATATACTAAAGCTACTAAAGAATGGCAACGCCAGCAGGGCTTTCCTCGTTCACCAGACAGCTCAGACATTGAAGAAGAAGCTCTTCCCCTTCTAGACCCGTTTATAGATCTCACTCATGAGGAGCTTGCTTACTTTGAACAGCAGTCAAATGAGGACTCTGAGGAGACAGCCAGTGATGATAATACTGAGTAGTAGCTGCTATCTTCTCTTTCTCATTTTCTTTCTTTTTTGGTGTCTTGATGCCAAAGGGAGAGAAATTGAAAAGCTCCACTTATCTACTATCTTTTATCTATCGTTGGTGTGAACTTTTTGGACTTGTGTGCTTTTTAAAACTTAGTTTGTAATATTTTGTTTTTGACCTGCTTATGTGGTGATGTGATGCTTGTGGTTTATCTATCCTATTACATATTGTTTGTGGTTACAAGTTGATATTCATATAAGCTTCTATTGCTATTTTAGTATATGTTGATGTGCATGAATTTAGGGGGGAGCTTATATGTTCTTTAACTTGTAATTTTTTTTATCTTTGTAGCGTGGTTGTCATCAATTCACCTAAAAAGGGAGAGATTGAAAGTGCATCTAGGATACCTTGTGATTTTTGAGATGAATGATGACAAACAATGGAAGCATTTGATGGCTCTTTGTGAGTATGTGTGTAGGGACTAAAGTCTATGGATGATTATTAATCCCATAAAGGAAGAGAAAAATTGTTGGCTCCTTGGCGCTAATGGTTTTAGTATTTATATCTCTTTGAGTCATAGGACCATCGTATTATCAAGAGGGGTTCAGCATTTTTTATCTTGAAAATGATTAAATGCTTAAACTTTTTCTTTTATTTTCAATCTAAATTATCTTTGTTGGGTCACTGGCTCTGGACTTGTCTGATTCTACAGACTTGTCTAGGAACAGACTTGTCCACCCAATGACCGAACTCCAGAGAGGAAGCACGCAGTCACTCTGGACTTATCCGGGTATCCGGACTACGGCCTAGCTACGAACTTCAGAGAGTTGTCCATCCGATAGAGCCAGACTAGTCCACTCCTACAGACTAGTCCACTCCTACGGACTAGTCTGGGCATGGACTTGTCTGTCAAGGCCTATGAACTCCAGAGTTGGAGCACCCTGTTATTCTCCGAACTTGTCCACAGCGGGCGGACTTTAGAGCAGTTACACCGCAGCCTGATCGGACTTGTTCGCTTGGCCGGACTAGTCCGCTAGCAGACTTGTCCATGCCCTCTACGAACTCCAGAGAGATGATCATGTTACCGTTGAGCCCGATGTCCAGACTTATTCGAACCTGCAGACTAGTCCGCTCCTGGCATTTTTGGAAGGTCATCTTTGATTGATCTATATAATCTCCTTTCCCCCCACGTCTTAGGGTTACCAAAAGCTTTTCCATCTTTTCAAAATTACGCCCTGAAACCCTCTGAGATCCACGTCTCCTCTTTCACTCGTTCTTTATTGAATCCCCTAGGGTTTTGATTGAAGGAAGAGGAGATTGTGAGTCATTCATCTCTTTGATTCGTTTTGAGCAGTTGATCTTTCATTGCAGCACTTGTAGGGCTTATTATTCTTTGAGATTCGTCTCTTAGACGGTTAGGTGTTGCCTGAAATCCATCAAAATCATCATGGTGAGATCCGAAAAATTTGTATCACCCTCTTTTGATCTAGTAAAAAACCAAGTTGATCTTTGTGGTTACTTGGAGAGGTTTAGAGTTGAGCGCAACCCGGTTCCTTGTGGACTCTTTAATGAAAACGTAGGCTTCTATTTGGACTATTTAGAGCTAAACTTGAGTCAAAAATCTTTGTGTCTCGCGTCTCCTTTGGGGTTTATATTTGATCTATTTTTTTTGCTGCGATTAGCGAACTTATCCGCAAAGATCGGACTTATCCGCTAACGGACAAGTCCGACTGACCGGACTAGTTCACTCTCTATTTTTCTAATTAATTTGTTTTTAAATATCGATTTTCAGGTCATTACCTCTTCTCTCTCTAGACAACTTTCAGCACAGGACAAGCTCGTATGCAGTTCTCGAGTCCGTTTGGATGAGTGCCACGGGAAGCAAGCTACTACAGCTGTAACGGCCAGAAAGTAAATTGTTGTAGGCGGCTGCTGCGCGCAGCCACATCCACATCCGCCAAAACCTCAAATGAATGGACCCATTATTTGTAGCATCCATGGTGCGCAAATAGTTAGGGAATTAGTTGCCATATTATATATTTCATGAAAACACGAAAAAATATAACATGTGGTACCAAGTCACTAAGGGCACTCCCAATGCAAGTTTTTAAATCTAGTTTTTAAAGTAATAAATTATGCTTGAGACACTAATCATTTCAATGCATAGTTTCTGTATTAGTTTCTATCTAGATTAAACTTTAATGATCTCTTATATATTTTCTAAGAGAAAATTATGCTATATAAACTACTAGAGTGCTCCAATGCATTTTTTTTTGTTTTTTTATGCCTTAGTATTAGTGAAGAGGTGGTTCTTTGTTGTAGAAATGGTTTCTTCATCTTTCACTCTTTTTCTTTGTTAATTCCTTTGCCAAATAAACAAAGTGCTGATGTGTCATGAGAGTTAAAAAGGATAGAAACTAAAATTAATTGTCCATTAGGGATGCCCTAAGAGCATCATCAATAATTATGCACATATTGTAAATATTTTGAGCATAAATAGAAATGCTTTGCAAAATGTTGGACGCGTCTGTTTCTTCTTTTTGCTATGTTTTTGGCTGACATTGTGCAGCATAGCCGCTTGCATGCAACCATTCGGTTCGGATGAGTGCTACATGATACAATTTATTATGGCTGGAGCGACCAGAAAGCAAATTATTGTGTGTGACAGCTCAGCGCAACCATATCCTCAGCCATTAAAATCTCAAACGAAAGTAATCTTTTATTTGTACCATCCATAATATTCAAATGGTTAGGGAATTAATTGCCCTATTATATATTTGGTGATAATATTCAAATGGTTAGGGAATTAATTTCCCTATTATATGTTTGGTGAAAACATGTGGTAGCAATATACTAAAAGCATCGTCAACAATTATGTGTCCATTCTAAATATTGTTGAGCGGATTTAGAAATGAAAAACGTATGCAAAGCACAGTCGCTCTCATGCAGCCATCGAGTCTGTTCGGGCGAGTGCCGTCAAATGCAAGATACTACTGCTGCACCGCCCAGAAAGCAAATTGTTGCGCGTAGCTACATCCACATCCGCCAAAATCTCAAAGAGCAGACTATTTGTACCATCTATAATCTTGAAATGGTTAAATAATTAGTTTCATGTTGCCTATTTTGTGAAAACATAAAAAAAAAATGTGACATGTGATAGCAAGTTACTTAAAACCCACTTTATTTGTGTTGTAGGTTTTGAGTTTTTCAAAACCATATTTATTCGAATTACTCGGTTTTCAACTTCTCAGCTAGAAACAAAGTTCCTAAAATCATCTTCAACAATTATGTGCCTAGTATAAACATCTCGAGAAAAAATAGAATGCAAAAGCAAAGCGTTGAGCGTGTTTGTTTCTGCTTTTTGTTGCGTTTTTGGTACCGCTGTACAGCACAACTACTTGCGTGCGGTCATCAAGTCCGTTCAGATGAGTGCTACGAGATACAAGCTACTAGCAGCAGCGCTCAGAAAGCAAATTATTATACGCGGCTACCGCGCGATCACATCAGCATCCACCAGAATCTCAAAGAATGGACCAATAAATTATACATACATCATGCTCAAGTGCATTGAAAATTGGTTGGCATGTTGTGTATTTGGTGAAAACACTAAAATTATGGCATATAATAGCGAGATACTAAAAGCATCTTCAACAATTATGTATCTAATCATCTTTGTAAACATCTTGAGTAGAAATAGAAATACATATTGAGTTGTTCATATGTGCGCCAAGAAGCTGAACGCTTCAGATGTTGCTTTACTCTCTCTGATTTTAAATTATTGAAACCGTTGATTTTTAATATCAATTTTAGCTATTCGTCTTATTAAAAAATTTGCTCCAATATATAAAATTATTAGTTTTAATTTAAATTTCACTAATGATAAATTAAATAATTACATTTTACACATTTGAATATTTTTTTAATAAGACAAATGGTCAAAGTTGATATTAAATATCAACAGTGTCAATATTTTAAAACCAAAGAAAGTAGATGGCAACAATCTTCAAATTTCCTGTTGCAATACTCGAGTCAAGATCGTAACCTGAAGTTTAATGAAATTGAAACATCAGATTAAAAAGTTTCTTGAACAAACTCCGCTGTTCTCGGCCCATCAGCCCATCTCTCACGGCCTCGTACGGTGCCCAAGAACTAACGCCAAGGGCCTAACGAGCCTGGCCCTCACTGTCCGGGCCAAGACACACCGACGTTTCCCACGCGCCCGACGCGGACTACTGCGCGCTACCGAGCGGCTTTGAGCCGATCCGGCCCGTACATTTCGTAACGGACGGCAGCGATCGCGCAGAGAGGGCCGGGGCGAACGACCCTGTTGTCGCCACTCGCCACCCCCAGCCCGCACAGAACTGGTCCCCCTCGTACCCCCGTTTCGGCCGCAGTCTGCGCGACAGCCCCGCCATTCCTTCCTCCTCCTCCATCGCGGGCGCTGCACCTTCTCGTCCGTTCGGTGGTCCCCGCCTCTCCGCTCGTCCAGGTGCGCGGCGACTTCGCTTTGCCGAGTGCGATCAGCAGTCAACAAAAACAATGGAAAATTGGGCGCAAGCGAAGCCTTTCTGTGCTGGTTAGATTCTTAGGTGGCGGATTCGATCGCGTCTCTTCTTCGCCGTGCTTGACTCGGAGCGGTGGACTGGCGGTGACACGGGAGCCTCGGTTCGTTCGTTGCTGTTGTGGCAGATAGGCTTCGGCGTTCGGGTGGTCTCAGCCGCGGCACCGGGGTGGGGAGAGGAGGAGCACGATGGCACGCTCGCCGATCCTGTCCGTCGCGTTGCCGTCCGACACTGGTCGCGTGCTCAGCATCCAGTCGCACACCGTCCAGGTCCAACCTTTGCTAGTTCATCCTTGCCTTCCACGCTTCACTGGATGGGATAGTTGGACTCGGAGGCTGTAATGGCGCGCATGGTCGGTAGGATTGGACGAGACGCGGGATCCAAGGAAGTGTTTTTCTTGGGTTGAGGCAGGCTGTTAGAACACTCTTCTGTGATGAAGTATGGGCTCTTGGCGTAGGTAGCCTCTTTGGATAAGTTCATCTGATGTAGGTACATGATGCAAGCATGGTGTGCCACAGTCTCACGCACCGTCAGCCTGGATGTCAGGGTGTGTTTCTTTAATTCAGGGATACGTTGGCAACAAATCAGCCGTCTTTCCCCTGCAACTCCTTGGCTTTGATGTGGATCCGATAAATTCTGTACAGTTCTCTAATCATACAGGTATGGATAGATGTGCTACTACTACATCATATAGCATATCATGTGTGATTTGCTTTTGCCACACCTAAATAGCTCCTTTTATGTATGTTAGCTCAGGATACTCAACATTTAGAGGACAGGTCCTCAATGGCAATCAGCTTTGGGACCTTATTGAAGGGCCGGAGGAAAATCAATTATTGCACTATACCCATTTATTAACAGGTGAATCACTGTTTATGACCTCTTCATTTTGTACTTGCCCATCCTTCATATCGAATAAATAATGACTTGATTGCTGCCAAATTGGAAATTCACCATCTTTGGGTCTCTGGTTATATAGGCTCTGTTTCATTTTTGGAAGCTGTGTTACAAGTTGTGGAAAAACTGCGATCGATCAATCCTGATCTTGCCCATGGTAACTTTTTCTCACCTTTGTTATCTGTATGTAGATTTTTTCTTGTTCGTAATTAATAACCGATTAGAAATGGTTTATATGTGTTTGCTAATTGCAAACATGTTGCAGTTTGCGACCCAGTCCTAGGTGATGAAGGAAAAATATACGTTCCGCAGGAATTAGTATTTGTTTACCAACAGAACGTGATTTAATCTACTTTGAGTTATCAATTCTCAGAATTGCTATTATTAGGCCTTCTGGCATGTAAATCCTGTCTTTATCATAAGTGCAACTTGAACTGTATGCCAATTTGGAGTTGTCATAGATTCTTCTAGAAAATCTAGTCTCTAGACTAATATATTACCTTTTGTTGCAGAACACTATTTACATTATGTAGAAATCCTTAGAGCCATTTTTTTTCAAATATTTCTGATTTCTCGTTCTTCATGGCATGATCACAATGCTTGATCCCTTATATTTGCCCAACCAAATTTATTTATTTATTCTGTCGTGAGGTGATCTGTAGGTTGTCCCGATAGCTTCGATGCTTACTCCTAACCAATTTGAAGTTGAGCTGAGCTACTCACTGGATTGAGGTAGCCATGCTTTTTCTCTAAAATAAAAGAATTGTTGCATTCTGCACATTTCTTTTCTTAATTGATTGTACACATACAGGATAAACTCCAAACAAGATGGCTTGACAGCTTGTAATACCCTCCACATTGACGGTCCACAAAAGGTTTGCCCCCTTACTCGACAAATAAAAAAACTTAAAAGGTGATATTTGTCAGTATAGATTCATGTCTTTCTTCCATGTTTGGCTACCATTGTTCCTTCTTTCAACGTTATTGTAAATGCCATCTTCCAGGTGGTAATAACTAGTAGTGTGCTTATTGAAGGAAAACTGCTCCTTATCGGAAGTCACAAAAAGACAAAGGTAATCTTTTGACAGGGTTTTGCTATTAGCGTCTAGATATGTGCTGTTGTAAGTGTAATACTGCTGAAAAATGATTTTTTCTGTTTATTTGATAAAGTTATTAATCAAAAGTAGGTAGAGTACTACAGAAACTGTGAGCTTGCTGGGATGTTACACTTACTCTCGGTGTTCTGACCATCGGTAGAGTAAAATTTACGTAATCGAAGAGAGTATTGGTGCGCTTTTCATGTTCGAATGGCCTAGCTTATGGGTTAACTTGGTTTGGACCACCAAGAAATGTAATATCCTACATCCAAAGGCAAAAAATAGATCAAATTGTATAAACTCAAGAACACGAGTACAATACAGAAGAGTTTTGGCTCGATCAAAAACTCTAGCTCGCGTGTGTTGATGTGGTTACAACAGAATGGTTAACTTCACTTCACTTTCTTCTTTGTGTAATGCCCTATACTATCTCTTTTATAGAGGTCAGACCGGGAGCACCAACATGACGGCTACGAAATCTGCTGGCTCTCCGCTAGGTGGGGCCTCAGTCGTCGCTTGAGTTGGTCGTCTGACACCCGTTGATGCCGGTGCTGTTGGCCGGTGGCCTTCGTACGTACTATGTTCAGTTGCAGAGGACAAATGACACTTTTTCATTTTAATTTGCCGATCGTCTGGCTGCTTTACCAACTTCTAAAATGTTTTACCTCTCGGCAAAGTTGCTTTACCTCCTGCTGTACATTATCAAAAATCTCTGCAGTCATTAGTGGTTGATTATTAAAGTGTTGCCCGACCCATCGGATCAGAGCGTTGGCTTCTAACTATTGATGGGCTGAATCTTATTGTCGTGTAGCTTCATCCTTCCGTCGGTCGGGCTTGAAAGCTCGCGTAGATTCAACCCCTGAGGTCGGAACGTTCTCGATGGGATGTGATCTTTCATAGGCTGTAGACGAACCATACTCGGAGTATACTATTCCGACACTTACAAAACCTATCCAACTGGGCTGTGGCCCACCTACCAACAGTCCAAAATTAGCTGTCCACTTGTCAATAGAAAGCTAGAAGGGTACTCTAAAACTTTTTTTTAACTAATAGTAATAATGTAGAAGTAGCGTTGCCATTAAGGTGCCCCCCTAATCGTGCATAACTGAAATGATACAAATGATAAATGCAACAAATCTGCCAGAACCTTGCCACTACTCATCCACCAGCATGAGCTATAGTGCTGAAACATGGTAGAGGCAATACAAATAGCAACTGCGACGAATCCGTGACATTTCCTTCTTGCTGCAACCTCACCACAGGCCCTTAAGCGGTCACCATAGTGGTACCATTACAATAAAGTGCAAAGGGAATCTCAGCCTTCGGGAAACAAAAGAAGGGAGGAGGCCTACCTTCCATGGTGTGATGGACATGCATCCCTCAGTCTTGCGAGCAAAATTTACAACTACACAGCAAATTTCTGAGCATACAGCATTGGGAAAATTTTGGTTGGCTATGAATTACTAATCAGCCCATCCAGTTGGGAGTTTTCTGGCTCTGATATTCATGTTGACTGAAAACTAGGCATGATGTATATTGGGCTGTCATCACATCTGGTCTATCTTGTGGAGTGCACAGTTATATCTGCTTTTGATGTAGACTATGTTGTGTTTTTTTTTTGTCACATTAACATGTACGAGAAATTTTGATCTGTTCTCGGGATTTCACCTCTGTGAAATATGTGTATTTTACTTTTTTTCAGGAACAACCGCCAGAACAATTAAAGATTGAGATACCAAACATACCTGCATATTTCACTATACGCACTTTGTTCTGACAGTAAAAGGCTTGTTGTTTCTGATGAGGATATATCTCTAGTTTTTCATTATTACCTTTTAGATCTTCGGTTCGGGAACAAATTGACATAGCTAATCTCGAGATTCGAGTTTTGACTAAGGAATGAGATAGTTTTGCATATTGTGGTGTTATTTAAATAGGAGTCCCCCTGTATTGGTTCTTTCAAACTTACTATTCACCATTCAGTGAGCATGTGGAAGTGAAGCCCATTCACAAATTTACATGATATAATTATATTGCCACACAACATGAAGTACAAGATGCTGCCAAGTTCGCTAACTATCTGTATCGGCTGATAATAAAGGAAGAGAAGTGGATTTAGAATGAGTGCAGTAGTAGAGAAAATGCTCTAATTTGGACATGTTTCTCGATTTAACATCTCCTGCAATGCAAGCTTGGTGTTTAGTGTAGTTCACTGAATAATTCGTTTGTATAAATTTTCTTCTTGGTCCATAATGCCTTGCAGGGAACTGGAGATTTAATAACTGCTCTTCTACTGGGATGGAGTAATGTAAGTCCTGGGGAAAGTTCACTATTGCTCTTGTACATGTATCTTGTCACTATTTGCCTGTTTATAATACTGTTGCTTTGCATGTGATGTACTCTCTTTGTTTTCTTTTAAATTCAACTCAAATTATTTGTCTTATTCAAAAAAATTTAATATATTTTGATATAACTTGATTTATCATTAGAGTACTTTGAATCACAACTTAAAATTTTACATATTTAAACAAATTTTTTGAATAAGATGAATGGTCAAAGATAAATTTAAAAATCAACGGCGACAATAATTAAAAAACGGAGGGATTACATTACACAGAAATATCCTGATAACCTCGAGCCAGCAGCAGAGCTGGCAGTATCCAGTTTGCAGGTATCTAAGAATTTTTAGGACTCTTTTGTTACGCTTTTATACGTGGAACTTAGGCAATATGATGTGTTAGAAAATCTGTTGATTTGTGACCATGTATTACATTTGGTTTCCTCCGGTTAGAAGTGACACATTAATTTCTGTCACCGATAGGCCTCTGCTTAGTTGCTGATAGCTTTCTGCAAACTTTCTAGTGCTGGCCTTTCTCCTAGTCCTGGATATTACTTTGTGCCATGTTTGTAGAATCGCAGTACCTGGTGTAGTTCGTGTGCTCATTGTAAAGCTTATGTGCATGTTCGTTTGCCCTCATGTTGGGTAAGATTCGATATCAGGTTTTACCAGCCAATTGTTGCATAGGGATGAGTTACATTTAAAATGTTGGTAGAAATTTCAGTCCAGCTTGTTTGCTAGGATTGCGTTACTGTTTAACATGGAAACTGCTATAATATCACGCCAGTAGCTATTTGAAGTTCACTTGATATACATTTTAATTTCTCCAGGCAGTCCTGAAAAGAACTGTGGAAGACTAAAAGCGTTGGCTTGACCCACCAACCAGCAGCTTAGAGAGCCGGCTGATTCAAAGCCAGGGTGACATTCGGAGCCCAGCAGTTACATGCAAGGCTGTGAAGTACTACAGCTGAATAAAGTAGCGATCGATTGCTGGTGGTACAGGTCCATCTCTAGGAAAAGTTGTGGTTTCTTAAAGCTGCTCGTATCTAGCTTCGTTTTTTTTTTACTGAAACTGTGGACAAATTGAGCATTTTTTGAAGTTATTTTATTTATGTTTGAAATTAAAATTATAAAATATTGCAAACTCCCGTCCTGGCAGCTTGAAGCTGGAGTTGTGTCAAACAGCTGCGTGGGGTGAGATGTGATCCAGTCACGCGGGGGTCCCCCACGCGTCCCCGTCGATGTGGTACTGATGACCGGACGAGCACGGGGTAACAACCAACGACCATCCAGCAGCAGCAGCACCCGCTCCGGCATTCATAATAAACCTCTGCATTGGGTCTTTAACGCATTCACACTGTAATTTTAAAAGTAAACTATAAATAATAATATATTTTTTAAAATCAGCTATACACATAAGTAGAAATAGATAATAAAAAAATAACAAAAACTATTTATAGTGCTATTGACAAACCATAAGTCATTACTAAAATATTATTTTACAATAAAAGAGAGTAGCTGAAAAAAAAGACAAATTTTAAAAAATTATTTTAATCTAAAAGTTAACTTCAACATTACGAGAGAGACAACAACAAAATACTACTACTTTATGACGGACCTTGACACTTATGTATCTAATTGAAATAACCATTGTGATTGCCCTAAAAAGGTCTCAACTTTAAGAAATGGATCCGGAGGAGTCCACAAAATTCCTTCTTTTATGTGAATTTGCTGGTAGGTAGTACTACTTAGGCTCTATTTGAAAGCTCAAATCTCACAATAATTTCACATAAAAAATTGTAGGAAACTAGAATAAATTTCGCGTTTCAAATGGAACTTAAAGTGTAAAATTGTTTGTTCTTTCGTTCAAGTTTGGGCCTCCTAAATTTACTACAGTATCTTTTGAAACTCGTACTGCTAAGTACTCTCTCTATTCTAATAGAAGTTTATTTTTAAATTTTGTTGACTATGAGTTTGACTAATAATTTTGATAAATTTAATTATTTTTATTAATATAAATTATATATATATATTATAAAAGTATTTTTATAAATTTAAAAATATAAATATTATATTTTTTAATTTAATCAAATCTATAAAAAAATATTGATCAAAGCGTCAGTCAACAAAAACTAAAAATAAACTTTTACTGAGCCGAAGACAGCACGTTAGTTTAAATGGATCAAGCACTGACTACATCTTGAGAGCCTGTTTGGAATGTAGGAATTTCTCAAAAAATTTGTAAAACTTTTACAGAAATTAGTTTAATTTAAAAGAAATACAAAAAGAGAAAAAAAATCATCCGGCACTGAATCCGTGCTCGAGTGCAGACGCTCACGCCAGCCTTGGGACAGCACAAATGCCTTTTTCAGGTTGACCTCTCTTTTGAACTTCCAAAGCATCTCAGCCATGGCAGCAGCAACAAGACGACGGCGAAGAGTTGAAGACTGATTGACTAACCCTAGAAACTGCAATAGGACGGATTCCAAAATCGCACACGAAAACGACATCAGAGAAGAAAAAGTCCAAGCTAAGCGTGGCCATCTTCTTCTCGTCCGCGTAGTACACTAACGTGGCCACCAAGGGGCTGATCGGGCCGGCTGCCTGCATGCGACCGGCGCTTGACTGGTTCGCGAAGCACTGCTAGCCGGATTTTACGCGGGCGGCGAAAAAATGTTTGATCGCCTGCACGTCTCGTCTGCGTCGCATATTCAGTTGTGCGACGCTGGCTAGCGAAGGCCTGACTCCTGAGATGCTAGACTAGTCGCGTTGAGATGGCATCCAATCGCGCCTAAAAACCCGCGACGAGTGAAGTCAGCTTGTGTGTTCAGACCGGACTGCCGCACACGGAGACAAGCCGGCGAGCCACCGGTGCGTCACCGTCGTTGTCGCTTTCATGTTAGCTCGAGCCCATGGAAACCATGTGTTCTTGTTCTGAGCAACTGGCAGCAATGGAGTACATTACCACACAACAATCCAACCACCATAATCAATCAGAGGGTGGTGGCCCTGATAGAAAATGAACAGAATTCCGAGATCCAGAGTGGAGGTGATAATCATGGTAAAAGCATAACAATTAGTTAATTATAATATTATACAGGTTGTTGCTTCATCAGAAATCCAGCAGGGATATTACCACTACAATATACAAGGAGGAAAAGATGAAAATACAGAGATGTCTCTCTCTCTCTCCCACTCTTCTCAGACTCAACTCTTGACTTAAAAAACCTACAGTAACAGCTGCTCTCTCACTCTTGTGGCCACTCATCGCTCTTTTGTACAGATCTCCATGGCCTTGGAACTTCTTGGTTGCATGGACAAAAACAACTCCACCGGAAAATCAAAATAAGCATCATGATAAATCCAATGACTGACTAGTTATCATCCCAAAGAGAAGGAAGGCTTGCACGGACCGGTGAAAGGAACTCGTAACCCAATCCATGAGGGCTTTTCTTGAGTTTTCTTCAGCCCTTGTCCCTGTCCTCCTTGCCTCTAAATTTTCTACTACTGCTACTAGAATTTAGTAAGTAGTAAGGAAATATTCTCAACAACTAGTGCTCCCAAATTTACATCTTCGAGGAAGCTGACCTGACTGAACCTTATTTACATACAAAATGATCCGGTGTAAGATTACCTAAACTTGATTATGATTTGTTGATAGGTTGGATGGGTGATGGATTATTTAGTTTTTTAAAAGGGTTAATTTTGGAGATTAATTTCGCTCCTCTTGATCTCCGTTTCTCACCTCTCTTTCCACAAGTGCTTCTGTTGCGGCACTTGTGGAACCCGTGGTTATGTATGTGCATCTAGGCCATGGCGGTGATGCCATGGCCGCCACGGCCGCCATCGAGGCAGTCAAAACCCTCGACGCGGACCGCGGCCGGCTGGAAC
>BCLG01000269.1:87941-98043 GCA_001602295.1 Zoysia matrella | reverse complement strand
CAGTCCACGCCGAACCGGCTGTCGTGGACCACCGGGTTCGACACGCGCCGCGGCGGCGAGCCGCAGAACGGCGGCGGCGGGTGCGGGGACGCCAGCGCCGAGACGCCGCTCTCCTCTCCCTGCCAAGGACCCGGAAGGAACCGAACCGTCAGCGCCATGCAGCCGGAAGGGAAAAAAGAGCACGGAGAGAACGCGGATCTGAGGGTTTCTAGTGAGGGAAAAAAGAGATCTCACCTTTGAGAGGAGGAGGTCCAGCAGATCCACGTCGGCGTCGCTCTGGTGGCACCGGAGCGGCGCCACGGGCCGCCGCGGCTTGGGGCAGAAGAGCGGGCTCTTGCCGTCGCCGGCGGCCACGACGGGCAGAGGGCTCTTCACGGCGGCGAAGTGGCTCATGGTGTTCCGTCTTTTTTGGCTTTTTGGTTAGTTGATATCAGATCTACGATTTACACAGACAGACCCTGCAAGAACACGAAGAGCACAAGGTATCGTTACCCACCAGTCACCACGCCAGCGAGCGAAACTGCAAATCTGAAAAAAAAAAATACGGAGTACCCAGGAACAACAGATGCGGCAGATCCGAGTGCAAAAATCGATCAAACAGATTTGCCCATCAAAGAGCGCTATGAGGTTTTTACAGAGATTTGCAGAAAGGCGTGCATCTGCAGCAAAAACGAACTCGCGTTTCGGCGAGATCCGAAACGATTTCCATCAGAAACACAAATCCTTGCCCACGGAACACCGAACCTTTTCGCAGATGCAAGAAAGCAAGCAACAGAGCAAGCAGCAAATCGCAGAGAGGAGCGTGGTTGGTTACCTGAAGCTCTGCCTCCGGATCCAGGAACGCGCGAGAGGAGAACCGGGAAGGCTACTGTTACTCCTACCAAGAATGAAAATGAAAAACAAAACAAGATAAAAGAATAAGGTGCGGAGCTGAGTCAGTGGAGGAGGAGCGGCTGGATGAGCTCGGAAGGGGACGGAGGGGGCAGCCCTTAAATAGGCCGAAAACGATGGGCCACCACAAAGCTAACCGGCGACAGCTTACCCACAGGCAGGGACAGCGACACGGGCTGTGGGCCGTGGACTGGAGGGCAAAGGTAGGTAGGTATATATATATATATATATATATATATATATATATATATATATATATATATATATAATACATCCTTCTAGTATTTAAATACAAACCTCCGTTTACAAATACTCAATTTTGACTTTTACTGTTTATATTTTGATTAATTATAATTTTAAAATTATTTAGTTAGTTAATTTATAAATAATATTATAAAATTTTTCATCGTATATACTCTGAGAATGTATATTTTTTATATCTATATATCAAAATTTTTTAAAAAATACGAGCGATAAAAGATTTTGTAAAAAAATCAAAACTAAGTATTTGAAAACGGAGGTTTGTAGTCAAAATAGTGTGGGTAGCAAATGACTTTCAAACTTTTATTAATTGTAACTTAAGTGAGAAAAGCTCTTCAGCACCTGTCATAAAAGACAGTCTCTAAAAGCAATCTGCAGCACTTCCGTGCAGCCAAAATTTCCAACGTGGCGCCAATACAAACAAAACTAACATGCGCCAAGATTAAAATTTCAAACATTATCACCTGACGCTTCCTTATAAATTTCTTTCTGCAGCACCCAGCGCACATTCTCAGCCCCCATCGCACATTCACGCAGCACACACACCCCATGAACTTCTAAACCAGAGCAACAACTATGACCAAAGGGCTGGATCTCAATCTGCTACCAGTAGATGATGAGCTGCCTTGCCAGAGGACAAGGAGCAGCAGCACCATGGAGTAACAAGTCCAGATAACTTTTCCTGTGATCTCAACTATGTTCAACCCGAAGAAGCAGAACCGGCGCCATGACGGTGAATAAAGGGGCTGTTTGGTCATGCTTTTTATATACTATTTTAAAATTTAGTGTTACCAAGTCATCGGTGATGAAAGTTTCAGAGGTGCTTATCTATGGTGGAATGGTGTTTTTCTAGACTTAGATCGCCGGCTTTGTGTTTATCTTTCTAAGTACCAAACAGCCTGGTACCGGTGGCTTACATATAAATGCCGTGTGTAACAATCAGAGAGAGATACCCGGCCGGCTTCTATTATAATTAGTTACAATCAATCTCCTATATTTGGTTAGAATCTCTTATTATTATCACGGCACGGTATCAAATCTCTGATTCACTTACACGGCAAAACATGAAATACAATATTTGTTTTAACATTCCCCCTCAATCTAAACTTCTCAAGTTGAGATTGCTCTTGAACATCTCCAATTGTCGTACGGACAGTGGTTTTGTGAACCCATCGGCGACTTGATCCTTTGTAGAGATATACTCGATATCAAGAAGTTTTCTTGTGATCCTTTCTCTCACAAAATGATAATCTACTTCTATATGCTTTGTGAGGGCATGAAAGACCGGATTAGCGGAAAGATACTTTGCTCCAATATTATCACACCATAACTTGGCAGTCCTAGGCGCCTAAATTCCCAATTCATATAATAGAATTTGTATCCACATAACCTCTGCATTTGCATTTGCTACAGCCTTGTATTATGCTTCTGTGCTTGATCTTGACACAGGGGATTGTTTTCTTGCACTCTATGATATGAGATTGGATCCGAGGAAAACAGCAAACCCTCCAGTAGATCGACGATCATCTAGATCACCTGCCCAGTCTGCGTCTGAAAAAGCACTAACCAAAAGAGAGTTTGTTTTACTGATACGAAGACCAATCTTCACAGTATTTTTCAAGTACCTTAAAATCCTTTTTACTGCCACCCAATGAACTGTTGTAGGTGCATGCAAGTACTGACAAACTTTATTCACAGTAAAAGAAATATCTGGTCGAGTCAAAGTCAAATACTGCAATGCTCCAACTACACTTCTATACACCGTAGCATCCTTTGGCCCAAGAGGAGTACCTTCATGTAAGGACAATTTTTTTGACGTGGATAAAAGAGTGCTTACTGGTTTACAATCCATCATGCCTACACGCTGCAACACATCTCTAGTATATTTTTCTTGAGTCAAGAGAATACCATCTTTTACCTTGCTTACTTCTATCCCAAGAAAATAATGTAGCTCCCCAAGGTCCTTGAGGGCAAACTCCTTTCTCAAATCCTGCAGCAGACATGTGGTGGCTTCCTGTGTAGAACTAGCAACAATGATATCATCAACGTAGATGAGAACAAATATAGTAACCGGCCCTTTATGATAAAAGAATAGGGATGTGTCAGCCTTCGATGCTTTAAAACCTAGGTCACACAACTTACTGCTCAACCTAGAATACCACGCTCTTGGCACTTGTTTCAAACCATAAAGTGCTTTATCTAACTTGCAAATATAATCTGGAATTGCTTTACTCTCATACCCAGGTGGTTGACGCATGTACACTTCCTCTTCTAGAAATCCATGAAGAAAAGCATTTTGTACATCAAGTTGTCTCAAGCTCCAGCCCCTAGATACAGCAATAGACAAAATTGTTCTGATGGTAGCATGTTTGACAACAGGGCTAAAGGTGTCTTCATAATCAACACCATATCGCTGTTTAAAACCTTTTGCAACTAATCGAGCCTTGTATCTGTCAAGACTACCATCTGCTTTTCTCTTTACTTTATATACCTATTTGCAATCAATAATATTAACTCCTTTTCTTGGTGGAACTAAATGCCAAGTTTGGTTCTTAATTAGGGCCTCATACTCTGTATCTATGGCTGATTTCCAATCTTTATTATTCATAGCCTCATCTAAAGTCTGAGGTTCACCAGAAGCTGCAAAGAATCCATACCTGACCGTCCCATCTGTGTATATCTTGGGTTTGCGAATTCCATCACGAAAATGAGTCCGAGGTGGTTCTGGTACTGGTGACTCTAACACCTCAGCGCCCGCCATAGCAGATCCAGGTGCAGAAGAGTCAGACACTGCCGTCACGGTGGGTGCAGCGGCCAACTCCCCCTCGCTTGCACCTGGTGGTGTCGTCATGGCGGTTCCCGACTGGCTGGATGGACCGGAATCCCATGTCGTGTCTGCCGCATCACGTAAAGAACCCGAAGGTGATACGCACGGGACAGTAGTGTCTTCGGCTGTTGTCGGCGCTGATCCCGGGACAGATTGCCCAGCATTTTGTGCCAAATCTTCTTCAGTCCTTGCGCCAGGAGGCAAGGTTAGTGGTATTAGATGAATTAAACACCCGGTCTGTTACATGTTCCGCCCCATGGAAGGATAAAAAAATAAGATCTGATGGTAAGAGATTTATTTCGTCACATAGACGTACCCCGGCATTGGCACGTAGCTCGGAAAAGGGAAAAATAGTCTCATCAAAAATCACATCCCGTGAGATAAAAACACGACCGGATGAGGGATCAAGGCATTTGTATCCTTTATGGAGATTGCTATAGCCGAGAAAAACACAAAGTTTGAAGCGGAATTCAAGCTTGTGCTTATTATAGGGACGTAAATTAGGCCAACATGCGCAGCCAAAGATCCGAAGAGATGCATATTCTGGCGCCTGCTTGCACAGGCGCTCTAAAGGGGTATCCTGCTGAATAACCATACTAGGCATACGATTAATGAGGAAGACAGCTGCAGAAAATGCCTCATCCCAGAATTTTAGGGGCATAGATGCATACGCAAGAAGAGATAGCCCGACTTCGACAATGTGTCGATGTTTACGCTCAACAGCTCCATTTTGTTGATGGGCATGGGGACAGGAGACATGGTGGACAATTCCAATTTTATCAAAGAAGCTATGTAGTTTTTGGTACTCCCCTCCCCAATCTGTTTGCATGGTGAGAATTTTACGATCAAATTGTCTCTCTACCATGGCTTGAAATTCATGGAATTTTTGAAACACTTCAGACTTGTATTTAATAAAATAGATCCATGTGAATTTGTTGAAATCATCAATAAAGCTAACATAATACTTGTTTCTTCCAACAGAATCTAGTGCAGGACCCTAGACATCAGAATGCACCAATTCTAAAGGGAATTTTGAGGACCTATAAGACTTACTATAGGGAAGCTGATGACTTTTGGCCTGTTGACAGGCATCACAAACAGACTTTTTATTCAACTCAAAAAAACAAGGAAGATTATTGTTGCTAACAATTTTTGAAACTACTGGAAAAGCAGGATGACCCAGGCGATTATGCCATCTAGACAAGGACGGCGTCACTACTCCAAACGCCTGCTTTATTGACTGATTTGACGGAAAAAGATATAGCCCTCGATGGCAGCGTCCTTTAAGAATGGTGTTCTTCGTGGCCTGATCTTTAATAAGAAAATAATCAGGATGAAATTCAAGGAAAACAGAGTAATCTTTAGCAAGTCGACGAACGGAAACAAGATTTTTTCTAGCTTTTGGAACATGGAGCACATTATTTAGATGCAAATTCTTGAATTGGGTTGGAACAGTAGTATGATCGATGTGTTTAATCTCCATACCTGCACCCCTAGCTGTGTGGATCTGATTGTTCCCTTGGTATTTCTCATGGAAGGACAGCTTCTGCAGTTCACTCGTGACATGATCAGTCGCCCCCGTATCAGTGTACCAGTTGGTGTCAATGTTGTAGGAGTTCATCGCCGCAGTCGCATGACGTTCTTCAGGCACGTAGTTCTCGTCGAAGCGATGCCAACACTTGTTGGCTGTGTGCCCTACTTTGAGGCACACTTCGCAAAGGGGGCGTTCATCCACACCTCCTGGTGTCGGACGCTGAACCTCGCTGGTGCGCTGCTGCCACGCCCGTGGATGAATCCACCACGCCTACGCGGACCACCACGTCCACGGCCAAGGGCACGGTCGCTGTGGGCACGACCATTGTTGAAGTAGCTGCCGCGCCCTCCAGATCCTGAGCGTCCGCTCCTATTGGCGGCATTAACAGAGCCGCCCGAGCCATCTTGAAGATCTAACCGCGTCTCAAAGCTGAGAAGTTGTGCATACAACTCAGAGATTGAGAGTGGTTCAGCCTTGACGGTAACAAATGTGACCACCGGGTTGTACTCGGCGTCCAGCCCATTGCAAATATGGGACACCAGCTCCTCGTCGTCCATTGGTTTGCCCGCAGCTGCCATCTCATCTGCATAGCCCTTCATCTTTGCAAAATATTTAGTAATTGACGAGTTACCTTTCCTTGTCGTGGTGAGTGCGAATCTCACGTTCATCGTCCTGGCACGGGTGTGAGCAGAAAACATCCGCTCTATCTCTCCCCATGCCTCCGTCGCCGTTTTTGCGGCAGCAATCTGTGCCAGCACCTCCTTGCCGACCGAGGAAAGCAGCAGCCCTAGGACCTGCTGGTCGTGAGCAAGCCAATCCTCGAATGCCAAGTTGGGTGCCTTAATGGTTGTACCATCGGCGTTCTTTTCTTTAACCTCCTGCATAGGGGCCACGGCTTTGCCGGTGAGATAGCCCTCCATGCGTGCGCCGCGTACGGCTACAAGCACCTGCGCTCGCCATAGCGCAAGGTTTGTCCTTGATAGCTTCTCGGTGATCTGTGTACCGAAGAGAGGATGAGATGCGCTTGAACTTGACGCCATAGAGACCTAGGCTTTGATTACCATGAAGAAAGTTTCAGAGGCGCTTATCTATGGTGGAACGGCGTTTCCCTATACTTGGGTCGCCAGCTTCGTGTTTATCTTTCTGAGTACCAAACAGCCTGGTACCGGTGGCTTACATATAGACGCCGTGTGTAACAATCAGGGAGAGATACCCGACCGGCCTCTACTATAATTAGTTACAATCAATCTCCTATATTTGGTTAGGATCTCCTATTATCACGGCACGGTATCAAATCCCTGATTGACTTACACGGCAAGATATGAAATACAATATTTGTTTTAACAATCGGGATGTCAAATCAAATATTAGAAAATATTGTTTAATTTGTAACCTTACCAACTCATGGTAACACTAAAATTTAGTAATAAAACTTATGTTTGGAATGCAACTTTACTAATATTTACCAATGTTCTCACCTATATGATGTGTAGGATCCATGCCATTATTTTTTTATTTTACTGAAATATTGTTAAGTGAGATCTTATTTTATAGATAAAATTGTAAGTATTCTAATAGTGTAAACATGTTATAATTTAGATACATAGTTTAAGAAATAAAGCACTTTGGAACAACTAATCAAGAAATATTGAACTCCGTGCCAGCCCTTGTAGGGCTGCCACCTAGCATTGATCTCTTTTCTATTTCTTGCCAAACCATTGGCGGTGGAATTGGTCACCTTCAATTTGGTCGGCGTTGGCCACTGCAAGCTATGGGGTGCACCACATTTTCAAAGGTAACACCAATTCTTGGTAGAGAACCAAATGAATTTCAAATACTGCGGATATACCAAATTTTGGAAAGACATTTGTTGGTAAGGATTCAAACATATCCAAAGTCTTACAAACGGATCCTTTTCCTTCGGCCTGCTATTTTTTTTCTGCTATTTCTGTTCATAAATATAAATTATTCTGGCTTTAGACATAGGAATTAAGAAATAAAAAAATATAATGCGTAAAAAACGAGAAAAAAAGAGATAGAGATAAATATTTATTAGAAAAAGTGAAAGTGTGTTGAAAAGAGAGAAATATGTATTGAAAAGTGAGAATGATGTATATTTGAGAACAAAATTTAAATGTTAAAATAATTTATAATTGTGAATGAAGAGAGTATCATTTTTCTTTTTCCTACAGCAAGTGATCTGGACCATCTGGTCAAGGTCTCACTGGCTGGTGCTGTTTTTTTTTTTTTTGCAGTTTTGATAAATTTGTTTGAGATGTAGCATGTTTGCAAATTAAAGAGAGGCCGAGGAGGACGCAACACGATCCACTGACGGGTCCTAGCGTCGGCGGCGCACCATCACCCGACGCTCCTCAGAAAAACCGGTTCTGAGGGGGACGATGCCATAATTTTTCATGTTACATGTTGAGACGAGATTTCAAATCTACCTGTGAGGATCAAACGACGTCAAACTTAGATTCAATCATATCACAGACCAGCTGATTGTGGGCATAGAAGTGCTTTTTTTGAACAAACCCTAAACATGACAATGGCTTTGCACGTAAAAGAAAAAGCCTCACTAAATCAGACGGACAAACCCTAGCCGTTATAGCTATAAACAACAGCAACAAGCTCTCACACATTGGTTTGTTTAACGAATAAATAACCCTGCGGAGCATCGCTTTGCACGTACTAGGCCTGAATAGTCTACGCAAGGTTTGACCATCAAATGCTGCGCATCCCAACAAGCTGAACCGATGCTGCGCGAGAGAATATCAGGCCATGTGTATGAGCTGGCCCCAGATCAATATTAAATTAAATCAAAGGGGGAAACTAATATTACTCCTACTAACTCCTGCCTTGTTGAGGAAAATGGCATCTTCCTGGAACACACACAGAGAGCAAGTGCCCGGCCATGTGAGGCCATCAGCCTTTGTTGTTTTGATGATAATTAGCAGTATCTTTCGGAGATCATGGCTCGTGGAGCAATCAACGGCATCGACGTACACGACCTCTTGGTATTATATATGGGAGCATGAATGTCAAATAAACATAAAGATCGCATACTATTTGGCTTTACTTTTAGGCCGTGCCAAGCCAACGTTAAAAAACGTTCAGTTCTCTTGAGTTCACGCAGAGCAGATACCGTAACTGAAACGTTTCAGAAAAGAGAAAATCGTTGTTCCTCTCACTGAAACATCTGGAATCCACACATGCCCCCCACCCCGAGGTAAACACACCATCAGCTTCCTGGATCAATTGATGGTAAGGTCTCCTTTAAAACCGGAGGGAATTTTTCAGTTTTATGTGAAAATTTTAATGATTGCATTGAAAATCATGTGTAGACCTAAATTCATTTCGGATGGATTGTACAATTATATGCTGCGTGGTTAAAGAAGTGTGTACCTCTGAATACCACATATAATACTAATATTGTACATATATGTGAATTACTCATAAAATTTGAATTAGATGTGAGATTCATGCTCACTTGCTTCCCTGCGTGAGCCACCATTGTTCAAGTTTAGGGTTTCCTTTAGTTCTCTCTCTCTTCAACGGGTCAAGGAGAAGGTTTGGGTTAGGTTTGAGGTGAGGGGGTGCGTGACTCACATCTGAAAGATGCGGCTAATCAGACAAGAGTAGTTAACTCAAAAAAAAAAAAACAATAGAGCAGTTAACTGCTTTATTTTTCGCGCACGCATCTCAACCACACGGGCGCGCAGATCCTGCCGTGTTTGTCCTCGTCCCCCGCGCCACCGCCGCGGCCCAACATGTCACGTTGCAGCCGCAGCCTCGCCGATCCACCGTCATAGCTCTGCACGATTTCGTCAGATAATAAATAATGGCGAATTTGGTCAAGTTCTCTTTTCTCTCTCTGATGAATTTTCAAATTCTTTTTTTTTTCTGAAGTGTGGTGGATTTTTAAATTCGGCAGGAAGCTTCGTGATGGCCTGCAAATTTAGTTGGGCCTTCAGTGTGCGTGGGATTCGGGTCCAGTGGCGGCAAAAGTGTATGGTTAGCATGGGACGTAATTGGCCTCCTGCAGATCATGTTTGCCCAACACAGAGAGCCCATGTGCGTACGGTTAGCATGGGGCGTAATAGGCCTGCAGATCGTGTTTGCCAAGCACAGAAAGCCCATGTGCGCCTTCCCGCGGATCGGAGAGGGCCGTGCATCTATGTCTCCAACTGGGCCCACCGTAGCTCGTCGCCCCCTCTGGTTCCTCTCCGCCGCGTGTACGGAGGACGTAATGGGCCTGCAGATCGTGTTTGCCCAGCACAGAATGCCCATTTGCGTCTTCTCTCGGATCGGAGAGGGCCGTGCATTTATTTCTTCAGATCGGCCCACCGGGCTTCGTCTCCCCCTCTGGTAATCTGGTTCATCCTCTCCGCCGCGTGTACGGAGGACCGACCCCCACGCGCGGCGCGTGCGCCCGCCGCCCGCTCGATTCGATCCAAAGTCCAAACTCCGTGGCGCCGGCGCCAAGCCGCCAGCCCGAAAACAACGGAGAGAGGAACTCACGCGCACGAAAAATGGCGCCAACCCCGCGCCAATCTCCCGCCCTCGTCTCCCTCTATCTATGCCCCCGC
>BCLG01000269.1:67209-80473 GCA_001602295.1 Zoysia matrella | reverse complement strand
AGTACAGGCGTGACACTGCTGATTGCTAACTATCATTGTATTGGCAGACACAAAATAATTATTGTTGAAGGGAATTACTTATTACTAGAAGAAGATGTGTGGAGGGAAATTCGAGACTTGTTTGATGAGAAATGGTGAGCATGCAAAGCATTGCAACTATAGTACATCTATCTTTTGGAGTCCATTTCCACAAAACAAATGGTTTTAAACAGGGGTGCTTTGCATATGAATCTTGAATGGCAGAACTGGTACTTGTAATGGTATCTTATTTCTTTTTTTAAAATGAACTAACAGTAGAAATTACCTTTTAAGGTTTATTGATGTTGATATTGATGTCTCAATGCAAAGAGTTCTCAAGAGACATATTGCCACAGGTTCGCAATTGTTCATGCTCTCGCTTTAGGATGCATTACAATTTATTTGTCTTATTCATTTCATTTCTTATTGTCTTCCAGGAAAAGAGCTAGATATAGCCGCATGGCGGGTAATTCCTGCCTCCTACCCTTTTTATCGCAAGCACACTATCACACACACTTTTTTTTGCGGATAATATCACACGCACTTAAGCCTGTGTGATTTCAGATTAAATGGCACTATCATTTATTCTGCATTCTGAGCTGGTGTTCCTCCTCCAACTGGCTTTTTACAATTGTTCAATTATATTGCTTTTACATGGGAAAACCCTGCACACGTAGCCAATCCCTTTTATAGATTATCATGTTCAACTGAAGATGATACATTCTCATTCTCCTTGCTGCAAAGTTCCTATTGTCTAACGAAGTCTATTTTCTGAACCAGATATCATACAATGACAGACCAAATGCAGAGATTATCATGCAATCGAGAAAGAATGCTGATCTTGTAATCAGATCGGTGGATTTGTCAAGCTAGGATCGGTATCTTTGGTGGAAAATTAGATCTCGGTAAAATAATGTCAGGATGAAGACACTAGGAAGGCTGTATCCATGGAGACCCTTAATAAGCTAAATGCCTGTTTTCATGGGTTTTCTATGCATGTGTAATAAGCTATTCCTGACGCACAGCAAAGTCGATGAATATTTCAATGAATTCTTCATCCTTTCAATGAAAGAATATTTATTTATGTTTCCAATGCCATATATTTGTTCTTTTCGAAACTTGCCATTACAGAAATAGTAGCTTTGCTGTTAAAGAGTTACGTGTCCAGGATTACAGGTGTCACTTTTTTTTTTTTCAGATCGATTTTGTAAAGTTCCATGTCTCCACTGCTAGTGAAAATACGATCAATTCTTTTCAAGAGGACGAAAATGTCCCCCAAAGCGGCAAAGCTTTGGTTTACAAATAGTAACTCTTAGTCTTCGATGGTAAACGTTTCGTGGGTAAAACAAACTGAACTTTAGAGACAAGTTAACCTATAGTTCATCAAAAGATGCTGCTGTGTCAGGAGTGAGAAAACAAATATTATCCATAGCAACATCTGTTTAGTGGACAATTTCTTGATAGGAGCAGGGCAGATTGTCTTCAAAGATGGACAAGGGGCACTTGAAAAGACTCAAAGCTGCCATCATTATAAGGGGACATGATCTCCAGAGGGAAATATGTTTTGCTTATTTTATCACATGCAGAAAGCACCTTTAGTGGGGAGGAGATACTCCATTGCTCGGAAGGTGCTGCTGAAAGTTCCCAAAAATCATGGCAACAACTTCCAGCACTTCAAGGTTTCTTTGCCTCTCTCTCTCTCTCTCTCTAGAAAACAGAGTAAAGAACCTTGCATCCTTTATCATGGCATGGGGTACAAAGATGTGGCATGGGGTACAAAGATGCACCAAACACTGGCTATGCCTGCATAGAATAGGTAGTGGCAGCAGACAGCAAAAGATGCAGCCAAGTGAGAGGCCTCGCTCATAATAGTAGTGAGAAATTGGGAGTGGCTGATGAATACAAAACACAGTGCCCCATCACAGTGCACATGGCATGCTTCCGGTCTCCAACTTGGCTCAACATGCAGCACTATAAAACACACACCGCCAGGTCGGCACATACAGCGCTGCAATGTCTATCCACCACACAACAAAGCATCCAATGTCACCATGGAAGTGAATTATCCTATTGTGAGATTCCTTTTTCAACAATGTCAGCAAAATGAAAAACAATGAACCAGATTTATAGATGACCATACAGTACAGTTCAGCACCTTGCACAATATAAATATTTTTGGTTCCATTGACACACCATGGTAATTAAACAATTTTTAATGGACAAGATGCAATAAGGCCCCTTGATTTAGAAGCAGGTTGCCTTTGCATTTTGTGCCAAGAACAGGGTAGAAAAGAAGAAAAAGAGGTAGAGCAAAAATAGTACATTGTTATGGTACAGGTACATGCATGTTCAAGTCTCCAAGGCTTCTCTCTTTGTAGTATATGGCAAGATGAGACTTGAACACTGACTGACTCACTGGATCGAACAGTTGACACACCAACCAAAATGACTTCAGGCTTGCATTGGAGGGGCAGGAGTAACGTAGTATGATACAGAGACGACGACCAAAGCTGTAGAGAAGACTGGTTATGCAGGCATCCGATCGACGGCCAGATGCATGCGTCCATCTCCTCCTCAGCTTCTGTTCTTGCATTTCTCCATGGCCCTTGGTGCTGAAAAAGAAAATTGCCACCATGCATGTCAGATTACAGGAGACAGATAATTTAGCATGCCGCTACTGCCAATCTGAACGTTCCGAGACTACATATGTACTCACCGAGGCCAATGGCTTCTGACCCCTTCATGATCCGGAGGCGCTTGCACGACTCGACGAACATCCTGAAATTTCCATCGCGTCCAAAATTCATGAGCAGTAGATTCACGCTTCAGAGCTGAATGGATGAAATCGATCTGCTAGAGTGCTCACTCCCATGGGACGTCGCCGACGAGCATCCAGTCGCCGTCCTTGTCCTCGTAGGTCGGCACGTACTCGGAGCCGTTGAGCAGATCCACCAGCTTGCTCTCGTTCATGCCGTTCATCCCTTGAGTCGACCCACAGCTTCCTGAAACAGTTTTTATAGGTGAAGTATATAAAACCACTCGCTGAAACTCACATCAAATCCGTTCATACAAACATGACAACTGTTTTAAAATAGCCTATATATATAATTAAACAAATCCTGCACGATTCTTGACGAACGGAATCATGGGTTCCTTCCTCCTGCTTTTTTCTAAAGTGCTCGCCGATCAACACGTGGATTAGTTTAGTCATGGAGCTAGAGGTAGAAGAACAGCGCATGGCAATGATGAACCGAGCTGAGCTGAGCTAACTCAAGGCGTGCCTACATGATCATGAGCTGCACCTACACCACACAGCGGCGGAGATCCGTGCTTGTTGGGAGGGACGATGGCATTATGCCAGCCAAGACCGGCCAGACACCTACCGGGGATGCAAATCATGGAGTGCACTACTTGCAAAACCACATGGCGACCACCAACCACCATCACTCATGCAAATGGCGATGCAATCATATAGTACCATGCTCCAACCCGTGCAACCAGTTAAAAGCACTATTTTTTCAAAATTTTGGTGAACTTTTTAAGATTTTGGTGAACTTTTTAGAATATCCCAAATAAGGCAAGATTAGTTTTGATGTTTCAAATACTAGGAGTATAATTTACCAATGGTGAAGGAGCTGAACATCTTGTCGAGCGCCTTGGACAGCTCCTGGTAGCTCGTGTACATCCTGAGGTCCACCTTGCGCAGGTACGGCGCGCCGTCGAGGCTCACCTTCACGAACGCGGCGGCGGCAGCGGCCGTGGACGACGATTTGTCGCCGCCGTCCTTGGTGCCCTTCTCGGCCTGCACGGACATGATGTTCTTCCGGAACGAACGCACCGGCGGCCATCCAACCACCTGCGCCCTGCATCCAGAAGGAGAAAAGTTACAATTTTTTTTCTTTTTATTTCCATGCAAAAAGGTGATACTTCTAACATGCATCACTATGAAGATTAACGGTTAAATGAACTATATTTCCAAACAAATTCAGTGCAAGTTAAACTGCTTGCATGGGAAAGGTGATTGAGTATTACTTTTTTTCGAAAGATCTGGGCGAAAACTGGAGCCTTGTTGCATTCGCGCTTTGACGCGTTAAAACTTTTTTTTTTCTTATATATATATTAAGAAAAAAAAAGTTTTAGCGCGCCAAAGCGCGAATACAACAAGGCTCAGTCCTAGAAGCAAAGTCTAAGACCGAGCAAGGATGATTTTTGCTTTATACTGCCTATATCTTTTCACATCATTTTGTTTTCTACTTTGGAGCATGCATGTAACATAGTATCTGTATAGATAGATAGATCAGCTCATGCTTTGGAGCATGCATCTATTTTTTTCATGGAAAAGGTGGAACCTTTCGTGGTGGAACACAGCATGTACTGCTACCTTCCAATTTGTCACCTTTAATCCTCTCAGATTTCACTCATCCTCCAAGTTACTAGAAGTGTGGAGTACATTCTATTGCACATCACTTTTATTTTACATAATATTTTCTGGTCTTTTTTTCTAACCAAACAATTGCAAAAAGTGATGATAACTAACCAAATAGTTAAAATGGGCCATGCATGCAGATCTAGAGATCCCTAGCAGCAGGGGCAGTTTAGGCAATACCTCTACCATCCATATATTTACTCATATTTATCTACCATGCCAATCAAAATTCAATTCTACAGCGTCGATCAATCAAAATCAAACAGCAAGCGAAGTGTGAAAATGATGTTGATGTGGACAAAAACGACACTGTGCCAGAAAGAAAGGAGAGAGAGAGAGAGAGAGAGAGAGAGAGAGAGAGAGAGAGAGAGAGAGAGAGAGAGATGAGGGCTTTCTTTTATGGTGTCGGCACTAGGCGCTGTCTCCTGGTGCCCCACACGTAACGTGCTGCTGTCCCTGCCCTTCTTGAACATGAACCCCGATCGGTGCGCCGATCGATGGACGAATAATTAATCTCGTGTCCTCCTGGATCCAACCGGTTTCTGAATTTTCGAGTGCACTGTTAAACCGTGAAGATCGATCTGTGGTTTTCTATCTTGATGATTAAAGCTTTGTTTGAGCATGGTTTGTAGTTCTATTATTTGTAAATGCAAGTTAGTTCTTGTACTTGGATCTTTTGGAACCTTTTCTAGCTATGATCTGTTATTTGAAGTTTGGTTTGGATTTGGTAAAGTTTGCAGCATTTTCTTGTATGAAAAAGATAATCAAAGTGGGTAGACGAGCTAGGAACAGGTGATGAACTTGTTAAGAGATTACTAAGCTGGTTACTTACATGCATGAAGCTAGTAAATCTCATGCACGTACGGTCTGGAGATCAAACAAACGAACGAATAATCAAAGAGAGATCGACGAGGGGTGCACACGACACGTACTTGGGCGCGCGGGGCTTCTCGGTGGCGGTGACGACGCTGCTCTGGCTTGGCGACCTCTTCATCTTCCCGGGCACCGCCGCCTCCTCCTCAACCGCAACAGCGGCAGCCACGTCCTCCTTGCCGGCCGCCTCCGTCTCCTCGTCCTCTTCCTCGACGGCCGCGGCCGCCGGCTCCAGCTTCAGCTTGAGGTCGATGGTCTCGGCGAAGCCCCTCTTCCCGGAGGAACCGGAACCGCTCCTCCCCTCGCCGTCTCCGACCCTGGGGAGGCCGAGCCGGAGCTCGGTCGCCTCGAACCCCAGGTCCGTCGCCATTACCGCTAGCTCAAGCAGCTTCTTCCTTCTCCTCCTCGCTTCCTCTCCCGCTCTGCTTCTCAGCTGGTCTGGTGACTCTGGTGTGGTTTGCTTGCAGCGCAGTGTAAAGGCGTCGATAGAACGCGAAATAGAAAAGGAAGGCGAGGGTCCAGGAGTAATAATGCCAGCTGGATAACAAGCCCATGAATGATAGTACTGCATTGCATATTTCCATGGCCGCGTAGTTTTGCACAAACCACCTGCGAACCCATGTCTTTTGCATCTTTTTAAGAGCGGCCACATTCGTTTCTTTTTTTCTTGTGTGAATAATGGACAGGATTTGGTGTATGAGTGTTAGTTTATAAGTGTTTACCACATGGGTTTAGGCTTGTGTGGACCACTTTGAGAAAAGTAACAAACATTTCTTGGACCACATTGGAAAAAGTAGCAAACATTTCTTTAATATGATTATGGATGGGCTAGCTTCCCAATTAATTCAGAGTTTCAGAGCAAACAATTGTAGCACCTGTTCTTCTTGATAATCATCCTTGTTGGCGTGCCAACAATGTTTCGTCCAATTTTTCGCTGACATAAAGCAGCTAGATAGGAGTACCATTGTCATGTCGATAAAACTGCTCAATCGTTCCTTGCCCAAAAGAAAAAAAAAAGTGATCATTTGTTACTTCCCACCATATACATGCATACTCAATCCGTTCTCAAATTGATATTGTCATTGACTATAAACATCAATTTTGATTATTCATCTTATTAAAAAAATGATAAATTTCAAATATTTAGTTATACTTTGTTTTATGGTAAAGGTGTTTAAATTATAACTTATATTTTTTTATTTGAATTAATTTTTTAAATAAAATAAATAGTAAAAGTTGATGTTTGTAATCAATAGCGACAACAATTTAAGAATAGAGAGAGTAAAAGGTGAATGTGCTCTTTCCATGGAGGAGTAGTAAGAACAGCAAAGTTCACACAGATAAATGCAAAAGGATTAAAACACATGCGACAAGATTCTGGCCGGTAGGGTCCACCGGACAAGGCGACCATGTGAGCCTGCCGCTGTGTCTCTGTTTTCCTTCTAGTACTGTAGTAGTGAAAAATATACTTATAATTAATTAATCTGCATGACTGAAAGCGATCGATCGACGGTCCTCGTAGCTGGAGAATATACTCTCTTTATTTCAAAAAATAAGCAAACTTTTATCATTTAATCATTAATAATATATAATTAATAATATTTTATCATATAAAAATTATACTTTTTAAATTTATCATTAAATAAAGTTTCCTAAAAACTTATATTTTATATTAAAAATTATGTAATTTTCTAGATATGATTGATAGAAGTTAAAAAATTTTAACCTTACTCAAAGCTAGAAATATTTATATTTTAAAATGAAGGTAATAGATAGTATTACTGTGCGTACGTGACAGCCATACCGTGAGCACATGGACGTTTTACAATTGTATGTATGCTACTTATGGGCCGTGGCTGATGATATGCGTATGTACGCACGCGTACATATGCTTATGTACGTACTACTTCCTGCGTTTTTAAATTGATGTCGTTATTTATTTTAAATCTCAACTTTGATCATTTATTTTATTAAAAAATTATAATAAATTATATATATTTTATTATAATTTGCTTTATCATCAAATGTATTTGAAACATAGTTTAAAAATTTACATATTTGAACTAATTTTTTAAATAAAAAAATAGTTAAAATTGAAATTTGAAGTCAACGACGAATCATTTTAAAAACGGTGGGAGTATGTAGCTATCCTCTTCGGATATGGTCTGTTGGATAGCGAAGCAAGCAGGGCATTTTGGATACGACCGACAATCACAAGCAGAGTAGTTGTCTTGTTGCTCGAAGAAGCGTCTTTTAATTTTGATCCCCGATCGACAACGATTACAGCAGCCGGCCGGCCATGGAGAAGGTATGGAGTACTTCAGCTGATCGAGAACGTTCTCACAGCAGTGGCACTGGCAGCATGCATGGGTCTTCTGCTGGTCGCCCATGAAGCGCCCATGCACGCGTTCTCCTCTCGAGCTGGAACTTGGAAGCCTGGAAATTGATGATGATTTGATCACGAATGAATGAATGCCTGCCACTTGTTTTTTCTTTCGCCCCCGTATATGTGGCTCAGATCGATGCGGCGCAGTCGACTCAAAGAGATTTCGCAACCTTATCTGATTCAGATCGATCGAAGGCATCTAAATTGCATGTGAAATTATATATAGTTCTCCTTTTTTTATCGCACACGTACGGAGCGGAGCGGAGATGTTTCCGGCTGATCTGCAGGGAGTCCTGAGAACTAAAATGGATCGTCCACTCCGTGTGCATGCAAAACCCTTCGTCGATAGTACAGGCATCTTTCGATGGAACGATATCTTTCTTGCCTTGGAGATGCATATATCCACCCAGGATGCCGGCGCCCGTACGTCCCGTGCCAATGTGTACGCGCGCGTACAGACACTAGCTCGTACACCCACGGGCGTACGTAAGCCGTACGTGCTCGATCGTCGTGCACGGCGCTCATCCCATCACGAACGCGCCCCCCCCCCCCCCCCCCCCCCCCCCCCCCCCGGGTGTGTGTGCACATGGCTATGTCTAGGTGCGATGAACCACGTACAGTGCATAGATACTGCTACTACTACATCGTCCCATGCAATCATGCATGCATCCGGCTGTCGATATGCATGCATGTAGAGAGATCTAGTACGAACGTGGCACACGCTGCGTCGCCGTACGTAGGCGTAATCACGAATGAATGAATGATCGCTTCGCTTCAATCAGGCCTCCTCCATTGAATTTGTTTAGGTGGCGTTTGAATTCGTGTTTCCCCGCGAGACGGCAACGCGCCGCTCGAGCTTTCACATCCGTTGATGTAACGCGCGCGCGTACGTGCGGTTCGTGCACATGCACGTCTCTTCTCTGTCGCACGCGCGCGCGCACAGGTCAACAGCTCGATGGTGAAAGTGCAACTGAACGCACGACGCGCGTCACATGCGTGCCCTTCCACAGACGGATCCGGCTCGTGCTGATCTCGAAGCAAGGATCGATCTGGAGATGATCGATGAATGGCACGAGGGGAACGATCGAGACCGATCGATCTGGACCACTACAAGTCCACAACGCGTTATGTTTCCCGGCGCACGTCACGCCTTCCTTTTGCACACCACACATCGCGTTCCAGCAGCTAGCCGGGGCCACGCTGGCTAAGCTATGGCTAATCTTCGTCGACGTTCCTGCGCAGTGCTGTCGACAGTTAGTACCCGTGCCGGCAACACTCGTGCGCGCGACGTCTCCATCGTCCTGCTACCATCCACAACCGCACGTACGGTCTTAAATTCCTGTATAATTGTGCATCGATCCATCCGTGCGTGCGCCACTGACACTGACGCCAACGACAAGCTACGTAGGTACCCATCATGTTAATTTTGGATGAAATAAGCCAGGACTACCATCGATCATCAGACATCAGGCCGTCAAAACTGCTGTTTGGTTCATAACCTTCATGAGCTATACCAAAAATTGGTGTTACCGAATTGTTGGCAACACTAATTAAGAGCAACAGTAAGATTAAAGAACGTTTGAATTGCTACTTTACCAATATCTTTTAAAATATTACTACGACATGTGGGGTCTCTATGTTATTTTTTTTTAAAAAAAAATCAAAATATGGTCAAATGAGATCTTGTTTTACAACAAATATTATGATGTAAACAGTTTGTTAATATGATATACGGTTTAGGAGCTATAATAGATTTAAGTCTGTTAAACATGAATTTTTGAAAAACATGCAACCAATAGGCACCTAACAGCTCATCCGTGCTGGCTTTGGCCAGCCAGCAAAAACGGCAGCAAGCGTTTTGCCGAGGCTTTTGAATTTTTACCAGTAGAAACAATGTGCTTCAGAAATTTATTCTTAGACTCATAAAATATAGACACAGATGATATTATATGTTATTTATATAGATGTAAAATCATAAAAAAAGCAACATTTCAAGTCTCAAATATACAAATTTCTTGCGTTTTGCCCGCCCGCGTCTCCACACTCTCACCGTCTACTGGTCATTGGCGTTGCCAATTTTTTGCCGGCGACTCCAAACGTCTTGCTTGCAGGCCACACAGGATTGCCGGGCACGTACTGCATCTTGACGAGTGACGTACGTACCGCAAGCTGTTCCATGACATAACGCAGCGACGCGCGCGCGAGCAAGCCCATCCTCTCGTGTCCGTCGATGGAGTGGCAACAAGCGTCGATCAACAACGCAATCGACGGACTTGGAGCTGTTTTTTCATGGAACTGCAGCTCGATCTCGACATGTCCATCACAGGTCCAAATCGGTCTGACATGCAGCCATGCGTTGCTTCAGCACTCGTTCAAAATTAACCTTCTCTGTTTTTATTTTAAGAAAAAAATGACCTGCACCGGCAAGTTAATACAGTGCCTAGCTAGCTTACTAACCAACCGGATACGCATACGAACGAAGCGCTAAAAACCGGGGGCCGCTGCTGGGATGAAAACATACTTAACCATATAATTTAGGTTCTCGATCCGACCAATCAAGCATGTTCACTGCTAATTAATGATGATGATGCGCGCGGTGTCGCCGTTACTAATTGACCATCACGACGAAAACCATGATGCAGGTGATCGGGCATGTCCACAAACCTATATTTAGTTTAAATTTTATGGGTAACTCGTAAATACCAACTACAAAATTTATATTTAGATGTGGTTTTTACGGTATCTACTTGCATTTTTTATGAAAATCATTGTAGGAACGATCTAACTTTGCTATACATATATGTACATGTACCGTCCTCCTTGTAATAATAATTACTTTAATTCAGAGCATGTATCCTGCTGCGTGGTCGATGTAGGGCGTTGTTACAACACGAAGCATCTCCAAAGAGAGCAACTAATGCATACTAACCGGCAGAAGGCAACAAAACAATTGATCGGTTATTATAAAATCGAACAAGAGGTCAGTCAAACATGCTGCCATCGCCCGCCCTGATTCCCCGATTTAAAGCTCTCCCGACCGAAACCGAAATATTATGGTCAGCAGCAACCTGTTCTGCGAATTGAAAACCCCCCAAATACACCGTAGTACGTACTTGACCCGCCTGCTAATGATCATCAGCAACCTGTTACGCATCTTCGCACGCAAACAGCCTCCTTTCGGAATCCAAGAAACTTTTTCAAGATCGCGCTTGGCGCGTTTTGTATTAATAGAGAAAAAAGAACAGGTAAAACGCGACCCCTCATATAATCTAGTTACAAACTAAAGACTAAGTTGGCAATAAAGCGCGACCAGATAAGAAACCCTGCCTGACATCAAACACGTGCGTCGTCTATGGTCTTAGCTGCAACTACATGCGCCAATGAATAATAGTGCCTGAAAACTCTAGCATTGCGCTTGAGCCAGAGTGTCTAAAGAACAAGAACAACTAGAGAGTCAAAGGAACTGCGACGGTCTTTAGCGCAACACGTTTTCGGTTGGTGAGCCACTAATCTGTGATCCTCTCATCCAGGTGAAGGCATAGCGCTTGCCACCCACAAAATCGTAGAATGCGAAACCACATCACATAGGGCACAGGGACCATTGTTCTGCAATCCGTGACGCTGGAGCCGATCGGAAGTCCAATATCAACCATGGACCACTAAGCAAACGAAAAAACGACCTTTACTTGGAGCCTTGGTCTTCCACAGCTGTGATGCTCTACACCGCTGATTGCCCGATGAATAAGACTTGGTAGGCGAACTTGTTGAGAAAGTCCCGGATGAGGACTACTTCCAAACAAAGCGGTCCGGCGTGGACGGGTCGATGGTTTACGATGGTTTACGGTTGATCGATGAACACCAGAATATATATTTCTTTTAATCTTGATTTTTAAAAATTGGTACCGGATCTATCATTTTTTTTACCGGATCCACTATTTTTTTATTAGATTCGCCATTTTGGTAACTTTGACTAGATATATTTCTATTTTTAACTGTTAGATCTAATCAAACAGACAGTTGTGGTTAACTTCAACCATTGTATCATCTCTCTTCTTTTGCATTATTTGAAACCAATCTATATAACTGTAGCAGTTTAAATTAATTAGATAGATTCATCAGGCAGAAGCGCTTGTTTTTCGCCGCGAATTCGAAAGATTCTTGTCCTGGCTGCTTAATTATTATTCTAGCTCGTGCGTGTGGGGGGGTTGCAGGAACACAAGGCATCTCGCACCGATCGGGATAGTCAAACGTTGCTTCAGGGGTATCAAATTTGATTCTGGTACTTACTGCATATTGCACGGCTTAATTATTCAGCCAATCGAGGCGGCCGGTTAGAACCAACCATTTCACTCTTACAGGCAAGACTGCATTTGCATATCTAGCTCTGGATTTGATACTGGCGTGCTGTATAAATGGAAATTACATGATTACTCCTTCTGGTACTATAATTCTTTGAAGACTGTGCTATTTTCCAAAATGTCTAAGAATTATGGGATTGGATCACTGGAGGTAGTAAGCTCGACGTATTTATCTGCACGCACTTCCTTGAGTCTTATCCGTAGGTGCAGATCACATTAAACTCTTCACTACGCGTTAACTTGGCTGCTGGATTCTGAAATCAATTATAATGACATTGTGTGTCAATTGAATTGTTCAAGTTAAATTCAAGCACAGCTCATACATATGTTTAACATGCATGGATTTCATTTCAGCTAGATAAATGATGCAGTCCGGTGGTGGTCTCTGTTTACAATAGGCGCACAATATATATACTCTCTCCGTTTTTAAATTGATGTCACCGTTGACTTATAACTTCAACTTTAATTATTCGTCTTATTTAAAAATTTAGTTCAAATATGTAAAATTTTAAGGTGTAATTCAAATAAATCTAATGATAAATTAAACTATAATAAAATATATAATATTTACGAAATTTTTTTAATAAGACGACTGATCAAAATTGATGTTAAAAATTAACAACAACATCAATTTAAAAATAGAGAAAGTATATACCAACTTCTTGTCCAAAGCTACTAGTAGCAGACAGTTTTCTAGACCAAGCTTTGTCCATGAGCTAGCAGCATGCAGCAGCAGGACCACCACCAGGCTACCGTATGATTTCCCATCAAAGAATCAAGCATATAGTTTACTGAAACTTTTGGGTATTAGTTAAAGGAGTAGCGAGCGGCACTAGCTATACTGCAATTAACAACAGTTTCCTGCAGTTTCCAAAGGAGCCTTTTGACAATTTAAGACTTATTTCGTTGGGCTTTAATAATTTGACAAATTGGTCTCCTAAATTGTCAAAAAAAAAAAAATCTTGTTAAGAGACACTCTATACTCTATGTTATACTATTCCAATAGTGCATATCTTATTCGAACATGGCAGCGCGGGAAACAGTATTCTATATGCGCCAAAGATGCTCACCCGAGATCTCTAATGATAGCGCCCTAATCATGGCCGCAGCGGCACACCTTGCTTAATTTGATTTCGTTTCGTTAGTGCTAACTGATCTTCCTGCTTCCTAACCTTCTAGTAGGTCACGGGTCCGGGCACTGAG
>BCLG01000269.1:45497-61497 GCA_001602295.1 Zoysia matrella | reverse complement strand
CCCCCCCCCCCCCCCCAAAATTCGTTTTTACAGAAATTAGTTGCAAGTGAATGTACACGATTTTTTTTACAATGCTACAAATTTATTACGACTGCCTACCCCAACCTGCTTGGAACTAAAAGGATTTTTTTTGCTAGAAATTTAATACAAAATTGCAATGCTGAATTTACATTTTATCAGAATGCTGTCGAACCGGGAATCAGCCAGACCATCAAGAAGAAGGAAACAAATTCATCTCAATGACCTTGACTCACAGGTTTGAAATAATGAAAGTTGAATTCTCATGTTAATATCCATTTGAAACTGAGGCCGTTATGCTAATTACTACACAACTCTTCAGGTTTCCAGGTTGACAGCTGAGAATGCATCTTTGCTCAAGCGCTTGGTTGACATGACTCAGAAATACGAGGACGCTAACTTTGACAATCGAAATCTTATAGTTGATCTCGAGATGATGAGGAGAAAGGTTCGTCTGTTTGTTATTGTGAACTCCTTGAGCTGGTTCCAAAATAAGTTTACTTCTGTCACATTGATGTATATAGCATTATGCCCCGCATTTTGCTAGGGATGTAGTAGAAATGAACAATAAGTTTGTTGAGATCATATAGCCCGAGTACTTACGGCTCGAGTTTACTCGACTGCCCAACTAGGATATAACGCCCATCTACAATGACTGGTCCAAGTTCTTCGTGGGTCGGGAGAGGATTCCCGCAAGACTCCACCAAGCCCAGCCTCAAGGCCGGGTGCACTCGAAGACAGAAGCCACCTCGACCCCTGAGGGTCGGGGACTGCGTAGCGACAAGGCTTGGCTAGCCGACGGCCAAGTAACCGACTCATCCGTCTAACCCTGGTTCGGACGACCGTCCCGCCATCGGCCCCTGCCAGTACAGAGATCTCTGACACTGTACAACAGCGGTAGGGAGGTAAAGCAAACGGTAACGCTAGGATCATTCTCGAATATGCCGACGGCCCCATTTGTCAGAGGCTGCCCAATTCTGTGGGCGCCAAGCCAAGTTATGGCCCCCACCTATCAGGGAGCCGCCTATTTCACCCCAATTTGTATTCCCCGTCTAGCCCCTATATAAGGGCCCGATAGGGGCACACAAGAGACGATTCAATTCCACTACGCTTACACACAACCACATAGGCGCGCTAGGGTTTTTGCTTGTGCGAGGGCTCTTCCGCCATTGTGAACCCCTCGATTATATACGAGTTCATCATCTTCGACCTCTGAACGTAGCGTATTACACCATTGTGGTGGTCCGAACCAGGTTATGTTCTTGAGTCTATCATAGACTAGGCCACATCGGTAAGGAAGAAGCGCACCAAACCCCCTCTCCGAATACGAAATATGTACTGTGTCGGTGAACGAAACATCGAAAAAGTTTACTTTGAGATCTAAATGAAAATTAGTCAATAGAAAGGAACACACGTGCCACATAATTTGAAAAAAAAATACTGTAATCATCTCTCTGTGGACACTTTTTATAACTTTGTAAAATTTATTTTTAAGTAACCGAAACTTGTAATACTTTTAGCAAAATGCTTCAAGCATTCAACAGTTCAACACTATGTGCCTCTTTAGTGAAGTTATCATCATGTGATGCTTTAGTGAAGTTACCATCATGTGATGATTTTGATAGGGGCCCTTGACAAGTTGAGGCACATGCACATGTTCGGACGCAACAATAGAGAAGTGACGACAAAAAAGAAAAGCATTCGAATGCATCCTCGGAGGGAGGGGTAGAACGAGTGAGTTCGTTTGGTGTGGCACTAGCCTAGGGTAGGGGGCGGGTCGGGGCGGGGCGGGGCCAGACCCACCTATCAACATAAAAGTGCAATGGTGGGAGGCAACAGACTACGACCAGCCACCACAACTGAAAATTTTATAGCAGTGATGATGACAATGAAGACTGATTAGTTGTTTCAATCATGTTAACTCAAAAAGATAATAATTAACAGATCCACACATCATGATATATCAAAAGAAATATCTATCCATAAAATTAAAATGCTATACCTTTTCAATAATAGCTTATTTTCTCTAGAAAATTTGTTAAAGTGGCTTACACAAAAGCAAAACTAGACCCATTGACGTATGTCTTATAAAGGGCTGAAAAAAATAAATTAGATGTGGTGTGGGCCGGATTGGATCGAAATTCTATTCATTTAAACTAACATTTGATAAGGGTTGACTTAAGTTGTGAAAGAGTCCTTGGACTGAACCCTTTTACCACCCCTAGGTATGAGTGATACGTCATTGCCCCAATATTGCTCAATATTCTAACAATGACCCTAGTCAGTGATTGTAAACATATATTTTTTTTTTCAAACACGTAGGAGATTTGCCTATCATTGAAGATTGCGAGTACACACAGTTTTGAAATTACATTAGCGCCTACATACATGCACCTTCTTGTTCCATAATTTAGTAACACTTTTTTTTTCAGGTGTATATAGCTGAGGAAGCTGTGAGAGTAACAGGTGCAAACATGCTGCTACCACCCACCACATCTGACATGCCTGTGAGCAGCATGCCCTTAACTTCGTGTGCATCTGATGCAGCTTCTTTAGCTGTTGCCGTTCAAGAGAACATGCATCCCTTTCTCCAGCAACCACTTATTCATGGTAATCAGTTCAAGCTTGACCTTCCAAATGCTACAATTTCTCTGAGCAGTCGGGAGATGGTCACCATGGCGGTCTCTCTGCGAGGCGTCGCTAGCATGGAGTACCTGCAGAAGAGGATCCATAAAGATTCAGTGCATTCTGGAACTGCACTGCCATTATCGGATCCTGAAGCTCTTAACGATGGTAAGTAGCATATTGCATAAAATTTGCACTGTGATGGCAGCCTTCTGGAGCCCTAGTACGCCATGTTGTGTAATTTACCTTCTATAAAAACATGTACCTAGATGGCACAATTGAATAATCTGTGCTTAAGAATGTACCAGTTATATGTACATGCTCGGACGCAACAATGGAGAAGTCATGTCGTGATGTTTCCCACGCAAGCTTAAAATTTCTTTGGGATAGCTTCCTCCATACAAATTTTGGAAGACGTCTAATGGGAGGTACAACCTTATGTAAAATTCCTTTCAGTCACTCTCGCTCTCCTCTAATTTCTGTGTTTAGGGAGATTTCTGTTTCTACAATCCTTCATTCTAGGGATTTTTTTAATAAGGGAACAAAGGTTCCAGTCTCTACATCGTTTGGGCGACGTACACAGCCAAAAGTTACAAAACAAGAGCTAAAAGTTATAAAACAAGACCTCTCAGGCTCACATCTTACAAATGAGAGGCAAAAGGCAACAAAGATTAGATAAAAGTAAATAAATACGACTAGATCATGATTCCATTCGTAAACTTCCATCTGAACTTTGCGAAAACTTCCATGATTACCATCTCCAAAAGCCGGCATCCATCCCTAAGCATTCCCCTCGATTCCTCATCATTAAACAGTAGCGACCAAGTTTGGATCCAATATGTTGTTTTGAAAATTATCTGCATAAAGATACTAGATTTTTTTATTGATGAAAACCATATCATTTCTATTCAACCACATCTCCCAACAGAGCACTGTAGCTCCTACTAAAATCTGGCTCCTTAGCTTCCTTAGAATAACATGAAGCCAAGAACCACACACGTCAGAAAAGTTGGTAGAGGTTGAATTCCAAAAGTTTTTCGTTGAACAAGTATAAAAAGTATTTAAAATGCAGAAATTATTACAACAAGCAGCTGAGCCAATATTGAATAAAACACGTACGTTTTGTTTGGCCCATAGGCCATAGGTATGAACATCCATACAGGCTGGGCTCTTTCGCGAAAATAATAATTTCTTTTCCACGTTTTTTCTTCTGCTAGAAGTAATGTTTCACTTCTTATGTTGAAACTAAAAGTAAACATCCACGAACATTAAGTGCTGTGGTCCTGGACAAGTTTTACGCTCTAGTAGTGTTTTATGTAATTATCAATCACAAAAAAAAAATCAATGAATAACTGATTTCTTTATTCAAGCATATTATTATTCACGGTGCTAGATCACTGGCATATAAGACAGGGTTTCAGACCACACTAACAATACAGGAGACACCACAACACTACTGGTACAATCCACACAGTGAAGAGACGACCAAACCTAGAGGCTGTTTAAAAATTTATTTGTTCTTAGAATATCTGTTGTGTGGCTTAGCTTGTGCATCGACTCAGCATGCAGATTGTTTGTAGCTCTAGTTATTAGGCGTTGGCTGCCTTCTCTCCGAACAGCAGGTTGGCGTACGGCATGAAGTGACACACCGGCGCGCCGCAGGGCTTGTTGTGCAGAATCTTGAAGGCCGGGTGCGCCGGGTTCCAGTAGGAGATGTTGAGATGGCAGATCGCGGCCATGGCTACCGTCGGGCAGCCGTGGGGGCCGCGCTGAGAGATCACGTACGCCTTCGTCGACGACAGCCCCGTCATGTGGCACTGAAACACGGCGTACGGGAACGGCTTGTCGTGGCAGGCCACGTGGTGGTCGCCGTCGAGCGGGGCGACCCCCTGGAGCTCGCACCGCTGGCGCGGCAAGCCGTCACGGGGAAGCGCCGACGCGGCTACCCACATCACACCTGTGTCCCGTGGTGGCGGCGGCCGAACCGAGCATGCGCCTGGCGGCTAGCACCACGGCCTCGAGGCAGCGAGGGGCGGCGCCCGGCACTGGCTCAGCGTGACCCCCCACCCGAGCGGCCTGGTCGGAGCCCGGCGCGATGTGGAACGCCGTGAGCACGCCGTCGAGGTCGCCGAAGGGGTCGTTCCTGGCGACGTCGCGCGGGAGGATGGCCGGCACGGCCCTCGCGGGGAAGGACACGGTCATACCGCTGCCCACGCGCAGCTGGGCCTGATGGAAGAAGAGACCGGTTCGCGCCGTCGCCTCCTCCTCCGCCGATGGGCAAATTATAACTTTGTAGCTGTATTCTAGGCACCGACTGGGCATAAGGTAAGGGGCAGCGGAGGAGTTGTCCGCGAGCAGCGAGTGATCAATCCCTGCAACGCAAGAAGTAGAACGACATGGTCATTGGCTCCAAATCTATCTACGTGGTATAGTCCATTGGTCCTCTATCCAAGGTCAACGAATTACATATGAATAGTACAGCAACATCTATCTGAAGGAGTTCTGCGATTGTTGAAACTGAGAATCGACACACAATCAAGAGAACAAAGGAAACACGAATAATTTTTGACGACAAACACCGCGGAGACTCTTGTTTTTTATCTTGATTTCTCTATTATTCTCTGGACTCGGTACACAGTAGAATATGAGGGAAGACCTTTACAGACGACCTACGTCTGCCTAGCGACAAACGCCGCAGCAGCGACAAACATCGAAACTTTCTCTATCTCTCGGCTCACCTCAAAACAAATGATTACAGGCCTATTTTATAGACCCTCCGACACAACAGCCAAGCAATCTCCTTCGACGAGCTTCACGTGCATGAGGCCACGTTCTCCTGCTTATCCGGACTCATCTCGTCGTGAGCCACTCCTCGTCCGCGAGACTTGGGCAGGTCCGAAGCTCACGGCCACTGCGAGTCCTCCACAACTGACGCATGCAGTTAATATCTAGCAGCCTAATCACACGGCCAAACTAATCACTCCGGCTACCTCGCGCAACTCTCCTGCAGGACTAGACGTGCCGCTCCAGAGCACACACGCATGCACTGGACATGCACACACATGACACAGATGTGCCTAATCATATCAAGATTATTCCTTACAATCATCCTCCTAATTTTGACATGGTCACACATCAACGTAGCCACATCACTGACCATCCTGAGGAGCTCGTCGTCCTCCTCGCACTTGCCATTGCTGGAGATGAAGCTGCCACTATCGTCGTCACCTCGGCCGCCGCTACAGCCTCTAACTTGATGCAACCATTTTCCCGGGCGACACACACCATTTTCTTTCTGACAACACATGCCTTATCTCCGGCGATACATGACATATTCTTTCCGGCAACACACGCCGCATCTCTGGCGATACAAGCCATCTTTCTTCCGGCAACACACGCTGCATCTCCAGCGATACTTGCCATTAGCAACACACGCCCATCTCAAGTGATACATGCCGTCTTCGTCGTCTCTGGCTACACACGCCGTCGACTGCATCGTACCCGAACAACGAATCCAGGGTCGATGTCTTCCTCGCATTGAGGCAAGGACCGACACACAATCCACTTGCCACCATAGGCACTATCACGCAGACCGACACACGACCAGCGACCTCTTTGGCGACACATGCCGAGGCTTGGAGCTCCACCACACCACGACAAGACCGACGAACGATCTAGTGCCGCAGTGTGTCGTGCCTTCGATAGCTTCGTGCACAGACCGACACAAGGTCCGGCAACTTCCAATACACCGCCACCGTGAACGCCGCCTCATGCCGGTCACCACCAGCACGCCTCTGGCGACGGAAACAAATCCCACGATGAACCAGCTCTAGATACTAATTGTTGGAACTGAGGATCGACAGACGATCAAGAGAACAAAAGAACACGGATAATTTTCGACGACAAACGCCGTGGAGCCTCTCGTTCCTGTATCTTAGCTTTTCTATTATTCTCTGGACTCGGTACACAGTGGAACACAAGAGAAGACGACCTACACCTGCCTAGCGACAAACACCGCAGCGGCGACACACATCGGAACTCTCTCTATCTCTCGGCTCACCTCAAAACAAAGGATTACAGGCCTATTTTATAGACCCTCCAACGCAGCGGCCAAGCAACCTCCTTCGACGAGCTTCACATGCATGAAGCCACGTTCTCCCTCCTTATCGACTCATCTCGTCATGAGCCACTCCTCGTCCACGAGACTTGGGCAGGTCCGAAGCTCATGGCCACTGCGAGGCCTCCACAACTGACGCATGCAGTTAGCACCTAGCAGCCTAATCACGCGGCCAAACTAATCACTCCGGCTACCTCACTCAACTCTCCTGCACGACTAGACGTGCCGCTTCGGAGCACACACGCATGCACTGGACATGCACACACACGACACTCAGACTGTGTCGTGCCTAATCATATTAAGATTTGTCAGGATCACGTACCCCGGGTACCTGACAGTCCGTACTCGAACGCGTAAGTCTCCAGATTAGAGGTCGAACGACCGCGGGATCCGATCCCCTAGGCGGTGATCTACGACAGCCAAGTCTTAGCCGCGCTAAGACGCACGGAGACTCTGGCCTTCGAAAGCCGACCCCCAGGGAGCGACCCCTGGGGAGTAGGAGACTCCGGCCTCCGAAAACCGACCGCCGAGGAGCGACCTCTGGGGAGTAGGTGCCCCGTTATGACACATTTACTCCGCTGGCCAACTGCCATCCGTCCTGACGGGACGAGGTGAGATTCACCACGGCGACACTTCAGCAGAAAGCTGCAACGGCTGCTGAACAAGACACGATAGCACTATAGCCGGCACAGCAGTGCCGGACAAGAGCCACAGTGCTCGGCGCTGCGCACGACGCGACGGGTCACGACCATGCCTGGACAAGGCGAAATGATGGCGACAACAGCGAAAAGGTCCACCTGTCGACGAGACTGCAGGATCGCGTAGAACCCACCACTTGTAACCTCGGGCCCCCTCTATATAAGGAGGACCCGGGGAACGATAGAAGGACAACGACACAACCCAGAACCAACAGAGCAACAAAAAGCAAACCAACAAAGAACAATGAGAAACACATCGAAGAACACCACTAGCATCCAGGGTTCTTGCATCTCACTGAGCAAGTACCCACGCCCATCCGCCTCTTTCGACCCGTTCTGGATCCTCTCACGAAGAGAGAATCCATCCTTTGTAACATTATCATCGAGATAATCCGCTCTTTGGACGTAGGGTATTACACCACTCGAGGTGGCCCGAACCAGGTAAAAACTCCTTTTGAATCTTCCTTAGACTAGGCTACATCGAATTCGAAGGCATACCTCCCCGCGATCGTATATTTACTGTGCCGGTGGTCAGAACGCCGACAGTTGGCGCTCAGGTAGGAGGATTTCTCTTTTGGTGTGCTCTTGCTTCGGTTTTTCGATGGCTTCCTACTTTGCTGTCGTGGGAGACATTTCGGTCTCCCACCTCTGCTTCGGGGACTTCACGGTCATTGTCTCAGAAGATGGCCGGTTGTGGCAAGTCCCCACCTTCGCCTCTGGGCAGGCTTTTCGCTTCGGGAGCCTAAACTTCGTCGCAAACGAAGGTGGCGAGCTGCGCCTTCAGGCTCCGTGCAAGAGGCGTCCTCCTCGGTGGCCCCGGAGCCATCTCATCCTGAGGCACGACCCGTCAAGGGAGTGCTTCACTTTCCATGCCCCGAAGGGTGCGGAACCGGCGACTCCTAGCAACACGCCGCCGGGTACCAACCTGTCCCTGCGCCCCGCGGTAGACACTGTCGGCCAGGTCTGGCCGCTCCCGGGACGCACTGGCAGCTCCGAGCCTAGGGGCAAGGCTGCAGCCGGGCCCAGCGACGCGGCGGGGGCCGAGGGATGGTCTGTCTACCAGCAACTCGCAGCTGGAGGGCCGTCGACCTTCGACACCCCGCTCGAGAAACTCATGGCAGCAGCATGCGTCCTCGACGCGACCGCTGCTCCCAAGGACCCATCACTGAGGGAAGTGTACGACCGCGTACGCTTCTACCTCGGCAGGGCGCTTTAACAACCAGAAGCGTCCCTCCGGCCCTAGCAGTCGGAGACGAGAAGCAACCGCCAGTCCCAGGATCGGCGGAGCTCGACGCGCGACAGCCGAGTCGAGGAACGAAACCCTCGACATCACGCAGGGTCGGTCCTTCTGCGACTTGGCCCCAACCGCGACGCACGGGGCACCATCGACGCTAGACGGCAGACGAGGAGTGAGCTCCGTGCCGAGTCTCGACGGAGACGCTTCTATGACCGTTACTACCGGCGCGGCTCCCTCGACTCCAGAAGCCTGAGCCCTGACGGGGTCAGGCCTAGGGCGTTCGGATCGCTCATCCAGCACGCAAAATTCCCGCAGAAATTTCGCGCCCCGACCACCATCGGCCGTTACAACGAGGAGACAAACCCCGTCCACTGGCTCGAGGACTACCGCCTCGCCTGCAGGACCGAGGAGCGGACGACCTGTTTGCCATCCAGTACTTGCCGCTCTTCCTCACCGACTCGGCCCGAAGGTGGCTCAAACACCTCCCCGAGGGCTGCGTCTAAGACTGGAGCGACCTACGCCGAATCTTCATCGACAATTTTCAAGGGACTTACACGCGCCAAGGTAACTCCTGTGACCTCAAAAATTGCAATCAAGAGCCCGGCGAGTCGCTCCGAGACTACATCCAGCGCTTTTCACGAAAGCGCAACGAGCTCCCCAACGTCAGCGACGAAGACGTCATCAACGTCTTCACCTGTGGCACGACATCCAAGGCGCTCGTCCACAAGTTGAGCCGAAGGAACCCTCGGACGGCCCGAGACCTCCTCGACATTGCCACAACCTTCGTCACCGGAGAAGAGGCCGTGCAGGCTAACTTCGATCGAGGTCGGGCGAAGGACAAATAGTCAGGAGCCGACCGTCGGGGAGACCGCCCCTCCGACCGGCCTGTCGACCGCCGCAGCGAGCGGGGTGGCGACGGCTCGACTTCGTGGTCACTGCCATGATGACGACTTCGTGGTCACCGCCGACCCACCAGCCTAACCCCCGACCAAGAAGCTGGCCAACCACGATGGTCACTTCGAGAAGATGCTCGACCGGCCCTACCCCAACCACTCCGTGCCGGTCAAGCACACCCTCCGGAACTGCCACCTGACAAGGAGGTTCTTCAGGAGCGGATTCCAGTCCGACTCCTCGACGGCCAAGCTCGACCCCCAAGCTAAGGGGGTCGAGGAAGACGTCGGCGCAGCCTTTCCCGAGCCGAAAGACTACTTTGTGATCTTTGGCGGCCCGGCAGCCTACTGTGAATCCCGCGGTCGCCAGAAGAGGACCTGGCGCGTGGTCAACGCCTCCGACCCCGCGGTTCCCCGCTACCTCAAGTGGTCCGAGGCCCCGATTACCTTCGATCGGGCTGACCACTCGAATCATGTCTCGCAGCTCGGGCGTCTCTCGCTGGTGCTTGACCCCATCGTCAGCTCCGTGCGCCTATCGAAGGTGTTCATGGACAGAGAGAGCGCCCTCAACATCCTCTATGTCAACGCCTTCCGGGCGATGAAGCTGACGGAGACCGATCTTCGCCCGACCCACGCTCCGTTCCACGAAGTCGTCCCCGGGGGCTACGCGACGTCTCTCAGACAGATCACGCTCCCAGTCACATTCGGAGACCGGAGCAATTTTCAGACCGAGTCGCTCACCTTCGAGGTGGTCGACTTCACTGGCGCCTACCACGCCATTCTAGGCCGACCATGCTACGCGAAGTTCATGACCATCCCTAACTATGTCTACCTAAAGCTAAAGATGCCCGGACCGAAGGGCATTATCACGGTCTCGTCGCGTTTCCAACACGCTTTGGCATGTGAGCAGGAAAGCTTCGAGCTGGCCGTCGCCAGGTCAGGCCCGGCTCAGCTGGAAGAGATCCGCAAAGCTAAGGGGTTGGCCTCGACGCTCGACTCTAGGGCCGCGTCGTCGACATCCTTCAAACCCGCCGACGATTCCAAGGAGGTGGCCCTCGACCCCGCCGACCCCTCAAAAAAGCCAGGGTCGAGACAGCGCTCTCCAGCGAATAGGAAAGCGCGCTCGTCGACTTTCTCACCCAAAATCGGAACGTCTTCGCCTAGGCACCATCAGACATGCTCGGCATCTTGAGAGAAGTCGCCGAGCACTCTCTCGATATCATCACGGACTCTCGGCTAGTCAAGCAACGACTCCGGCGTTTCGACGACGAGAAGCGCCGAGCCATCAGGGAAGAATTGACGAAGCTCCTAGATGCTAAGTTTATTTAAGAGGTCTACCACCCCGAGTGGTTAGTCAACCCTGTAATGGTAAAAAATAAGACCGAGCAATGGAAGATGTGCGTTGACTATATAAGTCTCAAAAAAGCCTGCCCAAAGGAGTCCTTTCCTCTTCCGCGCATCGACCAGGTGGTGGACTCGACCGTCGGATGCGAAACCCTGAGTTTCCTCGATGCATACTCTGAGTATCACCAGATTTCTATGCGCGAGTCCGACCAGCCGGCCACGTCCTGCATCACACCCTTCGGATCCTTCTACTACGTCACGATGCCATTCGGGCTCAAAAACGCCGGCGCCACGTACCAGCGCTGCATGCAGAAGTGCTTCCACGACCAGCTAGATCAGAATCTGGAGGTCTACGTCGACGACATCGTCATCAAGACTCGACGGACCTCCGACCTCGTCCAGGATCTAAAGGAGACGTTCATGAACCTCCGACGCTATCGAATCAAGCTGAACCCCGAAAAATACGTTTTCGGGGTCCCCTCGAGCAAGCTGCTCGGCTTCGTCATCTCCGAGCGGGGAATTGAAGCAAACCCCGAGAAGGTCTTCGCGATCCTCAACCTCTGGCCCATCAGCAACGTCAAGGGCGTCCAGAAGCTGACCGGATGCTTGGCGGCTCTCAGCCGCTTTATCTCAAGGCTTGGTGAAAAGGCGATGCCCTTCTACCGGTTGCTACGAAAAGCAGAGCAGTTGACCTGGACCACCGAGGCCCAGGAAGCCTTCGATCGGCTCAAGGCCCTGCTCTCATTGCCGCCGATCCTCACGTCTCCGACCCCAGGAGAGACCCTTCTCCTCTATATCGCGGCGACCTCAAAAGTCGTCAGCACTGTCCTCGTCATCGAGCGAAGCGAGGAGGGTCGGGCTCTATCTATTTAGCGGCCTGTCTACTTCGTCAGCGAGGTGTTGGCCGACGCCAAGACTCGGTACACCCAGGTGGAGAAGCTGATCTACGCCATTCTCATCACAAGCCGCAAGCTGCGGCATTACTTCACAAGCCACTTTGTCTGCGTCGTCACCAGCTTCCCGCTCGGGGAGATCGTTGGTGGCAAAGACACGGTCGGGCGCATCGCCACGTGGGCCATAGAACTCCTGAGGCTCAACGTCGCTTTCGTCCCTCGGCAGGCCATCAAGTCCCAGGTCCTGACTGACTTCGTTGCCGAGTGGACCGAGGCTCAGGAACCACTGGCCCCCGACAGCGTCGAGTACTGGACGATGTACTTCGACGGGTCCTGCATGCTCAAGGGAGATCGGTTCCGCTACATGCTGCAGTTACAGTTTCGCGCCTCCAATAACGCGGTCGAGTACGAGGCGCTCCTCCACGGCCTACGAATGGCCACCACCCACGACGTTCAGCGCCTCTACGTCAAGGGCGACTCCGAGCTGATCGTCAGTCAAGTCATGAAGACTTCCAGCTGCCGAGACCCAAAGATGGAAGCCTACTGTCAAGAGGTCCGCAAGCTCGAAGACAAGTTTAATGGACTCGAACTCCATCACGTTCTACATCGAGACAACAAAGCCGCCAACGCCCTCGCCAGGATGGGCTCAGAGCGCGAGCCGATCCCCGACGGCGTCTTCCTCGAAGTCCTCACCAAATCCTCCATCAGGGTCGCGGAAGGGCCACCCATCGAGGGATCGAGCGGCGAGCCGACCCCAGGACCAGGGGCGGAGATCATGGCACTTGCCCCCGACTGGTCCCACGACATCTTCGCCTACCTTCAAGACAGCACTCTCTCGGCCGACGCTAACGGAGCCAGGAAGGTCATGCGACAGGCCAAGGCCTACGTCATCTCGGATGACGAGCTCTACAAGCGAAGCACGAGTGGTATACTGCAGCGTTGCATCCCTTAGGGGCAGGGCATGCACCTGCTCGGCGACATCCACTCAGGCATCTGTGGTCATCACGCCGGATCTAGAACCCTCGTCGACGAAGCCTTTCGATAAGGCTGCTACTGGCCTACGGCTGTGACTGACGCCCAAAAGCTCGTTTGAGCTTGTCAAGCCCGCCAGTTCTACGCCCAGCAAACGCACCTGCCGGCTCAGGAGCTCTAGACGATCTCGACCGCCTGGCCCTTCGCTGTTTGGGGACTCGACATCCTCGAAGCATTCAAGAGAGCACTCGGCGGTTTCAGCCATCTCTTCGTCGCCGTCGACAAGTTCACTAAGTGGATTGAGCCCGAGCCGGTGCCCAATATCACTTCAACCCGAGCGGTTGAGTTCGTCCGTAACATCATCTGTCGGTTTGGGGTCCCGAACACCATAATCACCGACAACAGCGCGTAGTTCACCGGCCGGCAATTCTGAGAATTTTGCGACGAGTATCATATTCGCCTGGACTTCGCCTCCGTGGCACACCCAAAGACGAATGGGCAGGTCGAACGGGCCAACGGGATGATACTTCAAGGGCTGAAGCCACAGATTTACAATTTCGTCAGGCAGGCAGCCGGACGATGGGTGAATGAACTCCCGTCGGTCCTCTGGGGTCTGCGAACGACCCCCAACAGAACCACCGGGTTCACACCGTTCTTCATGACGTTTGGAGCAGAAGCGATGCTACCGACTGACCTCGACTACGACTCTCCGTGAGTCCGAGCCTACGATGAGGAAAGATCGCAGGTCGCGCTGCAGGACAGCCTCAACCAGCTGCAAGAGGCGCACGAAGTCGCTCTCCTACGCTCCGCCAAGTACCAGCAGAGTCTGCGACGACTGCACACTCGGCGCGTCAGAGATCGGGCGCTGAACGTAGGAGACGTAGTGCTGAGAAGAGTGCAAACGAAAGCTGACCAGCACAAGCTGTCGCCCCCCTGGGAGGGACCCTTTGTAATCAAGCGCGTCTTGAGGCCCGGTGCTTACAAACTAGCAACCGAGGACGGTCGGGAACTCGCGAACGCATGAAACATCGAGAGCCTCCGACGGTTCTACACTTAATAAAAACAGCTAAGTTCTCGCAACTTTACTCCTGTTCAACGTTTTGGGCTACGAGCCGTGGCCGTCTCGGCCACACCCCGCACCCGGGGATACTTACCTCCACCCTCTCGAGTGTCGCAACGTCCAACCTCGGTTATCGATTTTTTGCTCCGGGGTGCCGCTCCCCGTTAACCCTTTACGATTTTTCGCCTTTTTTTTTCCTCGGGATCGGATCTCCGACCCGCGCCGAGCTCGCGGGTGACCCCCAAGTACAACAAACTTCACGCGCGTTTTTCGTTCGAAGCCTCCTCGTGGCTATACTATCTACGAATCGAGTCGATGACGCTCTACGGCTGTATCGGGCCCAACACCCGACCCTACGAGCTATACTCGACCCATTCGTCTGATTGACGCCGAAGGGGGCACGAAAAACAGTCGCAGCATGCGAAGGGGGGTCGGAAACTCGACTTCAGTCTCGCAAAAGTTTTTCAAACAATATTCTTTATTATTATAACACCTCTTACAAACTCGGACCTATACATAGGGGAACAGGCCGAATCGTTCGGACAGGAAGTCCTCCGTCTTGAAGTCGGCGACGGCCTTCGCCCTCGGCTCTTGCGTCTCGACGGAGATCGCGTCCAGCTGCTCGTCCGTGTAGCCCAACGCAAAGCCTTCGACGACCCTGTCGAAGTTCGGATCCAAATAATAGGAGCGGACCAGGGCCAAGGCTGTCGAGGACCCGTCCTCTAGCGCCCTCATCACGACGTTGGGGACGACCTCCGGGAGCTGCTGCAGAGCGTGCGCGACAACCCCTGACGGGACGGAGTCCGGCACGCCGGAGTACAACTTCTTGATGAGGTTCAGACTCGCTGATTTCAAGGTCTGAACCTCGCTTGCCAATTCTGCAATTCAAATCGTTAGCTAAACGAACCGGAGACGGAACCAAGTTGGGGAAGGGTCCGCCCTTACCGTCCCGCTCCTTTTCAGCGGCCTCGACGGCCTGCCCCGCCCTGTCGAGGCTCTTCCGGAGCCGCTTGTTCCGGATCTGGACCACCGAGAGCTCCTCCTGGACCCGAGCGGCCTCCTTCCGCGTTTGCCCGAGCTCCGTCGCCGCCTGCTCGACCTCGGACTGCAGCACGACCCGCTCGGACTTGAGGAGGTCAACCTGCTCGAAAGCACGGTCACGCTCCTCCTTAGTCAAGCGGAGCGTCTGCTCCAAGGTCAAACGGGCCCCCTCGACGTGCTGGTGGAGGAGCCCGAGACGCCGCAATTCGGTGTTGTGCCCCGCGGCCTGACGGCGGAGCTCTGCAAGATTATAAGTCAGAGCCTGACCCTAAGGGTCAGATGAGCACAACGCGACTTACCGACGACCGAGCGGTTGTCCTGCTTGAGGTCCGCCGCGGTCCGGGTGGCCCGAGCCTCGGATGCCGCCGCCTCGGCGCACGTCTTGTTCGTCTCTTCGAGGGCGACGCGAGCCGACTCCCGCGCAGCAAGGAGCTGCGACTACAAGTCGGCTGCGGTCTCCTCCGATTTGGCTCGCGCCTTCGCCAGCCCCTTCTTCAGGGCGTCGACCTCGGCTTGAGCGGCGAACCCGCGTGGGGGCCGATCCAGGACCGCGTACAAATTGTCCTGCGAAAGGTTGTCAGCTCCAAGTCTACGGGAATCGCGAGCGAAAGACCGGACTTAAGCTTACCCGACATTCAACGAAGTGAGCCTCGTTGTACATGGCGCCGACCTCCTCGACGACCCCCGACTGTTGGCGGAGGCCGGCGACCAGCCGCATGTTGAGGGCTCGGGCACCTCCCACCCAGTCCATCAGATAGCCGAAGCCATCGATCGCCCCTTCGAGTGGGAGGGGCCCTCTTTCGGAAACTATCCAGACGGTTGCCGACGCCGGCTCCTGCACCCTAGCAGCAGCCTCGGCATCGTTGCTCGGGTCCGTGGAACCTGACGTCCCGACGGCCTTCGGCAGTTTGCCTCGAGCCGTCTAGCTCAGGACGCGCCCAACGGTGGGCGCGGTCGAAGGTGGCGAAACCGCCGCACCCTTGGAAGGCGTCGCCGTCGGTGGCGGCGCCGGCAGCTCCGCCTCCTCTGCTTCTCCAGCGTCGAGCGACGGGGTCGAATCCGTGCTTTCAGCCGCCTTCAGGGCTGGGAGTGCGACATCCTTGAC
>BCLG01000269.1:21017-45249 GCA_001602295.1 Zoysia matrella | reverse complement strand
GGTCCCCTATTCACAAAACGATTAGTCGACGAACGAGATATGAAGATAAAGCGGCGGAAGCCCTACCTCATCGACCGACGACGGATCTGGATAGTCGAACAGCGCGGGGCCGAGCCCCCCGACGAAGAGGCGACCATGCCTCGAGCCGGATCTACCACGGCCACCTCGGTCGCGCAAGGCGAGGAGTCAACGGGACTCCCGGAGCTGACGGCCACCGCCTCCAAGGGGTCAGCCCTCGCCCTCTTCGCGGTCAAGCCCTGCTCCTTTGGCGACTCCTCAGACGAGGAGCTCAGACCCTCGAACAGGTCAGACTCCGCAGCGGCAGCTGCTGCCGCCTCTGCCAGAGCAGTCGTGCTTTGGCTTGCCGACGAACCGCCCTCGGCCTTCGAGCCACAGGACGACCCCGCCGTCGGCTTTGCAGGTGAGGCTGCGGGTCCCGCGCCACTGGATAGGTAGTCTAGTAACCCCACCCTAGCCTTTCGCTTTCTGCCGGTCCTCCTCGGCCTCAGCGCCGCCCCGGAGCTGGGCTCGACCCTCCGTTGGGTCGGCACCGTGACAGAACTGGTCGCGGCTGCCGGCGGACCTTGGAAAACATCAAGATTAGTCCTCGCGCAATGGTAACCACTACGACTGAAATAGAAAACCCACGCTTACCAGCTGACGATGGTCCCTATCGAGGGGACGTGGCCCCCGATCGAGGCCACCCTCGGCATCCTTGAAGACCACCGAGGTCCGAGCGAAGACGCCCTTGTCGGAGAGAGGCCGGTCGCGGACTTTGCAGATCTCGTCGTCCGACCCCTCGTACTCTCCGATGCTGTGCACTCGACGGCGCAGCGGCATGATTCGGCGATGCATGGCGATGCCGAAGACCATCATTCCAGTAAGCCCCTGCTCCCGGAGGCGCCGAATCGCCTCTAGGTGAGGTCGAATCGTCTCGACCTCGGCCGTCGAGAGCTTCGACTTTCAGGACCCCGTCGCTCGGGGCACCAAATCTTCGAAGGGCGGGATCTTAGGGTTGGCGTTGTCGATGTAGAACTATGACTTCCACCAGCCCTTCAACGAGATCTTCAGGTCGACCTCGAAGTACTCCTGTGACTCCCAATTTGGAGCATGATGCTGACGCCGTCGACGCGTCTGCCGACCCCAATCTCCTTCGACGTCTGGAGGCTAACGAGGAAGAAATACCTCCACAGCGGGAGGCTCAGCTGGATGCCCAAGTATGCTTCGCAGAGCGTGACGAAGACGGCGACGTGGAGGATCCCGTTCTGCGCCAACTGGTGGAGCCGGGCGCCGTACTGGTTGAGGACCCTCTAGAAGAAGCTAGAGATAGGCAGCCCCAGCCCGCGCTCATGGTACGCCAGGAAGCTGACGATCTTCCTCGAGGGCGGCGCAGGAGTGACATGGCCGAAGCCACCCACCGAGCCCACCGACTCCTTCGGCGGGACCATCCCAAAGACGCTCCACCTCTTGAGCAGAGCGTCGTCGATGCATGAGGGTTCCCACTCAGATATTTTGCAGGTGGCGACGAGCGCGACGAGAACGCGAATGGAAACGATGGCGATCGCCGGACCTAACGACGCTAAGGCGGAAGGCAGAGTTAACGAGCTCTCGCGCGCGACAAAAGGATCAAAGATGAAGCCAAGAAGCTAGGTGAAAACGCGGAGTTACCGCACTCTTCCTTTAAAGGGTCCGGGTAATTACTGCGCCCCCACGACTGGCTGAGGAGTAACTGCTCGATCGCAGGGTCGCGCCCCGATGCGCACCCTAGCGGTCCGCGCCCGACCTGCTGACGAGCGGGCCTCGGCCGCATCGCCTCCATCGCGGACAGGACAGTAACAATTACTCTGACAAGATGGCTGTCAAAGCACGTCTGGCAGGCGACGTGACGCGGGCGCGCGATCCGCCGCGTTCTCGGCACCGTCCGATCGAATTCAAATCAACCGCTCGGATCGACCGGCGGTTCAAATTCCCGAACGGTCTGATTGCCCTCCACGTGGAGGCACGGAAGCCGTTCGATCCCCGTAACCGTCGCGGCGGATTCGAATAAGGAGAGGCGAGCGGACGAATCCCGCCATGATTGGCTGACCGACAGCTGAGGCCACTGGGCCAATCTAAACGTTCGAACGCTGATCATAGCTAAACTTAAGCGCGACGCTGCTCATGGGAGTAACAAGAACCCAACGATGATGCCAGCATGTTTACTAGTAATAGGTATCTGGCAGAAATAATTAAGTTTGTAGGTACATCTGGTGTGGGGGTTCGTGTGATGAATCTCTCTTGGTTTGGTTGGAACTGTGTCGCAAAGGTGGTATTATATGTTATAGTGCCTAATAAATTTAATTATTTTACACGAGTTCTTGTCACTAGGGATTAACGCCGACGTCGCTGAAGCATGCACCTACGGGAATCATCCCCTCCGGGGTCCTGTTGCACTCCGACCTTGCCAATTTACAGGCAGCGTCGGACCACCCCCCCCACCCCGGCTGGCTGTTAGTAACTGAGCCGAATTCGTCGTACTCGGCTGTTTCCATCCCTTCGGACCTTTTTCCTGTTTCGCGCGCTAGGGCCTCGCCCCAATTACAATTTTCTGACTTGTTTCCTCTAATATTTATTCCGGTTCTCGGCTAGTGTAATTTGAATTCAATTTGTTCCCATAAAACTTAATTCGAATTTCAGTAAATTCAAAATTTGTAATAAACATATTAGAATATTCCAAGAATAACATAATTGACACTTAAAAACAAATTTATTTTTTGAATTTCTAAGTGGTTAGAATTTGAATCAAATTTTCTAGGAGTAACATTCAATTGTTCCAAAGGTAAAAATCAATTGTTCCAGCGGTTAAATTGATTTTTCTGGTAGTGAAAATCAATTATTCTTAGTAGTAAAATAAATTGTTCTAGATATTTCATTGGATATATGCATATTGCGCAGCCTATAGATGAATGGACGAGGATATAAAAATAATTTGAAAAAAGATTATTTTAAAATAAAATAGAAAGTACAAGTGTATGAGATAAGAAAAGGAATGAGTAGATAAAATATAATAAATAAGATGCATGCGTGTATAAAAAATCAGAAAGAAAAAACATGGACTAATTTATATTTAAAATTTTGAATCAATTTTCTCTTAAAATGTAACTTATTTTTAGAATAGTTTGAACCATCTTATTCCTTAGTATTAATAAAAGATAATCCACATAAATATAATTTTATAAATTTATTTTGAAATTAAAATTAAAATTTTTTTAATGTTCCATCTAAATATTTTTGAAATTAAAATTTAAAATTTTTGAATGTTCTAGTAATAAAAGTCAATTGTTCCAGTAGTAAAATCAATGTAGTAATAAAAATAAATTGGTCTAAATATTTTGATGGATGCATATATTAGCGAAGTAAAAAAGCAAAATAAAAAGAAAAAAATGAAAAGAAATTAAATTTTAAAAAGGAATATAAAAATAACAAGAAAATAAAATGGAGGCAAAACTTAAAATAAATAAAGGAATTAAAAGGGAAAATAAAAATAGAAAATTAACAAGAAAAAAATTATACCTGCTATATAAGAAATAAAAATAGAGCAAAAAATATATAAAAAAAATAAAAAGCCTAGCAGGCTGTAGCGATGGGACACACGAAAAAGCCTAGCGAGTTGGGTCTTTTTTAGCTTGCATATTTTTTTAATCTGGGCTTAGACCAGTGAGTTGGGTATCATATGGGAAAATGAAGGGAATCCTGCTTTGCGCCAGAAATAAACAAAACATGGCCCATAAAGTATACAAGAGGAGGGGTGGTCGGAGGAGGAGGGGAAGTTGATGTTTGCGTCACGGACCTCCGAGCACCCTCGGCTCCACTTTCCTGTTGCTTTCTGTTGGCCGAATCGGGTCCAGGTCAACACACCGCTCGCACGTCTATGTGCGAAAACATCGACGTCTCTTCAACGCCAAGTTGAGTCAGCACCTAAAAAATCTCACTTCAGGAGAGACTCCGTTGGAGGAAGATTGTTGTAGGGTTGATCCGGACTCGATCAGGCCAGCCGGATCGTTCTCAAACGTCACCGAGACGAAGAAAGAACAATAAATAGGGGTCGAGTGAGGGGATTAAGTTAGGGAAACGTAAAGTATAAAAACAAATAGTTTAATCGATTGGGATACCTCTTAACTGGCCATAGGCCCCTGATTTATAGAGTGGGATGGTATTCTTCCGCAAGACAATAGATCACCTAAGTTAGGAAAGAATTTGGAATTGATCTGCTAAAAACTTTTTTAAATCAACATGACCGGAGTTTCCAGTAAAGTGCCGGACATTCTGGTAACCGGAGTCTCCGGTACGACGCTAGAGGCTCCGTCGTGTAAATCCAAGAACCCGAGAGGGTGTGCCGGACCCTCCAGCGCTGTGTCGGACAATGCGGTGTACAAAATACCAAAACCCGAGAGGGCTTATCGAACAGTCCGGTACAGTGTCGAATACTCCGGTGGGTCGAGTGTCAAACTCGAGAGGGCTTACCGAACAATCCGGCAAAGTACCGAACACTCCGGTTGGCTGAGTGCTCCAAACTCGAAAAGGCCTACTGGATAGTCCGGCACCATGCCGAATACTCCGGTGGACGAAAATGCCCAAACTCGAGAGGGCTTACTGGACGCTCTGGCATTGTACCAAACACTCTGGTGAGGCCATTTTTTGATGTCAATATATGCCCCCTGTTTTTTGGTGAAGTCTCTACACCATAAAGCATTCTAAGCACCCAAAAACACCCAAGGGCGATGGTTTTTTCAACTCATCGGTTATTGCACCATTCCTGGCAATGATATCTTTAATATTGGCCATTCTTCCTCTAAGCTTCTTACCATACATTTAGGTGATACATTTTCAAGTACCGGCCATTAAGGGCTCTAGGCAATGACTCTCCACCTGTATTTTCCACTATGTATGTATTTTCAGCGATGATTTTTACTATTCGGTATGACCCTTTCTAACCAGGAGACCATTTTTAGAACTTGTTGTTTCTTGAACTTACGGGCAGAATAGTTTTTTAAACCAATTCGCCCACCCGAAAATTTTTGACTTTCACTTTCTTATTATAGGCTCAGCTAGCAACTCTAACTTTGTCTCTCTCAATTTCTTTCAAGGCCTTCAAAAGCTTATCGATGATTTCATCGATACTGTCTAGCATTAGAGCTCTATACTCATCAGTGGATAAATCATTTTGTTTGGCTAGTCTTAGAGACTCTAGATTTACCTCAACAGATAAGATGGCCTCTTGCCCATATACAATTTTATAAGGTGTTACCTTAGTTGCATTGTGCCTAGATATCCGATGAGCCCACAAAGCTTTCAATAAGACTTCATGCCACCTCTTGGGTTTGTCTTCTATCTTTTTCTTAATGAGTCTAATTAACGTCTTATTACTAGACTCGGCCTGACCATTTTCCTGAGTATAATATGGAGATGAATTGAGTACCTTAATCTCGTAGGATTCGGCAAATTCTTTGACATGACCGGACGTAAAAGAAGTACCTTGGTCGGTAGTCAATGTTTGCGGTATGCCGAATCTATGAATAATATGCTCGGTAAGGAATTTGATTACCTCTTTATGCGTCTTGTTCTTTAGAGCCACCGCTTCGATCCATTTGGTGTCCCTTCGAAGACAGAGGATGTATCTGCCTTATAAAATTCAATCCCCATCCTTGAAATGGCTACGGTCTTATAATGAGGTTCATCATAGCAACGGGCGCCAATTGAATATTGCCAAACTTTTGGCACTCTTCACACCTCTTGCAGTAACGATAACAATCGGCAATCATGGTTGGCCAACAAAACTCAGCTCTTCTTAGCAATTATTTCATTTTCGAAGCCGATTGATGCGTATCACAAATGCCCTCATGAACTTCTCCCATAGCCACTTTGGCTTCATCCTCACCCAAAGATTTCAATAGCAAATTGTCTTTCGTTCGGCGATATAAGTCACCATCAATTAAAGTATATTTAAAAGCTACATGCCGAACCTTTCTATCCACACTTTAGGTTAGACTACGAATATATGAAATTATGAGTGATCTTCAATCAAGCGATTTGGCACCATCACAGCTTGATGTGCTAGTATCCGAATGGTCTAGCTCCAATACCTCAAGCATCGGTTTCCTGTTGACTGAAAATCTTACTTTACTAACATTGTAACCCGATGCTTGTTGAGCCAACTCATTGGTCTCACTGTTTTCTAGCCTAGGCACATGATGTATGTTGAATTCATCCATTCTTCTAATGATGTCTAGGCACTTATCTAAGATGGCACTCAATGATCCGTCTAAGCATTGAAAATTTCTAAAAATTTGTTGCACTACTAACAACGAATCACCGAAAACCTCTACATGCTTAACCCCCATAGACTCCAACATCTCTAAACCGAACAACAATGCTTCATATTCGGCTTGGTTATTGGTGCAATCATACTCATTCGAGAATTCAAAGCATGCATCATGAGGAGATATTAAAACCACACCAACACCTTGACCCTCTTTACAAACCGATCCATCAAAATATAATTTTCAAGGGGTAAAAGTAACGTAAACAACCTCTAGATCACGTTTTAAATCAATCCGATGTTCAACAATAAAATTAACGACAATTTGATCTTTCATAGATTTCAACGACTCATAAGCCAAATCATACTCAATCAATGCATAAGCCCATTTACTAAGCCTACCACTAGAAATCGGCCTATGTAACATATATTTAATAACATCGGTAGGACAAGAAACCACACAAGTACTAGATAACAAATAGTGTCTCAACTTGGTGCAAGCATGATAAAAGGAAAAACATAGTTTCTCGATGAGTGTGTGTCTTGTTTCCGCATCAATCAACCGTCGGCTCACATACGTGACCACATACTCCTTTTCTTCGGCTTCTTGTGTCAAAACGGCACCAACTACATCGTCTTCCGCCGCTACATAAAGACAGAAAGGGACTCCTCCCTTAGGCGCCCTAAGCACCGACGGCGAAGACAAGTATTCTTTGATCTTCTCAAAAGTTTCTTACTGTTTTGCTCTCCAAGTAAATTTGGCCTCATTCTTTAGCCGAAGAATAGGATTGAATGCATTAATCTTTTCTCACAAGTTGAAAATGAATCGTCTTAAATAATTCACTTTTCTTAAGAAGTTTTGCAACTCTCTCTTGCAAGCAGGCGCTTGCACATTTCTAATTGCCTCTATCTTCTTAGGATCTATCTCTATGCCTTTTTCATGAATTATGAAGTCTAAAAACTTTCCGGCTGATACACCAAAAGCATATTTGAGTGGATTCATTTTCAAACCGAAACGATGCATTCGGTCTAAGGCAAGTTGCAAATCGGCCAAGTGAGAATCTAAGGCGGCTGATTTGATCACCACATCATGTATGTAAATCTCTATGATAACACTAAGTAAATCATGAAAGATAAAGTTCATAGCTCTTTGATATGTGGCACCTGTATTCTTTAAACCAAAAGTCATAACAACCCACTCAAACAATCCTACAAAAACCAGACATCTAAAAGCAGTTTTAGACATATCCTCTTCAGCCATAAAGATTTGGTTGTATCCTGCATTACCATAAAAAAAACTAATAACTTTACAGCCGGAGGCATTATTAATCAATATATCAACTATGGGCATAGGATATTCATCTTTAGGAGTAGCTCTATTTAAATTTTTGAAATCAATGCAAACTCTAATCTTACCGGTGTTCTTCTTTTCCACCGGCACGATGTTGGATATCCATTCTGCATACTTGCAAGGTCTTATGAATTTTGCATCAAGTAATCGGTTAATTTCTTCTTTAATCCAATCATGCATATTCGGGTTAAACCTCCTCATCGGTTGCTTAAAAGGTCTAAAACCAGATTTTATTAGAAGCCGATGTTCGACTAATTCACGGCTCAACCCGGACATTTCATTATAGGACCATGCAAAACAATTCACATATTCTTTTAGTAAACCGATTAGCTTCAACTTATAATCAGCTTTTAGATTTTTATTTATATAAGTTGGTCTCGGATTATCGCTGCCAAGGTTTACCTCTTCAAGAGGATCGACCGATGTGAATCGTTGTCCTAACTTATCTATATTCTCTATTTCCTCGATAGCTTCGCATATATCGTTCGTATTGGACCGATAGTGTTCCACTCTTTTTTGCAACCAATCAAGATTAGAATCCATTAAGCATATTATATGGTTGAGCCAATTCTCCATTGGCTTTATATTGACCGGTACAAAACCATCCCTAGTTATACTAAGAAAATCATAATCCATCAAGTCTAAACCGGTCAAGCACTTGACGGCATCATGCGGCAAAGAAGATAATTCGGCCATAGCAACATAAGCCAATGCATCCGCATGAACCACCTCTACATCATCACCAATTTATTGCATCAAAAATTGGTGTAAGGTAGAAGAAACGCATCTATTGGTATAAATCCAATCACGCCTCAAGATCAAGCTATAACTACCGCGCACATCGGTGACAAAAAAAGAGGTAGCCATGGTCTTGCTTCCAACGGTGAGTTCCACAGAAGCGACCCCTTTAGCCTCGATAGGGTCTCCTCTTCCCACACCATTCAAAGTCATGTTGGTCCGGATAAGCTCGTCATTGGCCTTACCTAGCTTTTTAAACAAAGAATACGGCATTAGATTAACAACAGCACCGCCGTCTACAAGCATGCGAGAAATCGGTGAACCATTAATATGACCTCTCATATAGAGGGGTTTTAAATGGTTTTTCGATTTCTCAGGCTTTTCGAAGATAGCACTTTTCAGCCCAAGTCGAATTGTGCCATAACTTTTTCTTCCTCTATAAGCGAATAATCGGAAAAAGATAAGCAAATGGTGTTAATGTCCATACCTTCCCGAGGCGATATAGGCTCATATTTCAAGAGGTCGTCGTCGTCGAACTCAGACATGTCGACGTCTCTCGTGGGTGAGGGTGCTGTGGAGTCCTCTCCCAAGACGGCATCAGGCAAACCAAGTGGCTTTGGAGTAGCCTTTGTTTCCTCTGTCACTGGTGAGATAGGAGCTTCAGGCTCCTTAACCCTTCACTGCTTAATTTGAGGGACCATCAGCTTGACCTCGTTAAAGACCTTGTCCCTCTTTTTCTTCGCCTCTTCCTCTTGCATCTTTCGGAGGTGCAGCCTTTGAAGCTTTCCCTTTTGAGTGTGGGTCAAGCCAGGCGAACACCACCTCGGTTGCGTGTATTTGGAGGAGCTCTTGCTGCTGCCAGCTTCATGGTCATGGGAAGTCTTCCCGACCGGATCACTCAAAGTGATCCATCCCGTGAAAACTTCTCTGATCTTGACATCGGTCGTGCCGATTTTTACGACACCTCCGGATGTATTCCCTTGATGAACAATAGTGGAGAGAGCAGGTTCGTTACATTGCTTTGGGCATCATTCTTGCTTAGACGTGGTGGTGGCACTCCCTCCTTAAGCCTTGATCAGTCGAGAATCCGTCTGATCCAGGACCGGGTTGGAGAGCCTCATGAAGACATCTCCTCTTGGCACGTTCCACCCCGTATGAAATGGCGGGTACGGCATTGGCGGAACGGGCATCAGTGCCATGGGCATCGGTGACGCGTGCATCCATGGTCCCATGTATAGATTCCACATCAGAAACGGTGGACAAGGCATAGGACGGAACTATAGTGGCGGCACTCCGAAGCCACGTGAAGAAAAAGGAGGAGAGGGCCCATGCGCTTTTATGGTTGGCCTCATCTCTTTCCTAGGAGGGTTGCCTCCCCTAGGTGGCCACCTTGGTCGCTTCATAGACCGATTATCCAAATCGGTCTTTTGATTTTTGTATTTAGTAATGAGATGGTCGAAGGCGCTTTTGGACCCCATAGTCCGATCCATGGTTTTACCTTGGTTTACCTTCCATTTACCCATCTTCGATTTCTTTGGCTTTATCATCTTGGGCCATGAAACTTGCCCCTCGGGTCTAGAGCCTGAAATGGTGACCTTGAGAGATTCTTGACCATCAAGGAATTTCTCAAGCATAACCTTCCTAGAAGCCCTTTTCTCATCGGGAGAAATATGCATCTTCTCTCTGATGGCCACGTTCTTTCGCTTGGTGGTATTGGCTTGATGAGGCCGAATCAACACCTTGGGATTGAACTCTAGAGTGTTGACAGAGAATGGGTGCTTGTCGATCTGCATCTCCTTAAGACTCAATCGTCTCTCATTAAGGACCGATTGGACCTGTCGACGAAAAACATTGTAATCGTTAGTAGCATGAGAATAAAAGTTATGCCATTTACAATACGCCCTGTGCTTAATCTTATCCATCGAAGGTAAAGTATATGCGATTCTAATGTATCCACCTTTATGCAGCTCATCAAATATTCTATCACACTTAGTTACATCAAAAGTGTACTTTACATCGTCTTTTCGATTCTTATGAACCGGTTTGAGTGAATTACAAGCAAACGATTTGGCCTTAGATGGCCAAACGAACTCTGCAGCCAAAATATCATTAGAATCATCATCGAAGCTATTCAAATTATATTCCACGATGTGCATGTTATGACGGGTCTTATAATCATGTTTTATTTCTTTACTTCAGCTCTCTTGAGCCGAAGCCTTTTGTTGGAGGTGAGTGAGTGTGAAAAAATCGTAGCCCTCCAACTTTTCTCTAAGATGCGACCATAAACCATTAAAAGCTAGGTTGGCTATGTGTTTTTCAGAAATGGTCAAATTAAAGCATCGGTTCTTAACGTCTCTAAACCGCTGAAGATAATCAACGACGGATTCTTCTTTTCCTTGTCGAACCAATGTCAAATGTGACAACTTTAATTCATTGTTCCCGGAGTAAAAATGATCATGGAACTTACGCTCTAATGACTCCCAAGTGTAAATGAATCCCGGAGACACTGACGAAAACCAAGAGAAAGCGGTTTCGGCTAGCGATAATGAAAACAAACGTACTTTTAAAGCTTCACTAAAACCTGCAGCTCCCGTTTCTCGCGCGTTTTGCGCGCTTCCTCGGGCAACTCCTCTAAGGATGGCATGACGATGTTTGTCGTGAAGATCTCAGAGGTCATGGAAACGATGATTTAGTTTGTGCAACCGAAATCACTAGTCCCCAGTGGAGTCACCAAAAAGTGTGTTGATGCCGAATCGGGTTCGGGGCGACACACCGCTCGCACGTTCGTGTGCGGAAACGCCGGCGTCTCATCAACGCTGGGTTGGGGCAGCACTTGTAAAATCCCGCCTCGGGAGGGACCCCATCGGAGGAGGATTGTCCTAGGGTTGATTCGGGCTCGGTCAGGCCAGCCGGATCGTCCTCAAACGTCATCGAAACGAAGGAAGAACAGCAAACGAGGGTCGAGTGAGGGGATTAGTGTTAGAGAAACGTAAAGTGTAAAGGCAAATGGTTTGATCGATTGGGATACCCCTCAACCGGCCATGAGCCTTTGATTTATAGAGATGAGATGGTCTTCTCCTGAAAGGCAACAGATCACCTAAGTTAGGAAAGAATTTAGAATTGATCTGCTAAAAACTTTCCTAAATCGACACTACCAGAGTTTCCGGTAAAGTACGGAACACTCCGGTATGATGCCGGAGGCTCCGTCGTGTAAATCCGAGAACCCGAGAGGGTGTGTCGGGCCCTCCGGCACTGTGCCGGACATTCCGATGTATAAACACCAGAACCCAAGAGAGCTTATCGAACAGTTCGGTACAGTGCCGAATACTCCGGTGACCCGAGTGTCCAAACTCGGGAGGGCTTACCGAATAATCCAACAAAATGTCGGACACTCTGGTGGACCGAGTGCCTCAAACCCGAGAAAGCCTACCAGACAGTCTGACACCATGCCTGATACTTCAATGGGCGAAAGTGTCCAAACTCGAGAGGGCTTACCGAAGGCTCAGCATTGTACCACACACTCCGATGAGGCTATTTTTGGGCGTCAGCACTTTCTTTTCTTTCTTTCTTTCTAGTACTTTCTATTTGCGGCTGCGCACCAGAGATGGGCCAGCCTCTTAGGCCACGCCACTCTCCGACTCTGGTCCTGATGCGTGGTTTTTTTTAAAAATTTTTTTCTTTTTCTTTTCCTTTTATTTCTTATATGGCTCGATTTGAGTTTTTTCTTTTTAATTTTATTTTCATGAACGCATGCATTGTTAATATTTTTGATATTATTTCTACCATATTTTTTCTTATATCGTGCCCTCCTTTTTTGATATTTTAAAATATAGTATTATTTTTACGTTATATTTATATCCCTATTCATTGGTCTCTAGGGTTGTTCTCATGCATAAGGATGTTCTCATGCATACATCAATCGAAATATTGGGAACAATTTATTTATACTATTCTCACCCGTTTATTATTATCTTTTATCCTTTTATTTATTCTTTATTTTTAATATTTTCTCTTTGTTTTTAATTTTCCATTTCTTTTCATTTTTCATGTTTATGCTTCCTTTTAAATTGCGCTCATACATGTATCAATCGAAATATTTGAAATATTTTATTTTTTATTATCAGAATAATTAATTTTACTACTAGAACAATTGGCTTTTATAGCTAAAACAAATTATATTCACTACTAAAATAATTGAATCTTACTGCTAGAACAATTGACTTTTATGATTGGAACAATTTATATTCACTACTAAAAATATTAAATCCTGATGCTGGAACAATTAAATTTTTACTATTGGAACAATTGACTTTTATGCTGGAAAAATGTATATCCACTACTGAAAAATTGAATCTTTGAAGTTGAAGTTTAGTATTTTTATTACAGTTGTACAGTTTAGTATTTTTCTTATTTTTTATTTGTTAAAGTAAGTTTTCAAAAGAAATTACTATAGCGAAATTCAGTCTGAAGTTTTTGTTCCAGCTCCTTACAAGCAGATGTAACGAAGTTCAGTATGAAATAGTTCAAATTTTTTTAGATACAAATGAAGCAATCTGATTTAGTAATGTTTTGAAGCTATCTGATTTAATATTGTTGTGTACTTAAAGATGTTATTGCCAGCTTTTTGACTAATACATTGTGAGAACAGTATTGTCACTATATTTTAGTAGCAATCTGATTTTTTAAAATCTTTTTTCTAAATATTTTCATTTGGAATCACTGAAGATATTTGCGTTTGAAGTGAAGTTCATTTCAGTTCTTAAGTTGCAAGCCTGACAAGCCAACTAGTATCAAACTTATCACTGAAGAGAGTTCAAAAAGACTCAGTAAATCACCTGCGGATTCCTTCTCTAACAGACATGTTTAGCTGGAGTATTAAGTTTCTTGCTGAAAATGAAAGAAATCTAAAACCAGTACCTCAGCACCATCCGATCGACAGCCACAGTACGTGTACGAGTCTGCCACTTTCCGGCGGATCAAAGAAATAATTCAGCAAAGCCAGTTATCGAACCAAACAACTCTTCCTGTCACTGGCCATTACTGGCGGCTCTGGTGCAGAGTCCATGGCTCCTAACCTTGCTGCTCTAAGAGCGAGATTCCAAGGACACCGGATAGGGCCGAGGACGGTGGCGGCGTCCGACGTGTCAGAGCAATGAGAAAATATCAGCCCCTTCAATTTTGAGAGAGAGAGAGAGAGAGATCAGCTCCAAGTGCCAAGTACTTAGTACACCCTGCTGACTTGTTAAGCCTCTCAGCCAAGAGAGAGAAAGTGCTTCGGCACTGGTAGCCACACAGGACAGGATTCATTCAGCGGCGATCAGCGGCTGCCTGCCGCCCCTGTCCGGGTTCAATGAACTGTTCCGTGAGATGACGGATGAGTTACTTAGCACTGCCGACGAGACGATCCTTATCCGTATAAATCTTCTCCCTCCGCCCGCAACATTACATTACTCATGCCGTTCCCAGTTCGCATTCCTCCACCCCGCGCCAGAATGTTCCCGCGCGGTGGGTGCGAGGCGCGGCAAGAAAGCGGCTCTTTTCCAAGAACGGCTGGCTTCTCCGGCGACGAGGTGGCGGAGGTGGGATGCTCCTACGCGGCGGCGTTGAAGAGGGAGCTCGACCTGTACTGCGCTGCCGTCGCCAAGTCCATGGTTTAGCCCTTTGCTTTTCTTTCTGAGATTTTAATTTCCATCTGTGTAGATCCATTCTAGTGCGTCTATGGTCGAATTCGCAAAGCTTTAGCGTTGCAGTTCCTTTCCGTCCCCGTTTTGGAGAGGCGAGTTTTACTGCAGCCTAGCCGCCGTTAAGTTGAATCATGTCTGCGCACTACAAACCTCAATCTCAATGGCTGGTCTGCATACTTGTCAATGAACAACGACCACATCGCAGTGGCTTTTGCCTTTTGGCACCCACTCACGGACATGTAGTGTCATTGTCCAGAACACTATGATTGGATGAGCCTGATCTTGTCGTTGATACAGTAAGATCTTTTTGTTATTACATAATTAAAGGTAACTAGTCACTGGGGTAAGACTATCCCAACAGTCTTCTTTTTAAAGAGAAGCATCTGCAATGCATAACCAAGAAAATCCACGAACCTGCTTCAATTCCATCCTCACGAGCCGTGTCATGTGGTTTGTTCCCTAACTCCTGTTTTGGTCCCATCCCATATATTAGGGCCCACCCACTATAGGTCGGATCAAATGTATGCGATTACTGCCTTGTATTAACAAAGACACTTCTTAATATATACAATGTATGTGCGGAGCTAGTGGCTTTAATTTTAGAGCATAGCCCCTTTGCTCCTTTGCTGCTGTTATGTATATGAAGTCCATTTCAGGATGCTAAATCACAAGAATCCTCTTTGGGCTACCCCAACTCACAAGCTTCAGTTTCTTCAGAATTGATTTCTCAAGCTTCTTTTCACGGTAATTGATGGTGTACTTCTATAATCTTTTTGCACCGTGTATAGAGCTTTTTGCACTTTTGAACCATTCCAGCTCGTGTTTTACTTTTTTACTGTAATGTTTTGGTTTCTTTAATTCTATACACAGGTGATAGAGATGGAGCAAGCCTATGCATAAACTCACATATCATAGATAACGCTGATTCTCAAGGAATGTCAGCTAACACTGGCATATTGAAGGAACAGTCAGGTGATGGTGACGATCTTGAGGAGATTACGAACCCTGCTAATGTGAAGAAGATGAGGAGGTACAATGGATTATTCCATTGCACAGGTTCCATAAAAATATAAACCAATACATGGTTGTGTTGGGTGAGTCAAAGGGCTTATATGTACATTGGCTTAAATTCTCACGACCTAGAATGCCTCCAAGGTGCAAACATCAACAAAAGGATATTTTTTTTGTTGTTGCCAGAAATTTAATACATAATTGCAATGCTGAACTTACATTTTATCAGAATGCTGTCAAACCGGGAATCAGCCAGACGATCAAGAAGAAGGAAACAAATTCATCTCAATGACCTTGAATCACAGGTTTGAAATAATGAAAGTTGAATTCTCATGTAATATCCATTTGAAACTGAGGCCGTTATGCTAATTACTACACAACTCTTCAGGTTTCCAGTTTGACAGATGAGAATGCATCTTTGCTCAAGCGCTTGGTTGACATGACTCAGAAATACAAGGACTCTACCTTTGACAATCGAAATCTTATAGTTGATCTCGAGATGATGAGGAGAAAGGTTCGTCTGTTTGTTATTGTGAACTCCTTGAGCTGGTTCCAAAATAAGTTTACTTCTGTCACATTGATGTATATAGCATTATGCACCGCATTTTGCTAGGGATGTAGTAGAAATGAACAATAAGTTTGTCGAGATCATATAGCCCGAGTACTTATGGCTCGGGTTTACTCGACGGCTCAACTACGATATACGGCCCATGTTCTTCGTGGGCCGGGAGAGGATTCCCGCAAGACTCCACCAAGCCCAGCCTCGAAGGCCGGGTGCGCTCGAAGACAGAAGCCACCCCGACCCTACTGCATAGTGACAAGGCTTAGCTAGCCGACGGTTAAGTAACTGACTCACCCGTTCGACCCTGGTTTGGACGACCGTCCCGCAACAGGCCCCTGCCAGTATAGATATCTCTGACACTGTACAGCGGCGACAGGGAGGTAAAGGAAACGGTAAAGCTACCTTTGCACCTCGAGCTAGACAAAGGACGAAGACAAGGACATCGACAAAGACTGCTGACATCAGAAAACCGTGTGGTGCCAAAGGATTGCGGGAGGATCATTCTCGAATATGCCGACGGCCCCATTCGTCAGAGGCTGCCCAATTTCGTGGGCTCCAAGCCAAGTTGCGGGCCCCACCCATCAGGGAGCCTCCCGTTTCACCCCAATTTGTATCCCCGGTTCAGCCCCTATATAAGGGCCCGACGGGGACCCCCTGTGAGACCCCATTCCAGGAAGGAGTGTCTTTGTGCCACAAGTACCAATCTCTGGACCGATAGTTGGTACGCACATTAAAAACAAAGTGATATCAATACACGTACAGGTTCGACATACTTACAAGTCTTAGAAAGGATCTAACACACATAGACTATATTACAACCATCAAGTCGGCGTAGTGATTTTATTCAAACATCACACTACTAGGACACTAACACTACATCACAGGCAAACTCGAGCGAAGGACGGGACTTCTAATCTTTATAGTCGGCAACATCCTCATTGTCTTCATCTTTTGAACAAAACAACTACAGGGGGAGGGGTGTGTACGAAGGTACTCAGCAAGTTCTAGTGGTAGGAGAGGTAGGGTTCGCAGAAGTGAAAACAAGGGAAGGATTGAGGTTTTCATTTTTGCGAAAAGCAAGTTTTTCTGCAAGGGCTTCCTAATGGATAGATTTTTAAACCCGACAGAAAACATTAATTGTCATGTTTTAGTAGAGTGGACCTGAGGAAGGCTTTCACTCTCCCCCCATCAGTTCCCAAATTTTAAACTGGCACTAGCACGTTTTCATGCAGGCCCTCGGCACAAAGTCAACACATATCCAAAACACAGGCATTTACATCCACTCACATGACAAGGATATTATAGAAAACTAATCGTAGGGTACCCGAACAAATAGCATGCTATTACCGTGACAACGGTCTATCCGGAAGGATTTTACACTCTGCAGAAGTTGTACACTGTACCCACAGGTTATGCTACTCCTGATCAATAGAGTTGCATAACGCTTACCCCACAATTACATAGGTTTTCACATATTCCACCCAAGACGCATCCAAGGGCTATCCGTCGGGGTTTCACTCCCGATGACGCGACGGTACATTTTCGGAGCCGGATCGTAAAAATTTACTACAGTCACATCTTTTTTTGTCCTCTACTACACCGGGTATTACCAAATCAGGGGCTATATCCGTGGGCTTACGGTCCTATGACGCGGGCAATTACATGGTCAAAAGCTAGGCAGCGAGTTATCTCATGCCTTGCTCCTGGCCTTTTGTGTCACTTCGATCTACTAATGGCTCAATGTGGAAAACCTACATAGCGGGGATAAGTCCCGCTCAAAATGTATAGGTTCTGTGGTTGCGAAAATTGCTAAGTCGAGCGCTAACAAACCAGTCCTTATATGGCAAGGGTGGCAGACTTATCCACGGCAGGTGGACTACAGCGAAGCTTATACACCTATCACCATCACCTCATGTGAGTCCCACCCCACGACTAAAATCAACCCTCTTCACCTAACATCAGTTGCACTATGCCCAGCCCATTTTATTTTACTCACATCACCAAATACGTTTTAGCACATTTTGCAAAAGAGTGATATAAGGTGTGGCGGTACGAGGCATCACAATTGAGGTCTTAAGCATTTTTCTAAACAAGGCAACTTTTCGTTCATTAAAAATATTTAAGAGATGGAAATCCTATAGTTAACAAGGGTGTGTCATCAATTGGTTAACAAGGTGGCATTTATATTAACCACAGCAAGTTACTGACATAAATATAAATACTAAGAATCAAGTAGGAATTAAACTACACAACGTTTAACACATTTTAAAACATAGGCAAGCATTTAGTTCTTATAGGTGCAGCAGTAAACATAGGTTCAATGTGGTTCAAGGGGGTGTTAGGACTTGCCTTCAGCGGCGTCTTCGGGTTCTTCTTCGTACTCGGGCTCTTCGGGTTCTTCTTCGTACTCGGGCTCTTCTTCGGCTACAAACAACAATCACAATAAGTCTACTAAAAAAAACTATGAAACTACAAAAGAAAGGAGCACCAAGCAAAACATGGAGTTTGGATAGGCTAGGATGGTAGGGCTCGTGGTTTCGTAGATGTGGACACGAAATCGGGGTTTCGTGGATGTGGACACGAAATCGGGGTTTCGTGGACACGTGAAAGTGAAAGTTCAGGGTTTTTCGTAGAAGTACGGGGATTCGTGGAAGTTCAAGGATTCGTGGACACGTGAGCTGTGACTGTGTCCGTACACACGTGGACACGTAAGCTGTGTCGTGTCCGTACACACGTGGACACGTGAGCTGTGACGTGTCCGTGGACACAGGGACACGTGGACACGCTAGCTGTGACGTGTCCGTGGACACAGCGACACGTGAATCGTGGCCATGTCCGTGGATCGTGGCTGTGTCCGTGGACACGTTAGCTGTGACGTGTCCGTGGACACATGGACACATGGACTGTGACTGTGTCCGTGGACACGTGAAATCGTGACTGTGTCCGTGGGCACAGGAACTGTGGCTATGTCCAAACCCGTGTCCGTGACCAGGGACACGGGTTCGTGGCCGTGTCCATGTCCGGGGACGTAGGACTAACTGTGAAGTCTTGGCGTGAACATGGGCGCGCGGGTGCGTGTGCGGGCCTGGGTGCGCTCTGGGCGCGTCAGACGTGCTCTGGCGCGTTCCGAGCGCGCAGACCTACACGAGCGCGTGTGAGGCGTGGCCAAGGGACGTGGGTGTGTTAGGGAGGCCTAGGGTGTGCCAGGTGTGGTGGTGGCAGTGGGGTGCTCGTCGTGGCCGGCGGTGAGCCGGAACGGTGGCGGTGGCGGACCCGCGGGTGAGCGAAGCCGCAACGCCGGCGAGGGGGGCGAAGGCCTCAATAGGAGGACCCCTCCCTTGGCGTGGAGTTGCGCACGGATTCTTCGAACCTCGTGACATGCTCAGTTTGGCCTGAGGCGGCGTCACGGTGGCCTCGACGTGTAGGTGCTGTAGGAGTGTCGGATTGGCCAATGGTCGCTGGATTTGAGGGGAATTGCCGGCGGCGTGCTGTGGCTGGTGATGGGGAAGGAGCAAAAACCGAAATTGGGCGCATTACTAGTGAGAGGGAGGGACCTGAGGTGAACGAAAGCGCGAAGAGTGTGCGGCTGTAGTGAGAATTGGCTTTTATAGCCGGCAATTCGGGCGGAGAAACCTGACCGGCGCGGTGCAACGACGTTAAGACGGGGTCGCGCTCTGGCTGTGTGTCGGCCAGCTGGCGCAAAGGGAGAGCAGTTGGCTGGCTTTGTGGTGTGCTTGGGCGGTGTCGAGTGGCCGGAGGTGCTCCGGGCGCGGCCTGGGCGCGCCACGGCGTCCCAATTCTGGCCAGCGACGTGACAACTCGGAGCTTGGCCTTAGGTGTGCGATGTGACGGCGAGCGGCAGTGAATTAGTGTTGACAGCTGTTGGTCGGCACGGTGGGTTTGTGAGAAGTAACTGCGCCCGGTGGAACGGGGGCGGTCGCGGCGGCAAGGCAGTTCAACGGCATTCTGACGGAGGGCGCCAGGCCCGTGTCCCCCTGGCCGAACCGGCCGTGAAAACCCTGGGGCGCGGCGGTTTTCCATCGAGGCTCGACAGCGGCATGACGGCGACGACGTCGGACGGCATCCGAGGAAGATGCGTGGCCGGACCGACGCCGTACAGGTGGCGGGCGAGGTCTGCGGTGTGGGGCGACGGAGGTGGAAGAAGGAGAAAGGGGGGAGCGCGCTGCTGGGCCGAGAAAATGAATGGGCCGGCGGTGCGTGTGTGGGCCAGGACAGGGGAAAGGGCAAACCGGCCCAGCGCCGGAGATTTTCAATTCTTTTTTTTTTGGATGTGACACCCCCGTACAACAGGTTACAACAAAAGACGATTCAATTCCACTACGCTTGCACACAACCACATAGGCGCCCTAGGGTTTTTGCTTGTGCAAGAGCCCTTTCGTCATTGTGAACCCCTCGATCATATACGAGTTCATCATCTCTGACCTTTAGACGTAGGGTATTACACCATTGTGGTGGCCCGAACCGGGTTACGTTTTTGAGTCTATCATAGACTAGGCCACATCGGTAAGAAAGAAGCGCACCAAACCCCCTCTCTGAATACGAAATACGTACTGTGCCGGTGAACGAAACACCGACAAAGTTTACTTTGAGATCTAAATGAAAATTAGTCAATAGAAAGGAACACACGTGCCACATAATTTGAAAAAAAAAATACTGTAATCATCTCTCTGTGGACACTTTTTTATACCTTTGTAAAATTAATTTTTAGGTAACCGAAACTTGTAATACTTTTAGCAAAATGCTTCAAGCATTCAACAGTTCAACACTATGTGCCACTTTAGTGAAGTTACCATCATGTGATGCTTTAGTGAAGTTACCATCATGTGATGATGTTGATAGGGGCCCTTGACAAGTTGAGGCACATGCACATGTTCGGACACAACAATAGAGAAGTGACGATGAAAAAGAAAAGCATTCGAGTGCATCCTCGGAGGGAGGGGTAGAACAAGTGAGTTCGTTTGGCGTGCCACTAGCCTAGGGTAGGGAAAGGGGCGGGGCCAGACCCACCTATCAACATAAAAGTGCAATGGTGGGAGGCAACAGACTACGACTAGCCACCACCAACTCAGAATTTTATAGCAGTGATGATGAAAATGAAGACTGATTAGTTGTTTCAATCATGTTAACTTAAAAAGATAATAATTAACAGATCCACACATCATGATATATCAAAAGAAATATCTATCCATAAAATTAAAATGCTATACCTTTTCAATAATAGCTTATTTTCTCTAGAAAATTTGTTAAAGTGGCTTACACAAAAGCAAAAATAGACCCATTGACGTATGTCTTATAAAGGGCTGAAAAAAATAAATTATATGTGGTGTGGGCTTGATTGGATCGAAATTCTATTCATTTAAACTAACATTTGATAAGGGTTGACTTAAGTTGTGAAAGAGTCCTTGGACTGAACCCTTTTACCACCCCTAGGTATGAGTGATACGTCATTGCCCCAATATCGTTCAATATTCTAACAATGACCCTAGTCAGTGATTGTAAACATTTTTTTTTGTCAAACACGTAGGAGATTTGCCTATCATTGAAGATTGCTAGTACACACAGTTTTGAAATTACATTAGCGCCTACATACATGCAACTTCTTGTTCCATAATTTAGTAACACTTCTTTTTTTTCAGGTGTATATAGCTGAGGAAGCTGTGAGAGTAACAGGTGCAAGCATGCTGCTACCACCCACCACATCTGACATGCCTGTGAGCAGCATGCCCTTAACTTCATCTGATGCAGCTTCTTTAGCTGTTCCCGTTCAAGAGAACATGCATCCCTTTCTCCAGCAACCACTTATTCATGGTAATCAGTTCAAGCTTGACCTTCCAAATGCTACAATTTCTCTGAGCAGTCGGGAGATGGTCACCATGGCGGTCTCTCTGCGAGGCGTCGCTAGCATGGAGAACCTGCAGAAGAGGATCCATAAAGATTCAGTGCATTCTGGAAGTGCACTGCCATTATCGGATCCTGAAGCTCTTAACGATGATAAGTAGCATATTGCATAAAATTTGCACTGTGATGGCAGCCTTCTGGAGCCCTAGTACGCCATGTTGTGTAATTTACCTTCTATAAAAACATGTACCTAGATGGCACAATTGAATAATCTGTGCTTAAGCATGTATCAGTTATATGTACATGCTCGGACGCAACAATAGAGAAGTCATGTGGTGATGTTTCCCACGCAAGCTTAAAATTTCTATGGGATGGCTTCCTCCATACAAATTTTGGAAGACGTCTAATGGGAGGTACAACCTTATGTAAAATTCCCTTCAGTCACTCTCGCTCTCCTCTAATTTCTGTGTTTAGGGAGATTTCTGTTTCTACAATCCTTCATTCTAGGGATTTTTTTTAATAAGGGAACAAAGGTTCCAGTCTCTACATCGTTTGGGCGACGTACACAGCCAAAAGTTACAAAACAAGAGCTAAAAGTTATAAAACAAGAGCTCTCAGGCTCACATCTTACAAATGAGAGGCAAAAGGCAACAAAGATTAGATAAAAGTAAATAAATACGACTAGATCATGATTCCATTAGTAAACTTCCATCCGAACTTTGCAAAAAGCTTCCATGATTACCATCTCCAAAAGCCGGCATCCATCCCTAAGCATTCCTCTCGATACCTTATCATTAAACAGTAGCGACCAAGTTTGGATCTAATATGTTGTTTTAAAAATTATCTGCATAAAGATATATTTTTTTATTGATGAAAACCATACCATTTCTATCAAAGCACTGTAGCTCCGACTAAAATCAGGCTCCTTAGCTTCCTTAGAATAACATGAAGCCAAGAACCACACACGTCAAAAAAGTTGGTAGATGTTGAATTCCAAAAGATTTTCGTTGAACAAGTATAAAAAGTATTTAAAATGCAGAAATTATTACAACAAGCAGCTGAGCCAATTTTGAATAAAACATATACGTTTTGTTAGGCCCATAGGCCATAGGTATGAACATCCATACAGGCTGCGCTCTTTGGCGAAAATAATAATTTCTTTTCCACGTTTTTTGTTCTAGCTGTTTAACTTCTTATGTTGAAACTAAAATTAAACGTCCACGAATAGTAAGTGCTGTGATCCTGTACAAGTTTTACGCTCTAGTAGTGTTTTATGCAATTATCAATAAAAAAAATCAATGAATAACTGATTTCTTTATTCAAGCATTTTATTATTCTCGGTGCTTAGATCACTGCATACAAGACGGTTTCAGACCACACTAACAATACAGGAGACACACAACACCACCATTGGTGCAATACAAAGAAGAGATGACCAAACCTAGAGGCTGTACGGATCACTTCACCACCATGTTGTTTAAAAATTTATTTGTTCTTAGAATATCTGTTGTGTGGCTTAGCTTGTGCATCTACTCCGCATGCAAGATTGTTTGTAGCTCTAGTTATTAAGCGTTGGCTGCCTTATCTACGAACAGCTGTTGTGATCTTTTCCCGGTGTCTAGGAGTGTAGATCCGAGAGTTTCTTGTCGGTAATAGATCTGTGGTTCGGAGATGGTCAATACATTCGGATCCGGTTGCCGGAGTCGAGAAAGACGATCCGGCCATCTGCCCTTTGTCGGTGCTGTCCTCTGAGCTAGGGCAGCGTCGATCGGTGAAGAGGACAGTGGCGTAGAAGTCACGGCGACGTCGTCGATCTTCCGGTGACGACGGTGGTGCTTCTCGTCGGCACAGCGTCCCCTCACAGATCGGATTTAGGGTTTGTCGGTGGGGTGCGACGGTACGGACGAACTTAAGTCATAAGTTCCGGTTGGCCCCCACCTCTATTTATTATGACGTTGGCGACAGGGACCCACCAGCCATAATGGGCTAGGCGCCCCCGATCAGGGTGCGATTAGGTCAAGGGCCCATTAAGACCGTTAGGCCAAAATGGGTGGAGATCAATTTTTAACATTCTCCCCCTTATCTCATTTTATACTTTTATCTTTATTACTTTTTAACTTCACTCATTCCATTACAGATTAATGCATAGAACTGTCTCATCGTCACGATCAATCGCCGATAGACTTAACAGCTACAATATATTTTTCTGTTCTAAAATAGTTACTATATATTTTGGGCCATCTTTTAGTTCAGTAATCACAGGCTTTCTCTTAAACCTATGCCGACAACATGTTCAATAAATACTTTGGGCGGTACGGATGAACTTATGTCATGAGTCCCGATCGGCCCCTCACCTCTATTTATTGTGACGCTGACGACAGGGGCCCACCAGCCATAATGGGCTGGGCGCCCCTGATCAGAGCACGATTAGATCAAGGGTCCATTAAAACCGTTGGGCTAAAATAGGTGGAGATCAATTTCTAACAACAACAGGTTGGGGTACGGCATGAAGTGACACACCGGTGCGCCGCCGGGCTTGGATGTGCAGAATCTTGAAGGCCGGGTGCGCCGGGTTCCAGTAGGAGGTGTCGAGATGGCAGATCACGGCCATGTCGACTACCGGGCACTGGAACACGGCGTACGGGAACGGCTTGTCGTGGCAGGCTACGTGGCGGTTGCTATCGAGCGGGGCGACAGCCTTGACCTCGTACCGCTGGCGCGGCAAGCCG